>OX456526.1:21128608-21503608 GCA_949748255.1 Eustalomyia histrio
TCGAACATTTTAAAAATTGACTTTAGTATTTTGAAATAAGTCTGCTAGTGACAGCTTAATGTACTAGAATTTTAAATATGTATTAAATCTCGTATCTGTGGTTACTAAGACAATTGAAAGCCAAATCCTGGGCCATGCGACCTAGGCATGGCTCAGGGTATTGTTATCTATTTACTTAAGCGCCATCTACTGCTAAGTACAGACACTAAAGCAATTATGTATTTAGCTCTATCTTTATGTATAAATGTCTTTGGCCCCATGGCTAGGTCCAAAGAAATTTATATATAAAGAAAGAGCAAAATGCATAATTGGTTTGGTGCCGCTACTTTTGAATAGGTGGCGCAAAATCACATTAAAACTATATCCTGCCCCATGGCGATATAGCCTTGGATTAGGCTTTCAATCAATTTATTTACCAAAAATATTAAATTAACTACATACTTAAAAATTATAATGCATTCAGATGTTGCTAGTAGACTTATTACATAATTTTAAAGTCAATTTTTCAAATGTTTGACGTAATAAAAGCATTTGTTTCACATTTTTATGTCAAAAAAGAAATTTTCATAGAGGAAAATAGTATTTTTTTAATTCCATTTGTATTTTTGAGAATTGAGGGATTGACAAATGTATATTTATGTTAATTAAGGTATAATATGCACATAAAAAATATATTTTTATAGTTTTTGGCAAATATTCATTTATGTTGCACAATATGGCTAATGGAGACTAGCTCTGCAGCAAAATATGCCTAATGGAGAGAATGCACCTTCTGGTGGGCCATCTATTGACAAAGAGTTACAACTCATGTTCTTTTTTAACAAATAAATTTCTTTGTTGTATTCTCTCCATTAGACAAACACACTTCAATTTTTTAAAGAAAGAACATTCATTGCCACTATTTATCAATACGTGGCGCATCAGAAAGTGCTTTCTCTCCATTAGGCATAATTAGCTGCAGAGCTAGTTCCCATTAGCCGGAACAAAATCGAGTATTTGACAAAAACTTTGCTTTAAAATGTGTTTTTTGTGCAGTCCTTGTTTAAAAAAACTAGTGAAAATGTAAAGGTGCCTCTAAATTGCCTATACAAATTTAGTACAATTTCATAGTAGCGACTGGTACATAACATATTTTCTCATATTTTTTCACCAGTCGCTTAGCAGTTAATATTTTGTATTCAGCTCAAACATTTTTCCACCACTAAAATTGTTTTTCACCACAAAAAATTTTTTCACCTTAAAAATTTTTTTTTCACTTTTAAATTTTTTTTTCCATCAAAAAGGTTCTTTTCACATCTAAAAAAGTTTTTCACCTCAAAAAATTTTTTCACCTACATTATTTTACTTTTAAAGTTTTTTTTTATATTATTTGTATCAAAAACAAAAGAGAAAATTTTTTTAGAATATTGGTGGAGGGTATTCAAAGATTCGGCACAGCCGAATTTAGCCCTTTTTTACTTGTTTTTTCTTGGATCTGAGGTTAACTTTTTTAAATTTAAATTCGGGTTTAAAAAACAAAAATACCGCAAAAGGAGTTTTAGAATATTTATGTGCAAAAACTTTGTCAAGTAGTGTATTTAAAGGTTTATTATGCCGTTTTTGAAGAAATAACGTTAAATATATAATAATTAAAATCGCGATATTAATGTGAAGTTTTAGTTATAAAAATAAATATTATTCCATTAAATAACTTTTCTTAAGTTATTTGATATAAATCATACGCACTGATGTACACAATGGGAATCATTATAATCCATATTACTCATACGTACAGTAGTGCTTAATACATTTTTTAAATAAATTTTCATTGCTTTAAAACAAAATGGAAACTTGTGTTAATATTTAAACACATTTTTATATGATTTTTAAACATTTAAACAATATTTTTTATATGTAATATTTTTTTACATAGTTCTTGATACACTGTTATTTTTAATATTTCATAATTTATAAATTCTCTTTATATTTATCATTAGCGTGACACTAACTTTAGCTTTTTAGCATTAAATTTTTTACTTAATTTAATGTATTTATTTTTTTTGCCGTTTTTACAACATAACCGTTCAACCGCTCGATGATAACTGTTTAAAACGTCTGTTACAAACAATATAAATCTTATTTTCAAATTATTTTTACAGCATCATTTATGTTGCAGACACAGTTTTTGTTTATAGTTTTTACTCAACATGTTTCTTTGAAAATACTGAGCATGTGTGCATCACTGCTTATATACGTCGATAAAAAAACCTTAAAATGTAAACAAAAACATTGAAACATCATTCATAAATTAGTTTTTTTTGTTTATTTTGTTTAAAGGATTTACAAACATAAACAAACTAAACCGGATAAAAAATGGCAAACAAAATATCGGCAATAAAGTTGATATCAAATCCTAACAAACAGCAACAAATGGATGATTTTCTTTATTGTTGTTTTATAGTAAATTAAAGATAAATATAAAACAATAGCACATAAATATTTTTATGTTGAAAAACAGGAAGAATTATGAGGGTTCAGCTAAATGGCAGTGAATAAAATGTAATGTTTAAAATGTACACTCAAAGAAAAGATTGGTGGCAATTCTATCAAAATTAATTACATTTATTTGTATTTTATTTGGTATCACCTAAAATACATTAAAGCAAATAAATAAATAAAAATAAATTATTTTGAATTAAAAACAGGAAAAAGGAACTTAAAACTATCCTAGTGTTCAATAACTATTATTTCCAATCGCATTCACAATTTCCTTAGTAATTGTGTACAGTGAAATCAACCATTTATTTAGTAAATATATTAGAATATTAATATATTATATATATTATATTTTGGAATATTAATACAATCTACGAAATTAATTAAAAAATTGTCGTTATTAAAAATTAGTACCAATAAATCAAATTAGGATTTCAGTAGAACCCACCGAATTGGATTGTATTGATTATAAACCCCACTAATGATTAGTTAACGAATTTTGTACTATATTTATTTTGCTAACAAATTATTTAAATTGAAAATTAGCCTTCAAAATTTATAAGTGCTTGTGGTGTCGATTGGCCGTGGCCAAAAATTACCCTGTTTTCAATACAATTTTATTTAGAGAAAAAAGAAAATTTGTTGTTTGAAAATTAGTTGAAATTTAAAACAAAGATTAAAAACTGGTAAAATAAGTAATTTGTACTTTCGCGATGAGTTTTGGTAGTTTTTTTTCACGAATAGTAAAATCTGCAAAATTTTGTTTAAATAATTTTATAAAATATTTTTTATAAAAGCTGTTTTTTAAGTAGGCATAACTTATTTTATTAATGCGACAATTATATAAGTACCTTAAGTTAATGTCACGATTATGATAAAATTAAAGAAAGTTAATAAATCTAAAGGTATTAAAGAAATCGTAAAAAAACATTAAATTCAAAACTTAAAATGTTTTAAAATGATATTATAGTGTGTTTAAATATCAACACAAATTTTTGTTTAATTTTAAACTCTTTGTACAAAATATGCATTATTCACTTTAAAATGGTTTATTTAGTTCAAGGGTGCCCAAGCCCAATGCGACGGTGCTCATTTGTTTTTGTAAAAGCACTTAGCTATAGGCTGTGTGTTTTAATACACACATAGAGCACTCAGCACTAGCAATACGAAATACACAAACAACATTGTCTTATTAGTGTTTTTTTGTCGTTCTTCACTGTATAAACGCAAGTGCAAAGCAACAACACTTTCGTATTCTTTGTTGGTAAACATTGACGACAGCGATCATCAATGTAGATTGTGTTTTTGTTTATCGTATGATATAAAATATTTTTTTCTTTTTTCTTTGTATGTATTGGTTTTTTCAATAAAAAATATTGAATAAAAATTAGTTATTCTTTAAATGTATTGGTGTTTGCTCTTCTATAAAGAACTATTGGGCACCCCTGATTTAGTTTATAAACAAACATCAAACATTAAAGTACTACTGGGCGTATGAGTTATATTGATTATAATTATATTGTACGCCAGTGCGTATGATTAATATCAAATATTATAAGAAATATGATTTTATGGATGAATATTTATTTTGTAAGCTAAAACGTGGAAAAATTTCTTGGATTTAAAATATATGATATTATTTGATAAACAAATTTCAATTTATAAAATTATGTTTGTATTATTAAACGTCATTCCCAGAACTTTTTTGTAAATACAAATAAAAAATTTTTTTGGAATTTGTAGATACAATTTTTGTTTGTTATTTTTATTTGAGTACAAACAATTAACAAACATTGTAAACAAAAAATTGTTGATAATCTGATTTGAATTTTAACAAATAATTTTCAATACTTCAAATTTTGTGATACTTTTTTCTGTGTAAAAAAAATCTAAAATCCCAATGCGCTTTATTTAAATAAACTATAAAATATTTAAATTTTTCAACATCTAAAATTTTTATAATTTTATATCATATCAAGGGGATAATTTTAATTTTACATCCAAATTTCTAAATGCAAGTTGTATCAACCACTGCCTCCTAGTATTAAAAATAAGAAATAAGGTTCCCAAAATAAGCGTTTTCTAAGTCGAGTAGTTTTAAAACTTGAAACGTGTTTTTCTCAAAAATGAGTTTTTAATGTTGGTAATCAAGATTTCTCGGAAACGGTTGAATTTCAGTGTTTTTAAGTATTTGTTTTAGGGTTTAAGCAAAAGTTTTCCACACTGGTTAATATTTTCCATTTTATAAACAATTAAAATTTTTTTTTTTTAAATTTTTGTCAAAATCGATATATTTTTTCAAAAAGCTGCTATTTTTTTAAAAAGGATTTACTTTGCTGATTCCCTTGATTAATTACAAGGTAATTAAATTTTAGATGATCCAGTCCAGAAATATTGTGCTCACCGTCTGAGGCCTTTTTTCAAAGGAGCCCCCGGACATCTGTTATAGCCTCTATAAAATAATTATTTCTATTAATAATTGTTAAAATGGTTAAATAGTTAATAGTTACCACAATGTCTGAAAAAAATTTTACTTTAATACATTCTTAATAAGAATTCTGAAAATATCGAATTTGTTGGCCTCCTGAATATTTATAACCCCTTAAATAGTTTGCACAAGCCACTTTTTTGCCATGCTTTACTTAAATTAGCCCCAGAATGTTTTAAATGTTAGATTTTGTTTAGTCTTTAGGCAGCACACTAATGGGCTAGATTGTCCTCTTTAACCCCTAGCCCCAAAAATTTACCAAAATCCCGTCTCAGAACATGTCTATGATGGAGGAGTCCTCATTTTAAATTCTTGGCTGTAACACTGTGGCATGTTTCCCATTTTTACTACATTCTTTTTGATATTTAAAAAAGTTTCTTATCACTAAATTAGCCCATAGGCGTCGTAAAGGGAAAGACTGAGCACTTATTTACTTCTCGTCGCAACAATTTACAAAAACCCCATCTTATTGAATGTCAACAAATTTAAAAACTTAGCTCCAGTTTTCTGGAATGTGGCCATATTTTTCCCTTTTTAAGACTCATTTTTTTCCACGTTTTTATTGGAAATATCAAAAAGTATTTTCAAGGAAATTATATTTTATATTTCAAATTTATAGCCGAAGGAGATTGCTCCTTCCAGCGTCCTGTAAAAATTTGTTAAGGTCCCTACTTATGCAAAAGCATCTATTTCCATCTCAATAGGAACCTAAATGCCAATGAAATAATTTCCACTACCATTTGAGAAATAAATGATAATGAATTAAGAATTTGATTTCATTGAACACTGCTAATCGATTTTAATTTAATTATCATTAATAATGCACCAATTAACAAACAAAAAATTACATTTACAGATATTTTGCTGAAAATTTTAGAAATGTGGAAGAATCGCTTAAAAAGAAAAATATATTCAATGTATCACTAAAATTCAGGCCTTTCTATTCTATTTCGTTCCCGGTATTAAGTGTGTCAATTTCACTCATTTTTATTAAATTCCATTTCGGTCCCCTTGTCTAATATTTCCATTTCACATATTCCTTATTCTATTCCGATCCCCTGGTCATGTGGTTTAATGCATTTTTTTTCGCCGTTCCATTAAATTTCTTTCTCCCGGTCTAATGTTTCAATTCCATTTAATTGTTTTCCAGTTTTGGTGATTCAGTTTCGATTCTTTTTTAAATTTTACCTCGTTCCTAGTAAAAATTCACAAAAATATCTTATCAGTAAAGGACACATATTCCAACATTTTAGGACCCTTTTTACCACAATTCTGACACAAGTACTTTAGCAATGAATTTGCCCATACACATATTTTAAATTTAAGATTTCAAAAATAAGAGCAAGTAAAAACTTGACCTTTGACCTTAAACAAGGGCAATTTAATGTATCTCTCAAAATCATAGAAACAAGAAATTCCTACAATTTTTGGAGTTTTAAAACCCCAATATGTGCTTAAGAGAAACCACAGGTACAATTGTGATTTTTGTTTTAATTTCTTAAAAGAATTTAAAAGCATTAAAATTTGAGACTTGAAAAAAGTGTTTAGAAATTCTGAGCTATTTAGCATTAATTTGAAATTATTTCAATAAATTTTAAAATTTGGACTTGCATTTCTTGATTAAATGATTTGTGTGTGACACATCAGTTGTTGGGGGAAAAGTAAATAGTTTGTAATACTCATACTCATAAATAAACCATAAAGTAATTTTTCTCGATTTTAGGGGAAAAAAGAAAGGTCCATAACTTTGAAAGACAATTTTGAAACATCAGATTCATACTTGTAAAAAAAATGTTTGCTCTTTCGTCTTTCCTTATTCGTTACTTGGTTCCAATTCAATATTGTTTTTTTTTTTTGCAAAAGAGGAAAATCCATGACTTTTATATTAACAATAATTTTTATATTAATTTTGTTTCAACCCAAATTGAATTTTGAGTGTAGAGTATTATTTTTAACAAACATAACAATACTTATCTATAAAAACAATTCATAATCTTGAAATATGCTTTAGTAAATCCGATTATACGGTGAATACAACACAAACTATCCTTCTATCATACTAATGTCATTCACTGCAAATCATTGTCAAGGAAATACCAACAAAAATAATTATCATCATTTGTAAAGGTTTTTTTTTTTAAAAAACACTTAAATCATTTTTCTTCCATTTTTTGCACTAACTGGTATTACTTTTCAGTTATCCTGATTGACAGTGTTAAGCTTTTGACATATAGTAACCATACATGGGACTAAATAATTCAATGGAAATTTTTTACATTACTATTTATTGAATTAATGAGAAAGATTTTAAGGGTCTGATTTCATTAATAAGCTGCCAATTAAAAACAAACATAATAATTACAATGGAAAGATAAGCTTTTCAAAGGATATTAAAAATGGGGAAAAAATCGCTGAAAAACGAAATCGGAAAACATACCCATGACTTAATGTAAAAAAGCTTTTAAACGATTTTATATTTCTTTATCTGTTAAGGAATAAACTTTGTAAAATCTGTAAAACTTTGTAAAGAAAATTTTTGTAAATGCAATTTTTTATTTTGCTGTACTTAAAAATTGCATTTAAAGTAATTTTATAATCAAAATTTTTGCAAATTTTATTGAATTTTTTCCATCACCTTAAGAGAAATAAAAAATCGTTTTAAGACCTTTTTACATTAATGCATGTTCATATTATTAAATACACTACTCCAAAAAACGATTTTTTTCTTGTGCAGACTTCTATCAAAATTCTTTTAAAGTTTGTATATTTCCTTAACACGGTTCTTAATACAAAATATGGATATTCCGAAATATGGACAATTCTATTTTTGACCCCTGATCCAGTCCCACCTTATGGGCCGATATTGGGGAAAAGTAGTTCTAAATTTTGTGTTGCTTTAACGGATTTGTATTCTACATATAGTTATCCTTAATTTAAGTAAAATCATGTCGGGAAATGTTAAAGTGTATTATAAGGAATTTGGAAGGATCTTAAAAATTTAATTACAACTTTTACACTTGCGAAAAAAATATTTACACACATTAACAAAATATTGATGTCTTAATGAATAAATAGAACGTTTTGAAAATCCAGTAAGTACATCTGGAAATATTTGAAAAATAATCCAAAACTAAATTTTCAAATTTTGCAACAAACATTTTAAAATATTTAGTTTTTATTTTGTTTTTCGTCAATTTTCTAGCATAACTATTAAATTTTACATAGTTTTTTACTACATATTTTTATTGTTATGATTAGGGGAGGGGGGGGGGGGCAAAGGTTAGTGTTCTCTGATATGTTTAATGTTAGCTAATTGAATTAAATGCATATTTATTTATATATTTAAGTATATGGATACAATATTATCCTTACAGACAAACATCGTAAAACTATTAAATTAATTAAAGTAAATTATTAAAGAGAGATTTAAAATTCAAAGAAGGAAGACTTATATAAAATTCATTCCAATAATTATTAAATAACCTTAAAGATTTAAAGAATAATCAGTTCTATGTAAATCTATATAAAGAACTTATGATTAGTTCTAAAAACCTCGTAGGTAAATAAATAGGAATCAATTTTGATAATTCATTTCACCACAAATAATGTCGTGTAAGAAAATTAAAGAAAAAATATTTCTTTGAGCCTCTAGGGTTTTCAAAAATATATATTTACATTTATCTTCCTATGTTGGACGAGAAAATTTAGGAATGTTAGAAAAGTGACTAGTATATGAGATATTTAAAAAAGGCAGAGAGAACTTAAAAAATTTCTTTTATATTCTCTCAACTTTGCTAATATGTACATTAGCATTGGGGCTCCAGATAAAGGAGGCATATTCCAATCTTGATCTAACAAAGGAGGAAAACAAAACCAAAAACATAAAACAAATTTGAGAGCCATATGTTGGTCTTGTGTGATGTTTTGATATCTAGAATATAATTTGATTTGCCATTTAACTAAATGCAGATCGTCTGCAAAAAAAATTAAACTGATGCACCAAATCATAACACAATATTTAGGGCAAAAGGTTGAGCTCTTCTGATATTTTATAATTTTTAATGTTAACTAGTTAATTGAACAAATTGGCTATTGCACACAAAAAATTAAACCCCTGGCCTTCTTAATCTGAAGAACTTAAAAGCACGAGGGTCTAATGTTGGGCTTTTCTGATATTTTGCAATTTACAATATTATCTAGCGAATTGATTTAACTGCCGATAGCACACAACAAATTTAACCTCTGGACCTTGCAATATTAAGAACTAAAAAAGTAGGGGCCAAAGGTTGTTCTTTCTAATATTTTTTAATTTATAATATTATCTAAATAACCATTTAAACTTTATACAAGTTACACGCAAAAATGTTAACTTTTGGCCACCTTTCATATTACGAACAAACACTTAAGGGGGCCAAAGGTTGATATTTTTTGCTATTTCTAATCTATTATATTACTTAAATGCAGATTTAAACAAAATGCAGATTTACAAAAAAAAAAAAAACAAATATTTGTGGGGGCCAGTGCTTGACATTTTATTGCATTATGTTTACGAAAAAAAAAATTAAAACAAAAATTTTGTATGTTCAAAATATTGATTTATTGTTCAAACATTTCTAGTAGATGAACTCAATAGTTTTGCAAGGTTTGACTCCTTCACATACGTATTCACTGAAATGCATATATGAGCATTTTAAAGACACATTAAAAAAAATTATTTTTTTTGAGATCCTTACGAGGTCCTTAAAATACTCTTTAACATTTCTCGACCTGATTATATTGATGTAAAAAATAAAAAAAAAGCAATAAATGATTTTGAAATACTTATCCCATATATTGAGCTATAAAATATATTTCCCCGGCTCAGGGAAAAAAAAAGAAAAGCGCATGATGGAACTTTTTTACATCAGTTTCGTGGTTGGAAGGCCTAAATACTTTAAATTTATTTTTGCCTGTGCAAAAGCCCTTTCTAGTAGTGATATCGATGAAATCCAGACTCGCGCCATTTTATGTCGATACTCTAATTTTGTGTTTCAATTGCATTCGTTCCCTATTACATCCTATTTCATTTTCCTCATCGTGTTTAAATCCCGTATATTGAAATTTATAGAAATATATTTTATTTTTAACTATTCGAATCAGTCATTAAAAAAACAAACTATAAAAATTTACATTCAGTAGGAATGTAAAATTTTATGTTTTCTGTTTCTAAAAATAGAAATTCATATATTTCCATTTTGCTTTTATACCAAAATAGTTTCTTTATATACAAACTTATTTCAATAAAAATTGCAAGAAACTATTCAAATATAGCTACTTCAGATAATAAATATATATACGTACATCTGTGTGTGTTGTGTTTTGTAAAAACACATACAAATAAAAAAAAATTAAATTTGAAAAACAAACCACAAAAATTGTTTTTTGTAGAAAACATTTTGTCAGTTAAAAATTGATGGTTATTTTAAACAATTTTCGATTGCTTTTACTACTTTTGTCGGTTATTAAACAATGATTGAAAATAAACAAGAAAATGGTCTGAATATAATTAGAATTCAGTAGTCCTCTTTTTGATTGTAATTTCGATTAATTTAATATGTATTTTAGATTATTTTTAACGAAATAATATTGTGAGTGCACTTGTACGCCGTTCCATTTCCCATGTTCAGTGTTCTTATTTCACTTGTTCCCCGTTACCTTACATGCCATTCTGATTTGGAACAGTGTTCCAATTCATGATATTCATAAAATATATGTATTTTAATTTCCCAAGCCATTGGTTGTTATATTTATAAGGACTATTTTGTAAGTAAATGCGTTTTTAATTTTTTGTAAATTGTTTGTTTGTACTTTAGAACGATTTTTTTCAATGCAAAATATTTCTTAAGAATTAAGTAGTGCAATTGTTATAATTTGCATTAGTTTTTATTAATGCTAATTATATTTATTTTCTTTTATTCGATCTTCAATATTATATTATATATTTTAAATTGAGTTTGAGATATTTTTACAAAAATAATGATTACACTAGTTTACAAAATGAAATTTTTTTCATTTACAGTTGATGAGAGATTGATTTCCTTATGTATTTTCTCCCGCTGAATTCGAAAATCAAGGTTAAATTTTTTTATGGAACAGTTTTTGAGATATTGTGATTATTTTAATTTTTCGACCTTTTTTCACTTGATGAATCATATCTCGAGCTAGAAATGTCCAATTGGGTCGTTCTTGGTACCCAAATGTTGTTACCAATTTTCTTGGGAACAATAAAAGCCCTAACTACGAGGAAATTATTACCGATTTGCTGAAGAACTACAAAAAGATGGGTACGGAATGCCATTATTTTATTTCATTTCTGGTTGTTTTCTATTGTATTGTTTTTACCATTTTATTTATTTCTTACAGGTGTAAATATGTCTCTAAAAATCCATTTCATGCATTCGCATTTGAATTTCTTTTGACGAACACGGCGAGAGATTTCACCAACAAATTAAGACCATTGAGCGGCGCTATCAAGGATTTTGGGATGAAGCAATGTTGGGAGACTATGTATGGTTTCTCACTAGAGAAACGGATCCCAAAAGCAACCGGAGACAAAGCAAGGGCCACAACTATTTCTAACACACAAAAATGTCAAGAATGTATTGCAAGAGTTTAAACCCAATATATTGTCGAAAAAAATAAATTATTCTTAAAATATGAGATCTGGATTTATTCACTCAATTGCTTATAACTTTGTTATTTTTCGGTCAATTTTCTTCTGGTTTGTCTTAGTTCTTACGTAAAAGTATCAGGTTTACGCACATGAAGAGAAACCAGACGTTTTTTTTAACGATTTGTAATTTTCCGTCGGAAAAGTGTTACTGTAAAATATGATTTTTTTGAAAATGTGCCCTAATGTTATCGATATATTTTAAACGGCTTTACCGATCAAAGATCCGATTATACATATTTGTTCGACCCAATCGGACATTTCTAGCTCGAGATATGTTGTGTCAAGTGAAAAAAAGGTCGAAAAATTAAAAAAATCACAATATCTCAAAAACTGTTCCATAAAAAAAAATTTAACCTTGATTTTCGAATTCAGCGGGAGAAAATACATAAGAAAAATCACCTCTGATCAAATGTACATTTACGGTGTTAACTAGTGTTATTTATTTTCTTTTCCAATATTTCATCACCACATTGGGTGACTTCTTCCCTTAAGAAGTCACCCAACGTGGAGTAGAAATATTGGAAAAAAAAAATAAATAATCATTATTTTTGTAAAAAGATCTCAAACTCAATTCAAAAAAATAATATAGTGCTAATTATATTTCAATGCTAATGAAAAATTCCCAATTATGATTATAATCAATACCATTTTTCTTTAAACCAGCAGAACAAAAAACATAGAATAATAGTCTGTCCAATAATACCCAACTTTTTGTATTGTCATTTCTTTATTATACTCAAACAATGACGGTAAGTTGGTATTTTGGTGGGGAGGGGGGGGGGGGGGGGGAAATGTGTAAGATGACCTCTCAAATAGTTATATCAAATAAATATATTATATTAAAAACTATATTTACGGTTAACAAAAGAAATACTGATTAACAAAGGAGAAAATACTGTTTTTGTTTGTTTACTATGAATTCTAAGGAAAATATTGCGTGCTAAATCATATTGCCAAAATATTTATTTTTAAACAAAACTAAGATTAATTTTAAACAAAAAAAAAAAAAAAACAAGCCATTGAATATTTTACCTTTAAAAAAATAAACTAAACTTTTTCTATATATTTAAAATTAATTTTGATTTTTTTCTATTAAAAACTTCTTAGAATTGTTGTTTTTTTTTGCTGCAAACGTCATTTGTTAACATTTTAATAACGTCATAAATTTAAAATTAATGGTTTTTAAGTTCAAATTGTGTCCTCCATTTAAACAGTGTTATGGATTGAAAACATCACGTTTACATTTACCCTCTTTAAATGATAAAAGCATACCTTTGCAATCAGATGGATGCACATAGCTAAGTTCATAACACTCATACGCTCCAGTGAATACGATTGTGATCATTAAAAAAATAGTGTTTCCAATTCGGTTAACAAATAATTTAAAACTCAAATAATTATTCGACCCTAATAATCGGTTAAACTAGATCGATTAACCGGTTAAATTTTTTTTATAGATTTTTCCCTTATTTTCCTGAAAACTTTCTATGAAAGCTGAAAGGTGGTGAAAGATGGAAGGTTTTAAATATGGCAACTCTGAAATTGCGCGAGATGATAATTCTTAGAACAGTTGTTAAGACTTTTTTAGTCCCTGTTATGTTATTTAACTTCGGTGGGGTAAATTGTAGTGGGAACGCCGAAGGAGGACATTCCCATATTTATAAGAGATAAACAGTCATACATATTATAATTCTAAATTGATGTTACCGGCGCTGGGGATCGATGCAGCATCCTTCTGTGTAACAGTCCAACGTGTTAACCATTACAACACAACGCCCACTACGTTTATCTGTTTTAAGCTTAATGACTTACTTCCACTGAACATGTGTGACAACATTTTCTTTTTAAATAGTCCACAAATTTCTCTCCAAAATCCCCAGGGTTCCAAGGTATAATTCTTCTAAAAGTCTCAGGATACTTTAAATTGCCCTGAACGAACACTTTTTAAATCAATGCAGTAGACTTAACTTGATATTTTACGAAAAAAGCAACTTTCTGTCTTTTTATTTATTTAATCGATAAATCACCAATTTTTCTGATTATTCGACACGAATAACTGACTAGTCAATTTTTGCCATTTTTCGAATAATTTCCTGACCGGTTAACCAGCAGGGTCGTAAAATTGAAAACACTATAAAAACACACACTTTTTGTTTTGTCAAACTAAGTTTACCTTCTTTAAAATTGTAACAAAGAAAAGAAAAAAAAATCAAAAGAAGAAAACATTTAGAAGGGGGAAAACATGAAACCAAATAAATGTAAGGTAAGTACACTAGAAAAAATATGTTTGTAAATTTTATGCTAAAATTTGTTAAATCTAATACACCAATCTCACTTTTAAACAAAAATCTATATTTTTTTCTAAAAGATTTTGTATCAAATTTTTCAAAATCATGAATATTAATTCAAAAAAATTGAAAGCTATTTTTTTGAATTTCAGACCTGGCTTAATATTGCAGTTAAGTTCTTTTTATTCCTTAAATTTTTAACAGATTTAAATTAAACATAAAATTATCATTAATTTGAATAAAATCGTGTCGTAATATGTTCAAGGCATTTTAAGGACCCCGTAAGGATTTTTAAATTTTAGATATTCAAAAACTTTTTAATTAAAATAAAGTCATCAGAATATAAGGACTGTTATCTCTTTCTCATATGAAATTATCACAATATGATGAGGCGGGGCAAATTTATAAGTATAAGTATTTTTAAATAAAGTGTTTTTCAAAGTCATATAGGAAACTGTAATTTATATTAGAATTATATATTAGCTTAAATTGAGCTAAGGATCTTTTTTTTTTTTTTTGTAAAAATTAATTATAAATATTTATTTATCCCAATATTTCGATACCACATTGGGTGACTCCTTCAGTGGATTTTTTTTGTATAATTAATTAAATTAGACTCAATTTAAACTAATATACAAATCAAGATGATCGAAGAAAACTAACAGAATTTTTAATATTAGAAATAATTACAAAATAATTTTCTAAAAAACTCATTTGCAGTAAATCAAAGAACATTTCTTATTGAATTTTTTATTTAAACCTCTATCATTTCTTCGATAATTACTGTAGCTTCTAGGAATTTAATGATTTTTATATTGAAAATATTTTCTCAAAATCCAATAAGAAAGAATCCTTCGTTAAAATATTTACTATTTGAGAATTTTTGGGATACAACAAATTCGATTTCAGAGCTATTAATTCAAGTTGTTATTAAGATTTCAGTTTTATATTGTTTAAAAAGTTTTTTTTAATGATTTTAATTGATGAAATTGAAAATTTTGCAAATCTGCTTGATTAGGAAAAATAAAATCAAACTTTTTTATCTACCGAATCCTACTTTTTTTATCAAAAGAGATGTTCACGTTAGTGAGGTGCTAACAAAAGTCAGTTGACTTTAAAGAGAAATTTAATGATACTATGACTTCAGAGTCATAATAATTTAAAAATCTTGTAAGCTATACTCTAATTAATTTATGTTTCAATTAATCAAAATTTTATATAAGAACCTATTATAGAACTATAAAATGTGTATATTTAGACTGTATGTGTTAACGAAAACAAAACTGCCCACATCATGTACAAATTGGTGCACACAAAATGTATATAAAAACCATTTAGCAGCATTCTGCGATCTTTCAGAAAATTTTTTGCGGTGAAGTGGGTAACACTTTTTTTCTAACTCCTGAGAAGAACGCACCAAGAACTTTTTATGACAACACAAAGAATACAGATTCATTGTAACAACCGAATTTCTTGCCAACCAAAGGGTTTGGTTGAAGCTACTGATATATTTGTTTGTCGCAACCGAAATTCAGTTAATATAACAGAATTTCGGTTAAAACCAAATATTTCAATTGTATCAAGAAAACATTTGGTTGGGACAACTAAATAATTTGGTTGCTGCAACCAAAATATTCAGTTGGCAAGAAATTCGGTTGTCACAATGAATCTGTTTCCTCTGTGTAGATCTGATCGGATCTAGTACCAGATTTCTACATATCCAAAGGTATTTAAAAAATTGGAGGATTTATATGGTCAGATGTCAGCAGAACTGGTCATATGAGAATATACCTGCTGTCAGATTTGTTCATATCTGGAAAGGTATGTTAAATTTTCAGATCTTGGCTATTTCAACTGTTTAAAATTTTGATTTTATACTTAAAATTTTTTTATTTTATTTTAAAGTTTTTGTTTTACCGAGTAGATATTATAAGTTCAGATAAAATTGGATATGATTATATATGATCCACCAAATCTTCTTAGATTTGGTCAGATTTTATTAAATAATTTTGAGACCAAATTAGATCTAGTATAATTCCACCTACTGACATCTATTCAAATCTGATATCTTTTACACGGCTATTACGAATGTCGAAAAAAGAAAAATGCAAACTTAATGCAATACAATATGACTTTGTGAATTTAATAGTTGCATCCCAGAATTTCTAGTTACAAAACCAATTCCCAAGCCACCACGAATACGCAGAGGAAAAACATAATTGCAACATAATCACTGCTACTATATTATGCTTGCTGCATTCGGGTATGGTTGTTACAATGTAGTTATTGGTTCTAACCATCAATACAGATTGGTTGAAAAGTTCCTGCGCTCACCCAGAGATGACACTGCTAGCTCCAAACTTTTTTTTTCTCAAGTTGGTATTACTGTCCTGAGAACACATGCAAAGTTGCAAATCATTCTGTCAATTCTTTCTTTGTTTACAAGCCATTTGAAGTTGACGTGTCATTGATTTTTTTTTAAATATGGAAAAAATTTAATATCGTGAAGTCATTAGATTCTTTGTTTTGAAGGGTTTTAAAGCAAAGGAAATTTATGAACAATTTTTAGAAGTGTATAAGGAGTCCTTACCTTCAAAACGCACCGTTGAATTTTGCGCTGGTGAATTTAAACGTGGTCGTGACAGCCTTAAAGACGATCCACGAGAAGGATGCAAAAAGAATTTTGTTGATTGATTGTCTCTTCAGAAAGGTAAAACAATCAACACTGAATATTTTTGCAGCCTTTTGGATCAGCTGGATGAAAAAATTCGTGAGAAAAGACCTGGTTTAAAGAAAAAAAGAAATAATTTTTCATCAAGACAATGCACCTGCTCACAAAAGTGTTTTGACGATGGCTAAATTCAAAGAATTAAAGTACGAATTGCTTGAACATCCAATGTATTCACCAACCTGTATAGTCGCCGCCATGATTTCCATGATTGGCTGTAACCATACTGTGTCAACAAAAATTCTTGCTATGAAAAATATATACAACAATCAATGAATAATTATAAATCAAATAAAAGATGACTTTGACATTATAGCCACAATACAGCCTTTTTTATAAAAAAATTGTATCAGTACAGTTACCCAAGTAAAAATTATAATAAATGATCATTTTCACCAGGGGGTTTTATTTCCGAAAATACCTGATCAATCAATTCATTGTCAAAAAGGTTCTATATAAAGATTTTATATATATTAATTCTTTTCAATAACAACAATTGTAAATTTTTTAAAAAAATATTTTTATTCATCTATTTCTTGTGAAATGACGACATCCTTGTGGAAAAGGTATTCAGAATATTAATTAAATAATTTTTTATAATAAAAAGTCTGTAGAACCCAAGAGTTGTTTTTATACAAAATACCAGTTTTTTAGAAATTTTTCTGATAGAAACATTTTTAGATTCGATGGACTTTACCTTTAAGTGAAATTCTTAGATTCTGTAAACTGTTTCTTAGATAAAAATTCATATATTCTTAAAAAAAATTAGATTCTAAGTCATTTCTTTGAATAAAAACTTTCTTATATTTTGAGGACTTTTCATCATGGATGAATTTTTCTTGTAGACATATTCTTAGATTGTAAGTAAATTTTCTTAAATTTAAATTCTGAGACTCTTAGAAATATCTAAAAAAAAATCTTAAAAATGTCCTTAGAATCTAAGAATTTTTCTATTAGAAAAAGTCCCTAGAATCTTTATTTTCATACTAAAAACTGCGTTAGAATTTAAAATTTATTTGTAAGTATTTTTCTTTTAAAATTCAAAGAATGAAACAAATTTTCTTGAAATAGTATTTAATATCAAATTTTTATTTTACAAAAAACATTTTTTAAAAAAATATTTTTAAATTTATAGAATTTGTTCGTAGTTTTGAATCATAATATAACTGCAGGAGCCATATTATGGTAAAAATATGGTTATTTTATTATCATAATAAGATAATTATATTACAGTACGACTATGGTTGGCAAATCGTAATCCCAAAAATATATAATGCTCTTCGAATATGATTTTCCCAATTATGTTTTTTTTTTTCACTGCGTGAACACAGTAAAACTAGAAAAGGTTTAGTAATAATAAAATTTTCTTTTAAATTTACCCAAAGTTTTGTATAATTTTGTAATAATTTTATGTAATTTTAAACTTTGAAATTTTTGAGTGTACTTATACAATAAAATGTATAGATGTAAACGAATAAAAAAGAAAAATAAAATCATATTACTGCTGATGATTTACGAAATGTAACGCCATAAAAATTCTTGTTCCGGAATAGTATTTTTTCGCTGTTGTATTTGTTTATGTTCATGTCATGCTCAAACTTGTGATGTTGTTTCTGTTGTCATTGGTGGTATTGGTGCTTTTGAGATTTCTACTTCAATACAAATTCTTTTTTTGTGGTAAACATTTTGTGTACAATAAAAACGGGTAAAGTTTAGTGTGTTACCTCGTAATTACTGTAATTTCCGCACATACAATAAAACGATTATAGCGCATTTAATGGAATTTTCTTTTTCTCCTTTTTTTCTGTATTGTACTTATGTAGCATTTTGTAAGCAGGATTTTTAGTTTTGTATGTAGCTGTAAGACTAGAAAGCTTTATAAAGATTAACACCAAGAAAAACTTGCTGAACTTGCATACAATGGGTGTTAGAGTTGAGTATATTAACAAACAGAAGATTCATTAAAATGAAGTGTATAATTAAGATAAGCAAAATGTATTTTTGCAAAAGTTTTTCAATATTTAGCAAAGATTAAAAGACTTTTTTTTTGTATTTTTCATTTAAAAAGAAGGGGTGTAAATTTAAGTTTCTTTTAATAAAATTTTATATAAAAAGTAAGGTAATAAAAAAGGTTAAAGATGAACAAACTTTTTACAATAACTAAATTCGTTATAAAACATTTTGACAATCTGTATTTATAACATTTTAAAGTTACTTAAGAAAGTTATGAATTAAATCTTATTTCTTTATAATCGATCTTATAAACAAAGTATATTTTTTGTTTTCAAAATTTTCAAATATTATGTTAGGAAAGAAACAACATTAAAACATTATTTTCTAAAAATAACATTCAACCACCTCTAGCAATAAACCACTTGAAATAAACTTTGGTGTATAAAAGCCAATGAATTAATTTTTTTTTTAACTAAAGACTTCATCATAAAATCAGTTATAGTTTTTTTATTAAAGGTATGTTAACCTTTTATTCCAATGTAATCATTGCGGTGCGTATTTAAGGACATTTGGAAGGACTTGCAAGGATATTTAAAATTATTTTTTTTTTAGTTTTATCCACATAAATATCACAAATATTTATTAAATTTGCCATTTGCTTTTTAATCCTAAATGCTCAAAACTTATATAAAACTTAAAACTACAGCCTATGGAACGTGATATATTGATTTGAATTTTACTTTAATTCTCCTTTATTCTTTTTTTTTGTGTATTAAATTTATCCGTATTACAAAAGGAGTTTGCTGGAAAAATTTCATTTTATACACCCCATTACTCCTACTTTGGAATTTTCCTTTAGATAAATATTATCGATATCTTTTGATATCTCACAAAAGTAAATACTACTGAACTAACTCATATCACTAAACTACAAAATTAAAGCGTACTTTTTTTTTCAAATTTTAATCATTTTAAAGAAATGATATTTCAGAGTTTTCGTTATTTATTTCTAAATGTTGTTTAAACAACTGCCACTTCAGTAAAAAAACAGAAATGATTAATCAGTTAAAAATAAATGTTTTAAACATTTAGCCATCAATTCCGTAAATAATAATGGATAATTCATTTATTTGAAATCGTTTCCGTTCTTTTGTATTTTTGTTTCTTTCTTAATCTACAAAATTTATACTCACACAGTCTATAGACACATTTTGTGTGAATGACCATATGTGTGTTTATGAAGTTCTTGTAATTTAAATTAGTTTAAATAGTTTTGTATATAAACCAACATTTTATATAAAAAATTAATTATAAACAAAATTTAAATTTTGAACAGTTGTAATGGAAAAAAAAAACACGAATTTCTGTTTTGTTTTTTTTTTATTAAATTTCCCCCAAATGACAAAAAAAAATGAAACTGAAAAAAAAAATTGTAAATGACAGTAAATCATTTTAAACAAATGTATAAAAAATTTAAATAAATACTTCTAAACTGAAAACTTTTTATTAAATTAAACACAGACAACTACATAATACTTTAAGTGTATATGAATGATTTCCGTTTGATTCGAGATCATATTGTCATATTTTCTTCATATGATAAATTCAGAAATATGATAAATTTTATTAGTACAACACTAGTTTCGGTGTCCATGCTCTGGTGGGTTAATGATTAATTGATAATTGAACCAAATTGCAAAACCCATTTGAAATAACGACTGTCCTTTGAAATCACGATTACCATACGTAAATGCGTCTTGCTAGTTTTCTCTCTTGTTATCCGAGCAATTTGGTATTGAAAATGAGTGAAATCGGCAAAACGCTAAATAATTTATGAATAAAAATGTGAAGGTTCCTCTAAATTTTTCATAAAAATTTGTGTTTTAGTAAAATTTTGTATGAAAGTCTGGTAAAAAAAAATATTTTGTCATATTTTTTACCAGACTAAAGGTGAATAATATTTTATATTCACCTAAAATTGTTGTTCACCTTAAACATTTTTTTCACCAGAATTTTTTTTTACATTAAAAATTTTCTTCACATCGAAAAACGTTTTTCACCACAAAAAAAAAAATTTACCTCGGCAAAAGGTTTTTAT
This sequence comes from Eustalomyia histrio, assembly GCA_949748255.1. Lineage (NCBI taxonomy): Eukaryota > Metazoa > Arthropoda > Insecta > Diptera > Anthomyiidae > Eustalomyia > Eustalomyia histrio. Next base: position 21,149,351 of record OX456526.1, read on the forward strand.
TTTCGTTTTTTTTTTGTAACATAATTCAATACTGGGCAGGATATTTTTTTCGAATTTGATTCAGAGTTAAGGTGCAGGAGGTTGGTGGAAAAATCTCGAATCCAAATCAGGTAAAAATAATTTTTTTTTTTTAAATTTAAGTATTGTACCCGCCCAAGGGGCAGTAAAGGGGGAAAACACTTTTTAACCCTGTTTGCAAGTTATGGGTTGATATTTTATTTAGGGAACGAATACTAAATGTGAAAAAATTCCTGGAGAAACAGTAGGATTGCTAATATGTCTCAGGTGCAACTAATCCCACAAACAATATTTTTTACACTTTGCTAACAAATATTAAAGAGAAAAAATGCGTGTCTACGCGGCTCAAGAGGGCGGCCCTCAAGTATAAAAAAGATTAATTCTAATCAGAATTGATTGAATGTTATTATATCTGGTGTCAGACTTGATCATATATGATTAGATATATGTGATACACTTCATGATATATGTGATACAGTTCATGAACAAATCTGATTAGATCTAGTGTAAGATCTGTACATTTCTAAGAGGAAATGGAAAATTTGATGATTATTGATGCCAGATATTAGCAATATATACTGTGACATATCTGTTCATATCTAATAACAGATCTAATAGAATATCGTAGTCATTTGAATAGTTTTCAAAGACACCAAAATAAAAATGTATACAGAAATAAAGGAGTTTTTTTTAACTTATTATTTAATCTGTTGGACATGTAAAAATGTCCAGAGAAAAAAACACCTGATTTCATACGGTGCGCCAGAATTTCGATATATTTTTCGATCTGGTACAATCAGATCTAATGAGATTTTTCGGCTGCCACTATAAACAATTAATTAACTATCGTTAAATACAAAAAGAAGTAGATTCTTAATTTCAAATAAATTGTCTAGTCGTGACCCGATTTTATTTATTTATTTTTTTAAAAAGTGGCCACATAAACGGATTTAAAATATATTTTACAAAAATTCATAACAGGGGGTACAAAAAGGACTATAGTTTTTAATTCACTTGAAATTGGATCTAAATCCGTTAAACCTTCTTACCTGTACAGTGAAGGGATTGTGTAAGAAACACATTTAAAGTTTATGTTTTGTTCCACGCTGGCTAAAACACATTTTAAACAAATATATGTTAATGTATTTCTTTTTACGAATTTGTATGTAGAGAAAGGGACTTTCGATCGATATAATCATATATCTAAGACATCAAAACCTGGATAAGACGCTTTTCAAGTGACCGTCTAAATCAGTAAATCAGTAAGTCCGTAAATTATCATTTTCGCTAAATATATATTTTTAAAGCAAAATTTTAAAATGGCGCAATGTTTTAATTATATTTAAAAAAAAATGTAGGGCAACACTTTCTATGAAAATATTTGATTCTACTAATTAAAATTAAATTAAATGGAAAATCAATAAAATAAATAAATAAATAAATAAATAAATAAATAAATAAATAAATAAACAAATAAATAAATAAATAAATAAAAATCGTGAAGAAAAAATATTAATAAATTAGGTAGTTCTTATTAAAATTGAAAATTATGTAATTTTGTTTTGGATCTGACTAAAACAGTTTAGCTTAAACTGAGTTTGTATTAAAACATCGGGACCATGAAATAAGCTCATTTTAACTGAGAATTCATTTATTTATAATACAAGAATTCATCTAGAAAAATTTTAATAGATCAAGGTGCTTTAAACCGTATATTTACTATTTGTTGCAGTTTATGATTTGAGGCCTCATATCATATGGAACACAATTTTTTTTGAAATTTTTGTAAAGAAAGACGTGTGTGTATTCACTCACAGATTTAATCACCCAAAATATTTTTTACCTTTTTGTACCATTTTTTATACCCTACACCAGAGTTGTGATGATCCTCGTAATAACCAAAAATATCAATCGATTAAATTTTATATTCTCAGTGGATTTAGCAATGTCCGTCCGTCCATCTTGGTTTTTTGGGTACTCTACGAAAATACAAAGTGAATTTGACAAAATTTGGTACAAGGAGTTATTTTGACCCAAAGACAAACTCTACGATATTTGGTTGACTGAACCATATTGTGACATTGACAACCCTAATAATTTTAATTAAAACACTTCAATACACCCAGAAACCAAATGAAATAAGTTTAGAAGAAAATTTTATTTTTTTAGCCATTAAACAGACTTACTAAACTTTTTTTTGGGCACAAGTTTATTTACGTCTATTAAAATTACGAACCCAAACATTTGTGAAATTTTATCGTGGCTGGGCAGATAGGGTATCATATGGTTGGTTCTGATATATAATTTTTGTACTTGTTTTGTATTCTTTTAATCTTTTGTTAACTTAAAGTCTTTGTGGTTTATTAAAATAAAAAAATAACAAAAAACGTAAAGAGAAACATGTTGCTATTTGATGCCAGCCAGCCTCCATTGTTATAGAGACGTTTAATAGTTTTTTTCCTTTTCCAGTCTTTTTTTATAGCATTTTCATTGTATTACTTAGTTGTTGTTGTTGGTGTTGCAGCACACACATAGTTGTTCATTGTATTTATATTTGTACTTTTTAAAGGTACAAGTTCATTTATATACATACATACGTGTATATGCATTTGTGTTAGTTAAGGCATTTTGCACCAAACGTCAGGCAGTGTCACTTAAGATTTCAAATCACTTTTAAATTTACTTTAAAATTTATTGTGTTTAATATATTACCAGAATGGCGTATTTTTTCAACATCGACATCAATGCCAACCGCAGTCAGGCTGATTGTAAATTTTTTGTTTTTGGTCCGGACATTAGTTTTGCAATGCTTCATATAAACATACCGATCATAGTAATGCATTGTGTTAACGGAAATAGTTTCGAAACTGACTTTTACATAACATATGTATGTCAACAGTAACAATAACAGTAACAAAAACAACAATAAACATAACAACAGTTGACATGAATATTTTAAACGGCCACGTAGAAAAACTTTTTGTTACAAGTATTTCATTTTTATTTACTTCCATGTGTTTGCCATATAAAAACTTTCATTATAATATAAATGATATAAAAGACAATATTTTTACGATTTAATCTTTTAAAATCGTTGATTAATTTTCTTGTTAAACAAATCGAGTTGTTTTTATATTGCAACTAATAAACTGTAGTTTATATTTTTATGTTATATCAGCGTATCATATACATAATTATACAAATAAACTTAGGTTAGGTCGAAAGGAGGATGATGCATCGAAATGCAACCTCATATCGATATACGATATACACCTAGGCCTCTGCTGGGCCTGTTGTGCGCTCCCAAAGAACATGGAGATCCATTGTGAATGTCTGGTAATACAAATGAACTTAATTTAATTCTAAATTAACACAAATAATTAATTTAATAGCAAATTTTAATTTGAAGAGTTGATGCCATATTAATAATATACTAAAAAAAGTTTGTAAGTGAAAATAACTGAAAATATCATTTAAAAGAAATGATATTTCATTTAAAAACCTGTCTACCTTATTTTCATTTAAATTAAATGCCATTTGTTATTTATTTTTAAATGTTGATTAATCAACTGACAAATCCGTAAGAAACAAATATAATCAGTTAAAATAAATGTCAAAATTTTACCTACCAATCCTTAAAAAATAAATGTTTTTTTTTTCATTTATTTGAAATTCTTTCCGTTTTTGTATTTTTTTTAATATACTCGTACAATACAAAATGTATATATGCTATAAGCACTTTTTGTATGAATGTGTTTGTGTATGTATGAGTGTTTATGAAGTTCTTGTAATTTGTATTGAAAAATTATGTATATATACAACCAATTTAAATAAAAAAACAAATTGAAATTTTTTGAATGTTTTTTTTTTTGAAACAGACAGAAAACAAAATTTAAATTTGTAATAACTGTTACGAACACAAATAAACCACAAGTTTCCGTTTCGTGGGTAAATTTTTATTAAATTTCAAACAAAAAAAAATAAATGAAACTGAAAAAAATGGTAAATGATAGTAAATTATTTCGAATAAATGTATAAAAAAGTTAATATAGATATTTATTTGAAAAATAAATGTATGTTCATTTTTTAAATGGAAGGGAAAACTTTTTTTTTTTAACTACAAACAGTTAACTACATAATATTCTGAGTGTATTTTTAAAACTAAGAGCCTATCTCTGTGCGCTCATTTTTATAAATATGTGATAGCGTTCCCTGGTGGAAAATATTAGAAATATCTAGACATCATGCTTGCCAACTATAAATGAATAGTGACAACTTTAAATACGACGTTTTTGTCCAGAGGTCCCTAGGGTTTTCTCTAAGGTTCTAGTCTTTGCTATTGTCGAACCTGCTAGAATTGAAGTGTTAACAGACTAATTTAATTTACACTTAAGGACTGCCATATAGGGATTTCAGTTTTCGCGGAAAAATGATAATTAAAAATATATTTAAAATTAGGATTTGTTATCAGTTTTTAAAATTTGACGTAAAATCTATTATAAATTTTTTCAATGTAATATAAAATTGACCATGAATTAATAATGAAAACTGTCTCTATGAGCGGGTTGTTATGAGGAGTATGAAATCTTCGCCTTTTAAAACTTAATCAATGTGATAAATAATATCGTGAATGTTAGGATTTATTTTTTGCGTTTTATGCAATGTTTCATAAATTGGACACTAAAACAAATTAGTTTGTAGAAAAATTATTGGGACCTTGAATTAAGAATGAGCGTTTTTTCCAATTTACGGATTAGTTGTGCAAGAATGGGTACAAATATATTATTAAAAATATTTTACATCGCTGGCTACAACTATTTCCCATCATTCTGGAAATTTTCGCATACCAGCAATCTAAATTTTGGTGTTATTATGGGAAATTTTGCTAATTTGAGTCCAGCGGGATTTTGGGTTGCTAATCTGATGATGTGTAGTAAAATGAAATTAGAAGAAAAAAATAGTAGCCGCTACTAAATTTTAGTAAACTTTTTGTAAAGTGAAATTTAAAATCGGTTTGCTAAAAAGGAACCACATATGTATATGCAAGATTAATGCCATTAAGCCCAATGTCTCCGCCAGCCCATAAAGCGCTCCAAACAGTAATTTTCTGTAGATGTAATGGTATTTCGACAAAAGCTTGTGGATTCTCCTCACTCCAAATGCGAAAATTCTTCTTGTTTACGTACCCATTCAACCAGAAATGGGCTTCATCGGAAAATAAAATTTTGAATGAAAATTAAAAATCAATATCAATTTGTGCTTCAGCCCATTCGCCGAATTGGCGGCGCATACGATGGTTGTTTGGCTTTAATTGCTATTTTATATGGCCAAGATCCTTTCGTAAAATCTTCCATTAAGTGGAAGGACACAACCCCAGTTGCTGAGAACGGCGGCGAATTGATTGATTAGGATCATCTTCAATGCTTTCCTGTACAGCGGCTACAGCTTCTTTAGTGCGCACTGTTCGGCGTCTCACGGGATGCACATTATTAGTTACAATAAATGTGTTCCGAAAACGATCTATTGTTCTTCGAATTAGCCGCTCTGAAGGACGATTATGCACGCCATAAAATGAAAGAAGTGTACGATGAATTTGACGAATAAAACAATTATTTTGATTAAAAATTTCAACAATTGCACGCGTTGCTCTGGTCTAAGTCGATTCATAATGAAATTTCAAAGCAAACTAAACAAAAAGCAACTATCAGCTGTTAATTGGATGCCAACTTAAAGTTGTGACACTCTAAAAAAAACATGCTTTAGACTTCTACGCGCTGGTTCAACCATATACAGATCATAAGCTACATGCCATGAATATTCGCCTTTGCGATGGATGTTGATGGCTGTCCGTGGAAAACCCATACATTTTTGTTTTTGGGGTTGTCACTTTTCATCGCTAGTCAAAATGCGATACAAAAATCCCAGCGAAATATCGCCTTTCGACGTCGCACGGCTTTAATTCGTATGACACCCAGTTTTTTTTGTTTCGAAATCAATCGCATGACCTTAAGGCGTTTGCTTACTATCGACTCATCCACTCCCAATGATTTGGACAACTCCTAAAGCGTTTGGCATTCTTCCACATAGAATAATTATTTCAATTCTGTGTCTTCAAATTTCTTGGATTGGCCAGCCGTTTCTTGCCTTCGAGCTCAAAATCACCACTTTAAAAGCGACCAAACCAAGTCCGACATGATTGTTTAGATAGAACATGCTCGCTTCCACTACAATTCTGTTGGAAATCAACTTTATGGTTTTTGTACTTTGATAAAATTAAACAACTGTTCTTTGGAAATTTAGTTTTTATCTTTGACATAAAAGAAAATATTTTACTTTACTTTGTAATTTTAAATGATTAAATAAACATAACTATAATTGTTCTAAGATCTCCGTTTGTGGAAATTCAATAGGTTATGGGCCAAGACCAGAACCTCGCGTAAAGAATAATTAATTGTATGTGATCATTGAACTTACAGGAACGCTAATTAAAGTAAAATGGCGGTGGTATCAGGAAGAATACCCTTACTGAATGGAAAAAATTTTTCCACATGGATGCCTCAAATGGAGGCAATTTTGCATAAAAGTCGTTTGCTACGAATGGTAAAGGGTGAAGAAACTAGACTAGAAGCGGTCACTATAGAGGCAAATGCCACCAAAGCTCAGGAGAAGTTGTATCAAGAATCCGTAAGCAAACAACGTGAATTTGATGACATAGATCAAGATGCCCGAGCCGATATAATTATTGCTCTCGAACCCGATTTAGTACGTATGGTTAAACATTTTAAAACATTTCATGAGATGTGGACCTATCTTAAAGATACTTATGATCGAAAGTCAACAAGAAAGAAGGCGGAATTGTATCGCAAATTATTAAATTTGAAGATGGCTGAAAATCAGAATATTTCGCAGTATTTGGTAGAATTTGATTTCGCAGTCTCTGAACTTCATGAAATGGTAGCTGATATTGATGAAGATTTTTTTACGGTAATGCTGTTAGGTGGTTTGCCTGTCAAATATCAAGCAACAAAGGCAGCATTTGACACTGCTAATGTGTTTCCAAGTATCAATATTGTACGTTCAAGGCTCCTAGAAATTGGTGACAAGCCTGATGAAGATGAAATTTTATCTGAAGATAATGCGTTTAAGGTGAACAAGTTTAAAAAACGTTACATAAAGATGAATGGTCATTGCATTGACAACAAGGATGATCAAGGTATGGTATTTTTTCCTTTTAACTGTTATAAATGTGGAAAGAAAGGCCACATGGCCAAAAATTGTAAAACTACATTGAATAAAACAAATGAAATCTATGTTGAAACGGATAGTAATTCATTACATTGTGGTTATGCAGCATCGTCTAGAGTAGCTTTTAGTTGTTTAAGTTCGTCAGAGAATAGTTGCATTTGGATTCTTGATAGTGGAGCCTCTTCCCATATGGCGAATTTAAAATCACAGTTCATAGAAATCGATGAAGGTTTCAGAGGCACAGTTCGAATAGCAGACGATACAGATTTGGAAGTCAGAGGAATTGGTACAGCTCAGATAAATGTTACAGTTAATGGACATATTAGTACAGTTAATCTTTTAAAAACTTTTTACATTCCTGATTTGAAAAGTAATCTGTTTTCTATAGGAAAAGCTACAGATAATGGCTGTAAGGTAGAAACATTTTCTGACAAGGCTATTGCGTACAAGAAAGGTAAAATTATGATATCATCCGAGAAAAAATGTGGTATTTATTGTGTTGAATCTTTTCGAAGAAATTATTCTATAGCAGCGCGTGTTTCGGAAGAGGCTCAAAAGGAATTTGAGCTGTGGCATCGACGTTACGGTCATTTGAACCCTGTAGATCTTGGAAAGTTGAGCTCAGAAAATATGGTTTCCGGATTCCCAAACTTGAGATGTCAGAATATACAATGCATAAGTTGCATCCGTGGTAAGCAAAGAAGACAAGCTTTTACCACAAAAAATGAAAAGTCTTCTACTAAGATATTGCAGTTAATACACACGGACATGTGTGGTCCAATGCGAGTAGAGTAAATGGGTAAAAAACTTTATTTTGCCACATTTATCGATGATTACACTAGAAGAGTTTGCGTTCGGTTTTTGAGAAAAAAGAGTGAATATTTAGAAATATTTAAGGAATTTAAGGTGGAAGTTGAGTTGGAAACAGGCCGTAAAATTCAAGCTATCAGATCAGATAATGCAGCTGAGTTAACGAGCCGTGATTTTGAAAATTTTTTGAAAGACTGTGGTATTAAACATCAGCTTAGCGTAGAATATACACCCCAGTAGAATGGTGTAGCTGAACGAATGAATAGGACTCTTGTGGAGATGGCTAGAACTATGATGATAGAGGCCAAATTTCCAGAATTTTTATGGGCTGAGTTGGTAATGACTGCATCTTATATTAGAAATAGGTGTCCAACTAAGTTAAATGGCAACAAAACACCTGAGGAGTTGTGGTCGGGAAGGAAACCTGTTGTGAAACACCTACGCCAAATAGGAAGTAAAGCTTTTGTTTTGAACAAGAAACCAGGGAAATCAAAGTGGAACCCAAGAAGTTCAAAATTCATACTTGTGGGTTACTCAACAGATGCTAAAGCGTATCGTTTATGGAAACGTGGTACTCATGATATCATTAAAAGCCGTGATTTTAGTTTCATTGAGTATGATTTTGATGTTGACATTAAAGAAACTGAAGACGAGGAAGTAGGATCTTCTGAATTCAGCAATAACAATACAGAACGTATAGAACCTGAAAATGTATTTTATGAATTTAATTGGGGTAGTAAACAACGTAACCTAGATGGTCTAATAAACACAAATGAAAATCAGTTAGATGTAGATGTAGTAGAATCAGATCAAAATCAATTGAATCGAATTGAATACAACAGTCAAAATCTATTAGAACAAGTTGATTCAGAACAAGACCAGTTTTTTACAGACGATGAACAAGAACCGTTATACAACAACGACAATGTAGCTTCTGAACCTTCAATTCAGGAACGATTAAGATCATGGTCATTATTTAAAAATATAGGAGAAGCTAACACTATTGTATTCGGTGATGGTACAAAGGATCCCAGAACTTATAAGGAAATGCTTAAATCAAGTAAGGTAGAGGAATGGAAATGTGCAGCTGAACAAGAGTATAAATCCTTAATGAGGAATAAAACGTGGGAGCTGGTAGACTTGCCAGAAGGTAGAACTGCAATAGGCTGTAAATGGATATTTAAAACAAAATATACACCAGATGGCAAAGTGGAGAAACGAAAAGCGCGTTTAGTAGCAAAGGGTTATAACCAAGAATATGGCATTGATTACGTTGATACTTTTGCTCCAGTAGTTCGACAATCTTCTTTGCGATTAATATATTCACTTGCTGTTGAAAAAGATCTGAAATTGCGGCAGTTAGATATTTCTACAGCCTTTTTAAATGGGGACTTAAATGAAGAAATTTTCATGACTCAACCTGAAGGCTTTACTGAGGAGGCGATCAAGAACAAAGTTTGTAGATTGAAAAAGTCTATATATGGGTTGAAACAGGCTGGTCGACAGTGGTATATAAAAATAGATGCAGTGTTGAAAAAGTTTAATCTTAAACAATCTAAGTACGACCAATGTGTTTATTCTTTAAAAACCGTAACATATAGTTTAATAGTAGCATTATACGTAGATGATATAATTGTCGCCTGCAATAATGAGAAAGTTATAAGTGGCTTAGTTGAATTGCTAACAAACAATTTTGAAATTCGTGACATGAAAGACCCAAAGCATTGCATAGGACTTGAAATTAATCAAACGCCAGGATCATTGTCTATAAGCCAACCAGGCTATATTGAAAACTTGATTGCAAAATATGCAGCCGAAAATGAATCTTGAATAAGAACCAACAATTTCAGGAGAAGGGGAGAAAGTAGATGTGACTAAATTCCAAGAAATTATTGGTTCCTTACTACACCTGGCGGTATTCAGCAGACCCGATATTTGTTGCAGCGTTATCAAGTTATCACAATTTTGTCAGGATCCAAGAAAACAACACTGGAATGCAGCGCTAGCTATTATTAGATATTTGAAAGAAACAAAGGATTATGTGCTCATGTATAGCCTTTAGTTGGTTTTGTGGATGCAAATTGGGCTCAGGATACTAATGATCGTAAATCTCAATCTGGATTTTGTTTTATTTTTGCAGGTGCGGTCATATCCTGGGAATCGCGTAAACAACGAGTTGTTGCAACTTCAAGTGCTGAATCTGAATATATTGCTTTAATTGAATCGGCAAAAGAAGCTATGTATTTAAGATATTTGTTGGAGGAACTTAGCTATCCCCTGGAAGGTCCTACTACAGTTATGTGTGACTCTCAAAGTGCCCAGCATATGGCAAATTTTGGTGGTCATCATTCTAGAACAAAACATATTCATTATCGCTACCACTTCATACGTAATGCTATTGAACATGGCGTGGTAAAAATCAAGTACTTGCCGACAGACCAGATGATTGCCGATGTACTTACAAAACCATTACCAAAGGTAAAGCATCAGTTCTGTATTCAGCAAATGGGCATGATATCCAAAAACGATTGTCGTTGAGGAGGCGTGTTGAAAATCAACTTTATGGTTTTTGTACTTTGATAAAATTAAACAACTGTTCTTTGGAAATTTAGTTTTTATCTTTGACATAAAAGAAAATATTTCACTTCACTTTGTAATTTTAAATGATTAAATAAACATAACTATAATTGTTCTAAGATCTCCGTTTGTGGAAATTCAATAAATTCCATGATCCTTGCACTTTTATTCATATTAAAGTAATGAGAAGAACTCCCTGTAGAAACACTTTACTGCTACGAAATTCAACATGTTTGATGCAATATTTAGTATTGTTGTTAACGTTTCAAACAAATTATACAAGATGCCAAAGACGCTCACATTAACAATAGGTATTTTGCGTTTTCAGCAAATACTTTATTTATATTTTCCAGACATAAACTAACTTTGAACTAATTTTTAACTTATTTATATTGTCAACAAAATTGTGCTAATCAACACATTTTTTAGAGAGGACAACGATCATATTGATAAGAGGTAGATGTCGCAACTACATTTAGTACATACAAAATAATAACCCTGTAAATACAACTCTTCCAAAACAGAAAAAATACAACCATGGAAGATTTTTGCATCTATCTTTTAGGGCTAGTTTTTAGGATGTCAATTGAACTTAGCTTAACGAACAATTAGGTTAATCTCGAAACAAATTTAAATTTGATTGGGCTTTAACATTTTTTGAAAAAAAAAAACAAATGGCATCATTCAATATGCAAAATAATAACATGGCAACAATATCAGATGTCAAAAAAATTAAGCGCGTCCTTATATTTATTATTATTAAAATTTCATTCATTTATAAAAAAGGAAAAAGGTAAAATTTGTTTGAAATGGATAATAATCAAAAACGATTCACATATTTTTCTACAAAGAAAATAGATCACCTTTTAATTCGACAGGTCTAACTGGAGCTTAACCGACCAAGGCTAGTGGGTTAAACCTCAATTAAAAGCAAATAATCAGCACCTGAAAAACAAAATTCTAGAGTTAAGCATTGTTTAACTAACAAACAACGCTAATTAATATCCCAAAACCTAGGCCTACACATACATAACATAAAACAATCGGACCCCAAAAAGTGTGTATCTAGAAAATATGAATATAGAAAAATAAAATATTGTGTTAACTCAGATTGGTGTTTAAGATTTAAATTATAGACAAAATAAAATATTTTAGTTTAATAAAGATAAAGTCCAAATGTGTATTTATAAACAAAATATTCAAAAACAATGATCTCTTATGGAATTTTCGAAAAGAAACCCAACATGCAGCGGTAAGTAATTGAGATAATTTTATTTCTATTCTACAAGTATTTTTAATTATTTTAACATATTTTTTTACAATTATATCATGTCGACAGTGTTGAAAGCTGGATATTTTTGAATTTTACATGGTTTTGTAAACTATTTTCAAAATAACAAAAAAAAAAAATACAATTTCTAGATCTAAATTTTCAGCAAATAATTTAACTAAAATATAGTTTTTCCACAAAGTTTTTTAGTTTTTTTTCAGTCTTCTAATATTCAGCAAAAAACTATATTGGTTTTAGCAAGAATTTGATAATCGGCTAAGTGTTAGCACAACTTTTGCTGGATTTTCTTATACTTTAGCTAAAAGTCAGCTCACTGATTTTCACCTACACGATTTTGTTGACATTAAAAATTTTTCTGCAAAAAAGTTTCTGACTAAAATTATGCAGACTCAGCAACATTTTTTGCTGACTTACTAACTTTTTTTGAGTGTCTGTAAAGTATATCATGATCTATAAAATATTTTTAAATATGATTAATCACTTTCATTGAGTGTATTTTAACAATATCGCGATATTTGGAATTTTTAGATTTATTTATTTTTATTTTTTTGTCCTTTTAAAATAAAATTTTGCCAATGGCTTATAGCTCCTTATTTACATAATACCTTTTATATGGTTTGGGTGGCAGAAGTATGATAAATTGTTGTAGTGTTGTTATATGCTGCAGTGTCATTGTATTAGTAGGGCACATGAAGGCCTTTACAACTTGTAGCTTTTGTGGCCATTTTTAACAATAGTAATTTTGTGCATGATATATTATGTAGTGTATTGTGATGGAAGTATGTAAATATTAAATTTCTATTTGGGGAATTTGTTTTTTTTTTTTTGCTGTTTAATCTATATACATACAAATGGATTTTAAGAAAATTGCTTTGGATGTTTTCAATTCAACCACTATCATCTAACAATATTTTGTTAGAAAAAATATTAAAATTGTAAGGAAAAGTCAATAAAATAAAACAATTTTAAATTTAAAAAAGTTAGATTTCAATAACAAAAAAAGTTTCTAAAGGTCTCCGTTTACAAGTCATACATATTGTAGTTAAATTAAGTATTTCTCTTTGTTAATTTTAAAAGTTAAATTATAAATTTTTTTTTGAAATCGATTACTTACTTACACTCAGAAAAAAAAGTTAGTAGAAAAATTTGTAAACGGGTTTCAATCCCAATTTACTATTTTTGTACTGAATTTTAGTAAAAAAATTATTATTTAGCAAATCATTTTGCTATTTACATTTTACAATTTTCAGAGTTTTTACAGAATATCTACAAATTTTCGTTGCTAATTTCAGAAATCATTTTACAAATTTTTGAAAACCGATTTGCTAAAATTATCAAAAAAAAAAAATCACTAATTTTAAAAAAGTCGATATTGATGGAAATGTTGTTTCTAATAATTTAAACTTATACATACAAACTTAAATTGCCCTAAAATGTTACATAGGATTAAAAAAGGGATCGGAAGTGAAGATACCGATTCATGTCTAAAAAGAGGACATCCACTTAAAATAGCACTAAAAAGTTTTTTTATTTCTAAAAATCAGCCCTAGCAACAATTTAAATTTCACCTTAAAAGTAAAAAAAAAAATTGACTAAAATATTTTTCAAAAAGGAAATTATGAAATTAAAACAAAATAATAAATTCGTTTATGTTCTAAGAATTTTTAAGATTTTTAAGCCTTTGATTTTTTTTTTTCATTTTTTAAAACATCTTTTAAAAAATATAATAAATATTTTTGATGCTCGATAAAAAAAATAAATCTAAAACTTTGTACTATTATTAATAGTATTTAGTAATTTTTTTTTGCTGATTTTAGCAAACGGATTTCAAATTCCACTTTACAAAAAGTCTACTAAAATTTAGTAGCTGCTACTAATTTTTCTACTAATTTCATTGTACTACACGTAAGCAGACATGTGTTGCTAAGATTAGCAAAAAATACCGCTGGGCTCAAATTAGCAGAATTTCCTGTAATAACAGCAAAATTTTCAGTTGCCATTACAGACTTTTTTTGGTAAGTGTACTTTTTTGCTTTAGCATTTTCAATTAGTTTTCTTTATATGACGAAATTTTTCAAATTATCTTAGACAGCCCACAATTACAAGAATTTTAGTTTCGTTGGAATTCGTAAATCATAATCTCAATGCGAAAATAGGCTTTAGTAATTGGCCATTTAAATAACTCATTTTAGTAGCAGACGCCATTCATACACACACCACTACGTATAAGTAATATTAATTAATATTGCTCATACGCTATAGAATGATAAATATGTATTTACGCCTGTAGAAGTATGTATGTGTGAATTACTTAATAAAACTAAATAGGTTTTAAACAAAAATTGTCAAAATTGGATGATGATACAAACAAGATAGCCTTCCGGTCAATCGTTGTAAAAATTCAAAAAATTAAAAAATTCAACTAAAAATAATTTCACTAAAGAGACATTTTGTTTTTCAAGCTTACCAGCTTTCATTAGATTGCGTTTAAGCTCTACTGTGGAGAGTATTAATTTAGGACTTTGGGGGGATATTATTTAGGGCAGGGTAAGACACATCGAAATTATTTTTCGACTTGCAATTTTTATATAAAAATCTAAAATTTTGGTACAAAGTGAATTTTTTGAAAAATCTATTTTTTTTTCCTCATAAGTAGTCATGGTATACTGAGTTTGTGCTGATGTTTGTAACTATCAAAAATCAAATGTGAGTTCATCCGTCCGCCTGTGTTGTCCGTGTGTTCTTGTAAGTCGTGTAATCCAACCAAGAACATGTAAAAATATGATGTACAGAATTAAAAATTCAAAGCCAATCAAAAAGCCGCCAAGCTGAAAAGGCACAAAGCCAAAACGCCAAGTTCGAATTCTCCAGTTAAACCGTTTTTGATGCTCAGGTTGAATAAATTTTAATACATTAATTTTAGCCAGGACTAGTCCAAGGTCTTTGGCTTATAATTGCCTCGATGCATTTAACTGCTAAAATCAACGTATTATAATAATTCGAGCACCAGGAGCGATTCGACTGAACTGTTTTTTTTTTGGCTTTGTAACTTTGTCGCTTGGTGTTTTTCTGAATGGCTTTTTGTTTTTAATTTTGCCCATCCTTTTGTTGCATAGTCCTTGATAAAACTACATATCGCAAATATAGTGATATTTGGATGAAAATTGGACGAACCCTTTTAAATTTAGTTAGAGTCGGTATATATTCAAAACTACACTCAAAATATTTTTACCGTAACTGAGTGTAGTTAATTAAAAAAGTTATACGTACATTTAATTTTCTACCATTATTTACATATATTTAATGAATAAAATAAGTTCTGTTACAGTTAATATTTTTATATAAAATGATTTGTTAAAAAATAGGATTTTATTTTTTATACAGCTAATATTTAAAATAATAATTATTTTAGTTTTTTTTTTCGATCTTCTCTATTCATGCAATATTCCTTATCGAGCTAAAGATCCTTTATTTATAAAAAACTTAATTATAAATATTTATTTATCCCAATATTTTGTCACCACATTGGGTGACTTCTTCAAGGGAAATTGTCTTCTTTTTTTGTAATTAATAAATTTATTAATTATATAAAAAAAGACAATTTCCCCTGAAGAAGTCACCCAATGTGGTGACGAAATATTAGGATAAATAAATATTTATAATTAAATTTTTTATAAATAAAGGATCTTTAGCTCGATAAGGAATATTGCATAATATTTAAAATAAATAAAATAAATGAAACACATAATAAAAGGAATATCATTTATTTATACGAATTTTGTGTGACAGTTATAAAACGAAATAAGTTGTTAATTAGTTAACAGTTAAAAGAAAAATTCAAGGAAATATCATTTCTTTTTACAGATTTGCTGTTAGCATAATAAAAAATCATTTATTAGTTATGGATATTAACATTTAAAATAAATGAGAAGTTCTTTTGATCAAAATAAAAAGTTAGTACAACGGTTTTTAAGTGATCTTTCATTTATTTTAAATTAAGTTTTTAGTTAACTTAAGCTACAAACAATTTTGAGTGTACACCCAGAGAACAAATTGGTTGGATTTCGATCAAAACCATTTAGATTTATTGGTAATGATTTCATTTTATTTAGAATAAATTATAACACGTTAATAATAGAAAATTAAAGGATTTTAAAAGAGTTTCAACTTTTATTTTTTTTTTTTATTTTGCAGATCGGATAAAAACAAAGCTGATGACTTTAAAGCCTTTATTGAGGAAACTTTAACACCATTTGCTTTTTGCAACTTAACAGATTCAATAGAAACATGTAATTTTCTTGACACCCTATGTCAAATGAGTTTGCCTATAAAAAGCTTTACCGTTCGCGAGATCAAAAGGGAAGTAATGAATCTAAACGCAAAAAGTCACCTGGGTATGATAATATTAATCCCAAAGCAATAATATCATTACCGCAAAAAGGACTTATTCTTTTAACAACATTATTTAACTCTGTGCTAAGGCTAACCCACTACCCTACTCAATGGAAGCACGCAAAAATTATAATGGTCCCAAAACCGAATAAGCCTGAAAACTCTATTAGCTCATACAGACCAATTAGCTTACTTCCAATCTTATCTAAACTGTTTGAGCGACTACTTCAGAAAAGGATACGTCCTATTTTAGAGTCTATTAGGGTGATACCCGATCACCAATGCGGCTTTCGCCATGACCACGGAACCCCGGAACAGTGTCATAGGATTGTCAAAACTATAAGAGAGGCTTTAGAAAAGAAACATTATTGTTCTGCGGTACTTTTGGATGTAAAACAAGCATTTGAATGGGTTTGGCATCAAGGACTACTATTCCAATTAAAAAGCATTTTTCCCGCTTCATATTATATACAGTTTAAGTCTTATTTAGTTGATCGCAGTTTTTATGTTAATATTAACGAAGAGGATTCCGAAATTGGTATAAATAAGTCTGGCGGGTAGCGTATTGGGCCCTACTTTATACACCATATTTACTTCAGATATGCCAACTAGCAATGAGGTAATAATAGCCACTTACGCAGATGACACTGCAATATTGGCTTCCAAGCAGACTGCTTCTGAAGCCTCTGTGGCTGTTCAAAGACAGATAAATTTAGTTCAGGATTGGTTAAATAGATGGAATATTAAGGTAAATGCAGACAAATTCGTTAACGTAACATATACACTCAGAAAAAAAAGTTAGTAGAAAAATTTGTAAACGGTTTTCAATCCCACTCTACTATTTTTGTACTGATTTTTAGTAACAAATTATTATTTAGCAAATCTTTTTGCTATTTACATTTTAAAAATTACATAATTTTTACAGAATATTTACAAATTTTTGTTGCTAATTTCAGAAATCATTTTACAAATTTTTGAAAACCGATTTGCTAAAATTAGCAAAAATTTTACTAATTTAAAAAAAGTGGTTATTGAAGGAAATGTTATTTCTAATTAAAACTTACACCTACAAACCTAAATTTCCTTAAAATGTTTCACATATTAAAAAAGGGATCGGAAGCGAAGATACCGACTGATGTCTAAAAGGAGGACATCCACTTAATATAGCATTAAAAATGTTTTTTAGTTCTAAAAATCCGCCCTAAAAACAATGAAAATTTAACCTTAAAAGTAAAAAAAATTTACCAAAATATTTTTCAAAACATAAATTCCCAAATTAAAACAAAATGATTAATTCGTTTTTTAAAAAATATAATCAAAATTTTTGATGCTCGATAAGAAAAATAAATTCAAAGCTTTTTACTAATATTAATAAAATTTAGTAATTTTTTTTGCTGATTTTAGCAGACAGAAAAATCACATTAAATTAAAAAGAAATAAACTTGATAAGAATACGAATAAAATGTTCTAGTTATTATGTCCTAAATCACAATTATGCTTGAAAAACGAGGTTATTTTATATAAAGCCACTTTGAAACCTATATGGACTTTTGGGTTCCAATTGTGAGGAACGGCTTATTATTCCAATGTTGATATTTTACAAAAATATCAATCGAAGACTTTAAGACTTATTACAGATGCTCCTTGGTTTGTTAGAAATTATGTCATTCATAATAATCTTAATGTTCCTAAAGTTAGAGATGAAATTAAAAAATACAGCGCTAACTACCTCAACAGGCTAAGTAATCACCCAAACGTATTAGCAATAACTTTGCTAGATGAAAGTGATGGGATAAGAAGGTTAAAAATACTGCATATATAAGATCTCCCTTTTTTACAATAAGTTCATTCAAATATGTATTTAAAGCACTTTACTTAATATCTAAAAATATAAATAGTATTTTTCTCTTTTTTTTGCCTCTGTTATTCTTTTTTCTCTTTAACTTAAACATTTGCTTATTATTTTACTGTAGACTTTTAAAATAAAATTCATTTAGTAATTGTAAACGATAGAATAATCTATTTATTTAGTAAATTTACTTGAAAATTACTAAAATCAAATTAGTACAAATCAAAATTTATTACAAAATTGTCGATATTCAAAAGTGGTAACTACAAATATGCCTATTGCGATCAAATAAACCATTAAATTGAATTGTGGATTGTATTCATTATGTACTGCACTAATGATTGATATTGAGAAATTTAAATTTAATATTAGCTATCAAAATTTATATGTGTTTTGGGTCCCGGAAAAAGCAAATGGAAAAAGCAAACATTTAAAAAAAAATTAATTTAAATAAAGTATTAAAATATTTAAATAGAAAATATATGATAGAAAATTAAAATTAATTATGGTGCTGTCAGCAAGAGTGTGAACTACAAATATGATTGCCCAGGTTCGATAACGGAAAAATATAAAAAAATTTTTTCTTAAAACAAAATTTTGTGGAACGTAATAATATTGGCAACAAATTCTGTAGCCACAAATAATACTGTTTTCTGGGTGTACCGTTCATAGAAAGGTCCCTAATTGAATCAAGTCTCCATATAAACCCAACTTTTGATTTGATTAAACGGACTTTATTCATACTAGAGGTCACAAATAAAATTTGGTTGCGATCGGTCCATACTGAGACCTACCTACAATAGAAAAGTCCCACATAAATTAGCCTAAAATAGTGTTTATATACACAAAACTGAAGACGTATGAATTTGGAATTTGGGTTGTGGATGGAAGAAAAAATCATGCCTCCGATTTTCTTGAAATACACTCAGAATATTATTATGTAGGTTACTGTTTGTAGTTTAATAAAAAAGTTTTCCGTTTCATTTAAAAATAAATGAACATACATTTATTTTTCAAAGAAATATCTATATTAACTTTTTTATACATTTATTCGAAATAATTTACTATTGCTTACCATTTTTTTCAGTTTCATTTATTTTTTCATTTGTTTGAAATTTAATAAAAAATTAACCCACAAAGCGGAAACTTGTGGTTTATTTGTGTCCGTAACAGTTATTACAAATATAAATTTTGTTTGCTGTCTGTTAAAAAAAAAAATATTCAAAAAATTTAAATTTGTTTTTTTTTTATTTAAATTGGTTGTATATATACAAAATTTTTTAATACAAATTACAAGAACTTCATAAACACTCATACATACACAAACACACTCACACAAAAAGTGTCTATAGCTTCATATGCATACATACATTTTGTATTGTACGAGTATATTAAAAAAAAAAACGAAAAATACAAAAACGGATACAATTTCAAATAAATAAAAAAAAACATTTATTTTTTAAGGATTGGTAGGTAAAGTTTAGACATTTATTTTAACTGATTGTATAATTTGTTTCTTACGGATGTGTCAGTTGATTAATTAACATTTAAAAATAAATAACAAATGGCATTTAATTTAAATGAGAATTTAGTAGACCGGTTTTTAAATGAAATATCATTTATTTTATATGATATTTTCAGTTATTTTAACTTACAAACTTTTTTAAGTGTATAATTGCACTTAAAATAGTTTTTAAGATAAAATATCAGAAAATTAAATTTAAAAGAAATGTTATTTCATTTAAAAACCGGTATAATTTCATTTAAATAAAATGGTTTTTGTTATTTATGACAAATCAGTTAAAATTATTAAAATTCTACCTAACAATTCCGTAAAAATAAATGATTATTCATTTATTTGAAATTGTATCGGTTTTTTATATTTTTCTTTGTCTTCAAAAATGTAGACTCACACAGTCTTACATATATATGTGTGTATTGTATATAAAGTTTATGTAATTCGAATTAAAATAACATAACATAGTCGTATAAACAAACAGTTTAAATAAAAAATTAAATATAAAACAAGTTAAAATAAATACTTCTTAAAAAATAAATGTATTTTCCTTTATTTTTAGCTGAACGGAAAACTGTTTTATTAAACTACAAACAGTAAACTACATAATTTTCTGAGTGTGAACCTAGTTTCCATCTTTCCGGTACTGGCTTAAATTAAATTTTTCGGAAATTTTACCCAAATTATACTTGTTGTAGGTTATCATAGAGTTCATATGTCAGACTTTAATATGTATTTTTTTTAGCTTTCGCTGATTAACGAATATATTGTTATATTTTTTTAAAAATTCTAACTAAAAGTTAAAATTAAATATTCATAACAATTTTTAAAAATTTTCACAATTTTCGCGTTTTATTTTTTACCAGTAAGATTTATTTTCCTGATTTTAAGTGATTTTCATATGATCACGCTTGATTGTAAATTAACTCAGCATGAGTGAGTAAAAAAAAATAATGATCATGAGTGTTTGTGTGTGATTGAAATTTTTCCTACGTGTGAGTGTGAGTAAAAATTCACTCACGTGTCCCTCTGTACTAATAAGGACATTCACGAATTTTGTATATTTTGACGTAATACACAATACAATTTTTTGTATCTTGCAACACTCATACGCCAAAGTGGTCACTTGAATTTATATAACACTCATACGCCATGATGTACACTACAATTGATATATAGACTACAATTGTTGTATTCATCATTTATTTATTATTTTTTTTTTATAAAACATTTCTTATCAAAGTTAACTAAAAAAGTCATTTTCATTTTCATTTTTATCTATTTTTATTTTATTATTTCCATTAATATCACAATATCCACATTGTTGTTTTTTTCTTTCTTTCTTACTTTCAATTTTGTGTAAATTATAATGTAACTTCAATTACTGTCATGCAAATAACTAATATTACAATGACATTAATTTTTCAAAACAAGACAAGTTAAAATGTATCGCTTAGTTATTTACTTTCAAAGTGTATTGCTGGCGGTGAACAATAAAAAAAAATGTTTTCCTATAAAACATACGTTAATGAAAATAATGTTGGGGTAGCCGTTAAAAAAAAACTTTTTGTATAATGATGATTACAAGACTAGACAGGGGGCTGTTTTTTTGTGAGTTTATTTAAAATTTGCTTTGGCACATGATTTATTTTTGATGATTTTTGGCAAATTAATTGAATTTTTTTAAATGATTTGAAAGGATATTTTTATAAGAGATTATATTTTTAATTGTTTTAGATTTTATTTATATAATGGTGAACTTTTTTTCACTTTGACTTTTTATGAAATATATTTTGTTTCTTTCTGTTTTTTTATTATTTTATGATCTTTTAATTCGATCCGTTTTTGTTGTGTTTAAACCTTTAGCTTTGAATCTCCGTTTAAAACTGTTTTAATGTTTATCATTTGTTACATTTGGTAGCATCATGGTATAAGATGATGATGCTGCTGCTAGAGGATTTGTTTCCAGCAACTTTACTAGTTTCAATTGCGCATGTTTTTGTTGTTAGCAATATTCATTCATAAAAAAATAGTATTAAATAAAAGTTTTAATAATTCTTAATAACTTCTTAGATTTCTTGTCGAGTTCGCAGACTTTTTCCGAAAAATTTTGTAAATTCCGTTTAGGTAATATAAGAGCACTTTTCCTCTTATTGGAAATTACAAAAAGTGTATCTTCAGTATGTATTTTAAAGAAAACACATTTTGAATTTCAGTTTTTGGACAGACCATTATTGTTGAACAAAATATTAATTATACTTGTTTAGTAAAAACACTTTGTAAAATATTTTTATATAATCATTTTGTATTTGAATTTTTGTTAGAAAAATGTAAAATACTGTTTTCATTTTTATTTATTCTGTTTTCTATTGTTGTAAAATAAACAATAATTTATTTCTAATTTGTTATAATCACACCACTGTGTAATTATTTTAACCCAAAAGGATATATATAAATCATATTATCCAATAGGTTATGGGACTTTGTCCGTTTGTGATTGTGAATTGGTGCTAATTGTGTGTAAAATTTTCATAAAAACATGGAAGACTTGAAGTCGTGTGTCAAGAAATTGAATGGTGAAAACTATCAAATTTGGAAATACATGTTGGAACTCTTATTAATAAAAGAGGACTTGTGGCATATAGTTTCCAATGATAAACCTGAAACTCCAAATTCATTTTGGCCTACAAAGGATGGTAAAGCTCGTGCTACCATCGGACTTTTAGTGGAAGATTCTCAACTGATACATGTTTGCAACTTAAAAACTGCACATGAATAGCAACAATTTCATATGCTAGTAGAAAACAAACGCATGTCACTCTGTTGTCAAGAGTTGCTATGGTTAAGAATATTATTTAAGGATCTGAATCTAAATATTACTGATATTACGCTAAAGGAGGATAATCAAAGTTGTTTGAAACTTTTAGATATTAAAAAAATTTATCCTCGTACAAAACACATAGATGTTAAATATTATTTTATTCGTGAAGTCAAGCAAACCAAAAGAAGTTAAATTTGAGTATTGTTCTACTAAAGAAATGTTGGCAGATCTCTTAACAAAGCCATTGCAAAATATCAAGATTTCTAAATTCAGAAAAATTATTGGTCTTATCTATTTTACAAATTGAGAAGGGGTGTTGAACAAAATGTTAATTATACTTGTTTAGTAAAAACACTTTGTTAAATATTTTTATATAATCATTTTGTATTTGAATTTTTTGTTAGAAAAATGTAAAATACTGTTTTCATTTATTCCGTTTTCTATTGTTGTAAAATAAACAATAATTTATTTCTAATTTGTTATGATCACACCGCTGTGTAATTATTTTAACCCAAAAGGATATATATAGATCATATTAGCCAATAATTATGAGGATAGGGGGCGAATTTACCCACCTTGAAACCTTCATTTTGGCCATTTTTTGAGAAAAATTCCAAAAAGCCTATGCACCAGGGAAAACATATTTTAAATTTCGGGTTTATAGCCAAGCCGGCAAGTTGTTAAGGGAACTTTTTTCCTGCCAAAAAATCCCAAAAGTATTATATTAGAGAATTAGCACCTTTTCTCCAAATTCCAAAAATTACATTATCACTGAATTAGCCCATACCCCAGCCAGCCCATACCCCCCAGTCGATAATTTTTATGGTAATCTTCTATACAATGGAGCTCTCCCTATTTTGAATTGATTTCAAAAACACAGCTTTTTCGTTCCAATTTTATTGTATTTTGTTCTCCTTATTTATAATGAAATTCCAGAAATTAATTTTTCTTTACAGTGAAAACTTTTTGCAGGTGTAATTTTGAATTTTGACTCCATGTAATAAATTATTTAACATCACTATGTACCGGGAATGAAGGGATCCCCATAATATGAAAAAAAAAGTTCGATCAATAATAATTTTGACAGCAATAGTATTTATATTAAAAAAAAGTAATTAGTAATTAATTAAGTTAAAGTAGGAGAGACAAAAAAAAACATTTTGCTTAGCAGTTTGGAATATTTAAAAAAACAAGGCAGTAATTCTAAAAAATGTAGTCGAGCACTAAACGCAAAAAGGCTTCGAAGATATCTTTTTGAAGACTTCATTCCTCTGTGTGGTGTTGTAATTCTGCTCGTTCTTTGTTTAATTTTATTTCGTTTCTTTTGTCTACCAACACCACTCGTTGTCCGTTCCAATTAATTCCAATCACCTGTCTGATGTTTCGATTCCGCTTGTTCCCTGTTTCTTTCTATTTCATTCCCCTGGTTTAGTGTTTCAATTACAATCGTTCCCTTTTCATTGCACGTACGTATCGTTTCAATTCCTCCCGTTCACCGTTTCATTCTTCCACATATTGTTTTAGCTCCACTCGTTCCCTGTTCTATTCCATTTTGTTTCCCTGGTTTAATGTTTAATTTCTACTCGTTTCCAATTCTATTTTATTTTGTTCCATTTTGCTGTATAATAATTCGATTCCACTCAATCCCCATTCTATTCCATTCGTTCCCCTTTTTTATTGTTTTAATTCTACTTGTTTCCCTTTCCATTTATCTTTGTTCCCTTTGTATGTATAATGTTTCAATTGCAATCGGTCCCCGCTCCATTCGACTTCATTCCCCTTGTTTAGCGTTGAAACTCTATCCATTACCCGTTCCATTTTCATATTCTACCATTATAATGCTTCTAGCTAAATCGATTTGGATAATGCATTACGGCGCAAAATTGATTGACTTTGAACCTTCATTTCGAACACGTTGCTGGATAAAATTTTAAAAATATATTTTAAAAATCAGATTTCTAGGCAAAGGGGTTTGGCCAGATCATCAAGGGGAATTCTTTTCCTCTTTTTGACTCTTTCCGTAGGAATTTCCAAGAACTCCATCCACTTAGTTTTGATGTTCCAATTCCGCTTGTTCCCGCTTGCATTCTATTTCTTTGCTCTGGTCTAGTGTTTTAATACTCCAAGAAACACATTTTTCAAATTTAAAGTTTCTATCCAAGGAGAATTGGTCGGGTCGTCAAGGGACCGTATTCTCATACATATAACTATATAAATTTCAGGTTTTTAGACAAAAGAATTTGATGCAGGCCGTCAAGTGGGAGACTTTTGACCTTCCCCCCGGCATTAAGAATTTCCAAAAATCACTGCTTAGCGGTAAAGGAACATATGTACCACATTTCAGATCAGAATCTGTGAGTGCACAGTATGTGTTAAAAAATATCAGTACACTCAAAAAAGTTTGTAGTTTCAATTAACTGAAAAAGTAATTTAAAATAAATAAAAACTAACTTAAAAACCGGTCTGATGACTTTTAATTTTTTTTTTAATGTTAATAAATTAACTGAAAATATCCGTAAAAAATAAATGATTTTTCATTTATTTTAATTGTTAACAAATCGGGAAATACAAAAGATATTTCCTTTGTCTATTATCTTTAACTGTAAACAAATTAACTAGAAAATTCATAAAAATAAATGATATTAAGTTCATTTCGATGTTTTAAATATCATCAACTACAACTGACTACAAATTTTATAAAAATCAACGACTTTTTATACAATTTGTTTATTTTAAAAAATAAATTATTCTTCATTTATTTTAAACCTAACCAAAAATCCATGAAAATTAATTATATTTCCTTTATTTATAACTTTTAACTGTAAGCAAATTAACTACAAAATCCGAAAAAATAAATGAAAAAAATTTACTATTCTCTAATAATAAATTAATATTTTGTTTATACTACACACACCAAAAAAGTCTTTAATGACAACTGAAAATTTTGTTGTTATTACGGAACATTTTTCTAATTAAGCCCAGCGTTATGTTTTTGCTAATCTTAGCAAAAACCCGAAGTTGTGAATATATCGGTGAATCATTAGTGATTTTAACATTGACTTGTCATTGGAAGGAAGTAGTTTGTTTCGATGCTATGAAAAATCGATGAACAGATGACTTTTCATTAGTTTACGGAAGTTTTTAAATATAGGGACAAGAAAATAAATATAAGGAGAGGCTTTACTTTAAAGTTAAGAATGTGATTTTGAACACGCCAAGAATTATTATTTCGACCAGGACAAAGTGGATATCACTAGTATGCAAAATATGTTTTCAATAAGGCATTAAATGACTACAGGAATTAACAATTTATGAACCAACTAAATAATTGTTTGTTTTTTTTTACTATAATTTTAAATTTTTATAAATAAATATTAATATTAAAAAATTTATGTTTTTTAATGGAATTGTCACAAAAAAAATTTTATTCTTATGTCTTCATAAGTAATATTAACATTTTGGAAATTGTTTAAAATGACTTCTTACAAATCGAAAAATTTGCACTATTCACTTCTTTGGATGTTCTAAAAAAGAGATTCGTAAATAATAACATCCATTTTATTTTGCTGGGATGTAACAGTTTAAGGCAATACAAGTTTGTATGTGTAAGTTTTAATTACAAATAATAATTCCTTCAATATCCAATTTTTTGAAATTAGTAATTTTTTTTTGCTAATTCTAGCAAAACAGTTCAAAAATTTGTAATATGATTTCTGAAGTTAGTAAAAAAATTTTGTAAGTATTCTGTAAAAATTCTGTAATTTGTAAAATGTAAATAGCAAAAAGATTTGCTAAATAACATTTTTTTTACTAAAAATCAGTTTAAAAATAGTAAAGTGGGATTGAAACCGTTTACAAATTTTTCTACTACTTTTTTTGTCTGAGTGTAACTAAAGGGTGTCCCAAGAAGAACGCAATTTTTAAATTTTAAATAAAACACAGATATTTAAAAAAAAATCGTGAAACTTTATTATATCGTAAAGTAGACAGAATGAGGTTATGTATGGAACAATATATCGTGCAGATGGCCGCCGCGGCTTTGCTGGAATGCACGCGATCTTTTAATGAAATTTACAATGACCGTTTTGCATGAATGCTGCGGTATTTCATTAATGCAGCGTCCAATTTCCTCTTTTAAGGCTTGAGTCGTCGTCGGCTTATTCGCGTAAACCATCGACTTCAAAAAACCCCAAAGAAAAAAAATCGAATGGTGTTAAATCGCACGATCTAGGCGGCCAATTCTGATCTCCAAAACGCGAAATAACACGACCGGGAAATGACTGATGCAGCAATTGAATTGTTTCTCTGGCTGTATGACATGTGGCGCCGTCTTGTTGGAACCACATGCCCTCCACATTCATTTCTTCAATTCTAGGCAAGAAAAAACTGGTTATCATTTCACGATACCGAACACCATTGACTGTTTGCGCTTGACCTGCCTCATTTTCATAAAAAAAAGGTCCAATGATTCCTCCAGCCCAAAAACCACACCACACAGTGACACGTTGAGGATGCATTTGCTTCTCGCGAATCACTCGAGGATTTTCCTCACCCCAAATGCGACAATTCTGCCTATTGACGAAGCCATCAAGATGAAAATGGGCCTCGTCACTGAAGATGATTTTATCGGCAAAATCAGCATTTTCATGTTGTCTCTCCAATACCCAATTAACGAACTCGCTTCGCTGTCCATGGTCAGCTGGCTTCAGTTCCTGAGTCAATTGAACTTTGTATGCATGAAGATGCAAATCTTTCGTCAAAATTCGCTGCAAAGTGGATTTGGAGACACCAATTTGCTGAGCTCGGTGTCGAATTGAGGTGGATGGAGTTTGAGCGACATCATCACGTACAGCTGCGACATTTTCGGTCGATCGACCTGGTCGATGGCGAGTTGTTGTCTTTTCATCACTAACAGACCCAGTTTCGGCAAATTTATCTATTAATCTCTTTACAGTTGACTCTTTTGGAGCATTATTGTGACCCCAAATTGATCGCGATTTGCGAACTGTAGCCGCAAAACTTTCACCATTTTGGTAAAACAATTTCACAATGAGAATGCGTTGTTCATTCGTGTAGCGCTCCATTTTTACTAACCTCGTACCTTCTACTAGCAAACAATAACAATTGTTTAAATGTCAAACAATGACACTTCGAATGTTGCCAGATTTACAAATTGCGTTCTTCTTGGGACACCCTTTATAAGCTAATTAACTATATACAAAAAACATTTTTTTTACCAAAACGTTTTAAATGGTTTTAGTTTTCTTTGGGTATAACAAAAAGAAGGATCTTGTAGTCCAAGGTTAGACAAAGAACTGTTGATATTGGCTGCGTGTGAGTTAAGTTGAGAGCTGAGAAACTGGAATATATAGACAAGCTAAATGCTATTGTTTCTTGAGTGTACAGGCTTCTCTACTTGGTCTTCAGTTTATCACTTCAAAAGTAATTTTATTAACTAATTTACAGCTTTTCTACTTTCAGAAATCTCTTGATGGCTTAGTTATCTAGTCCTAATAATATCAACTAAAAGGTTTATATTATATTTAAATCTATTTCTTTCTAAATAGTAAATGTTCGAACTAAATGTTATCTATGTAATCTCAATACTAATAAGATAACAATATTACAAAATAAAATGACTATAAAACATTAACCCTCTTATTTCTTGCATTAAAATCCTTACAAGTTTTCTATAGATTTTTCTATTAATATAAATGTCAATATTAAATATAATCCTATCATTTTATACAATCTATGTTACCTTTAAATCTAAAATGACAATAATACAAGTACAAAGGCTTTTTATGTTTTAAAAACCTATTGTTGTCGTGAGGTATGTACTATTTTTTAAAAAAAGGTGCTATAAGTTGATGATTGTCTTTGAACTATTTAAAGCAAAATTTGTTAAATTTCAAAGGAAAGTATCGGAAATTTTGTTAACATTTTTTTTACAAAATATAAAAGTGGACCATATGTAAATATTTATACAAAATATATCGTTTTTTTTTTGGTATCCTTAATATCTACATAAATCCATTGTATAAAATTTAAGAAGGGGTGTTGAAAAGTCGATAGATGTGTCTAATAATTTTTTATGTGAATGTGTATAAACATTATCACAGGTATTCAATTACTACCTGTAACTGTATATGATTTATTTTATTATGCGTATATGTAAGTACATTCTACATCCTTCCACCTGTCAATAATGTCCTTTTTGTTGTTGTATTTTATATTGTAGTTTTATTATGGCTAAAAACTTTTCATTTTGTTAAAAACTTTTCATTTTGTATTCCTTTTTTTGTTCATTTACTTTTTTGTTAAAGCTTTATACATATTCTACACACATCGAAATACTTAAAATTGATTTCCCTTTTGTGTTCTCTAACATACATTTCATTTTTTTTTTTATTTATTATTTAAGTTTAAGTTTACTTTACTTTACTTTATTTAATTTTATTTTGTTTTTATTTTATGAGTATTGATAAGAAAAATAAAATAATGTAATGGAAATAAAAAACTTTATTGATTGAGAGTGAAAAAGCTAAGATTTTTATCATTTATTATTTATGAGAATTTTATGATATGCCACATACAGATCGTTGCTTGAAATGTTCAAAGGTCGACACTTATACCTTTTTATTTATTTTGTTTTTTTCTTTTGAGTTATTAGGGAAGCATTATTCTTGCTATTATTTTATAAGTTGTTTTCTTTTGTAGGTGGATAATGGAGAGATGGAGAAGGTGGAGTCAGCTGGAGGGTTTAGTGCTAAGGAAACACCAAACGAAGACCCTTTAATATGTACAAGAGATTCTAAATTGATATAACCGTTAATAGAGATCAAACCCTTAACCTTCTGTGTTACATTTTTTTTTTACAAATTTTAAAAATAAATTTTTGTTTATTCATTTAAAGTTTCATACTCACAATTAAAAAGTTTCATAAATATAAAAATATTTTAAAGCAATTAATTTATATAAAAAAAATTTTCTGTTCTATTTTTTTAAGCTTACTAAGGTACTCATTAAAGCATTAAATATTTGTGTACATATTTTCTATAATGTTTATACGAAAAATTGTAAATTCATTTCAAAATAAATTTATTCCAATAATTTTGATGTGATATACAAATTTGTGGCATCTTGTTTTACATTTAAATGCAAATTAGCGCGTTAACATTGTACGATATAGTTATTAAGGTACCTTCACACGTTTGCTGCCATGTGCACCACCAGTGGGTTCAGTGCGGCTTGTGAACCAAACACTTTTTCTCTTCATTGGCACCTACCTGAAAGCTTTATCTTTGTTATACTAAAACAATAATTGATTTGAGACACTATTTTAGAAATTATTTAAATTTTATTTTATTCAAAAAAAAGTATAACAAAAATTATTTCATGGCTTTAATTTTTTTTTTTATTCTTTTATTTATTTGCAATCTATTTACAATAAAATAATAAGCAAATGTTTTAGGTTAAAGAGAAAAGAGAATAACAGAGACACTAAGTTCCATTGAACTTAGCAAAAAAAAAAAAAAAAGAGAAAAATACTATTTCTATTTTATAGATATTAGGTAAAGTGCTTTAAATACATATTTAAGATATAAACTTATTGTAAAAAAGGGAGATCTAATATATGCAGTCTTTTGAACCTTCTTATCTCGTCACTTTCATCTAG
The DNA here is from genome assembly GCA_949748255.1 of Eustalomyia histrio. Taxonomy (NCBI): domain Eukaryota; kingdom Metazoa; phylum Arthropoda; class Insecta; order Diptera; family Anthomyiidae; genus Eustalomyia; species Eustalomyia histrio. The sequence continues at coordinate 21,179,548 of OX456526.1, forward strand.
CAAAGTTATTGCTAACACGTTTGGGTGATTACTTAGCCTGTTGAGGTAGTTAGCGCTGTATTTTTTAATTTCATCTCTAACTTTAGGAACATTAAGATTATTATGAATGACATCATTTCTAACAAACCAAGGAGCATCTGTAATAAGTCTTAAAGTCTTCGATTGATATTTTTGTAAAATATCAACATTGGAATAAGAAGCCGTTCCCCACAATTGGATCCCATAAGTCCATATAGGTTTCAAAGTGGCTTTATATAAAATAACCTTGTTTTTGAGGCATAATTGTGATTTAGGACCTAATAACTAGAACATTTTCTTCGTCTTCTTATCAAGTTGATTTCTTTTTAATTTAATGTGATTTTTCCAAGTTAATCGTCTATCTATATTCAAACCTAGGTATTTTACACAGTCAGCTTCGGGAATTGCAACTCCATTCAAAGCGACTGGTGGACAATTGCCTTGTTTTAAGGTATATGTTACGTGAACGGATTTGTCTGCATTTACCTTAATATTCCATCCAATTCCAACCAATCCTGAACTAAATTTATCTGTCTTTGAACAGCCACAGAGGCTTAAGAAGCAGTCTGCTTGGAAGCCAATATTGCAGTGTCATCTGCGTAAGTGGCTATTATTACCTCATTGCTAGTTGGCATATCTGAAGTAAATATGGTGTATAAAGTAAGGCCCAATGCGCTGCCCTGTGGAACGCCAGATTTAAACAGTATATAATATGGAGCAGGAAAAATGCTTTTTAATTTGAATAGTAGTCCTTGATGCCACACCCTATCAAAGGCTTGTTTTACATCCAAAAATACCGCAGAACAATAATGTTTCTTTTCTAAAGCCTCTCTTATAGTTTTGACAATCCTATGACATTGTTCCGGGGTTCCGTGGTCATGGCGAAAGCCGAATTGGTGATCGGGTATTACCCTAATAGATTCTAAAATAGGACGTATCCTTTTCTGAAGTAGTCGCTCAAACAGTTTAGATAAGATTGGAAGTAAGCTAATTGGTCTGTATGAGCTAATAGAGTTTTCAGGCTTATTCGGTTTTGGGACCATTATAATTTTTGCGTGCTTCCATTTAGTAGGGTAGTGGGTTAGCCTTAGCACAGAGTTAAATAATGTTTTTAAAAGAATAAGTCCTTTTTGCGGTAATGATATTATTACTTTGGGATTAATATTATCATACCCAGGTGACTTTTTTGCGTTTAGATTCATTACTTCCCTTTTAATCTCGCGAACGGTAAAGCTTTTTATAGGCAAACTCATTTGACATGGGGTGTCAAGAAAATTACATGTTTCTATTGAATCTGTTAAGTTGCAAAAAGCGAAAGGTGTAAAAGTTTCCTCAAGAAAGGCTTTGAAGGCATCAGCTTTGTTTTTATCCGATCTGCACCAGGAATTATTTAAATCTTTAATTGGAATATTTCTTTTTTGAGCTCTTTTAAGATATTTTGTCGCCTTCCACAAATTATATTCATTGTTGTTTTCTGGATTTAGACTACTTAAAAAGTTCTCAACAGACTCATTTTTTAATTCGTTTAGACGCTTTTTTACATAGTTAGCAGCTCGGTTAATGTTACATTTATCCATAGGGTGCCTTGTTCTTTTCCATACTTTTCGAAGTCTTCTTTTTTCTTTAATAAGTTTTCTTATTTCGGCAGTTAGCTGGAAACTTGAATAATTATAATTGTTTTCCGTTGGAGTAGATAATAATGCAGCATCGTGTATTATCTTAGTAAAATTTTCTACCGCATCGTCTAGTTCGGAACTTGTTTTAATTGAAATGTTTAGATTTATTTTATTTTCAATCAAATATTGATAAGAGTTTATCTTTGTTATACAAAAACAAATAATTAATTTGAGACACTATTTTAGAAATTATTTAAATTTTATTTTATTCAAAAAAAGTATAACAAAAATTATTTCATGGCTTTAAAATTAAAAAAAAAAAAACATTTTATTTTCATAGAAAAATAAAACAATATTATTTTTACTGATGTTTGGTAAAACATTCTAAGCAAAATGCAGGATTGCCTTCACAATCACTACAAAAGGTTGATACTTTCTTTACCTTTTTCGCAGCAACGCTCCTTCCTTCAATTTTGGCTAAGTTGTCATAACAACTCAAACAGCGCTTTCTTGTTCTTCTGTTTGTACTGTCTCCTGTGTCGAATTCTTTCAATTTGTGTTTTATTGGATTTGAAGTTGATGGCTGCTGCTCAAGTTTTATATCACAAAGAGCACAAAGAGTATTTTTATAAATTACTAAGGCGTTCAGAACTGCTGTTAAAAGCAGATATTCGATATTTTCCTCAATGGGGTGAAATAACAGGCCATTTGGTCGGATATGTCGATACCTTGTTTTGCATGATTGTAATCCATAATTACCTTCAGCTTCGTTATTTCCTCTCCTTGTCTTGTTTTGTTTTCCCTGTTGGAGCTTGCTCTAGTACTTCACGCTTGTCCTTCCATTTTGATATTACAATAGAAGAATTTTCAAGGAACTTGTGTACCTGTAGCCGCTCGGATGGCAAAGTTTGTACACTCTGACCCCATATATGTGGGATTTCCCAGGATTATACTGCCTAAATTGTAGTCATCCTCGCCAAGGAATCATTGACTCGTCAACTGCCAATATTTCACCCGGGCGTCTAGCATTTACGAAATTGTGTTCTAGCATTGCTTACAATTCACTCACTTTTCCTAAGCGATCACTTCCAACCAAAGAATTGTCGGAAAAATGGATAAATTTCAAAATCAACTGAAATCTATTTCTCGACATCACTTGCGGAACGAATGAATTTCTATAGAATTGGTCAGTCCTCCAGTAGGTGGGAAATGGATGGATATTTTACGATTTCCATATAAATTACTAATTCTAAAAACTTTTTATTTTGGCTACTGTTGTACCTACCCATTCCTTCGTGTAATCGTATTGTTCTGTAGGAAATTGTTGGCATTTAAATTTGTTTGAGTCACAATAAGATCAAATATTTCCTCAGTGACCATTATCCTAAATGCATCAATGAGACGGAACGTTGATTGCCCTCTTTTGATACCAATTGTTGGAGCTTCGTCAAAAACGAAGGTATTCAAAGATATTCCACTTACAGGGGTCCACAGGTTTGCTAAAATGAGGCGCATATCAGGTGCATCTGGAATAGCTTCTTTAACTGCCGAAGGTTCTAAGTCTCTTGAAAAGTCAAATTCACTTGATTCAACTTCGGATGAAACGATATCCTCTGAGTAAGATCCCTCAAAATCGACTTCATCAGTGTCGGAGCCTTCGTTCCTATCTCGGTTTCCATAAAAAATGGTTGGACTTATTCCAGAATTGTTGTTTGCCATTTTGATATCCTATTATTTATTCCTGAAATGTGAATGATTAGATCGAAATATATAAGTACCTCGAAAATATTACTGTGACCACCGGTGGGCCGTGGCACCATTTTGATATCCTATTATTTATTCCTGAAATGTGAAAGATTAGATCGAAATATATAAGTACTTCGAAAATATTACTGTGACCACCGGTGGGCCGTGGCACCATGTGTTCTTATGTAACACTTGAGTGCCGCCTGACCCACCGGTGGTCACATTCTAAAAACACATAAAAATCAACCCAAACGTAAAACTGAAGACACAGAACAGTTCACTTACACTTAATATACACTTTTAAACAAAAAAATACTTTTGGCACACTGGTAACTTTTTATTATAATATACGGCGGCAGCGAACGTTGGTTTTTCATAAACGTTAGGTTTTTCATAAAAAAATTTTGTTTGTCTTATTATGAAAATTCGAATAGTCATACTAAAAATAGTTTTCAGTTTTGTTCAAAAAAAAAAGGAACATGCATTAATTTTTCCAATAAATACTTGTTTTATCTTTTTTATACATTTGTTCAAAATGATTTACTGTCATTTAACGATTTTTTCAATTTTATTTATTTTTTCAATTGTTTGAAATTTAATAAAAAATTTTCCAAAAAACTGAAATTAGTGGTATATTTTTTCCGTTACAGTTAAAACAGATTTAAATTTTGTTTGCTGTTTCAAAAAAAAAAAAAAATAAAAAATTACCAATTTTTTTTTTAATAAAATTGGTTGTTTTATAGAAAATTTTTCAATTCGAATTACGAGAACTTCATAAACACGCACACATAAGGCAATTAGCACAATATATGTTCATGGACTGTGCGGTCTAGATTTTGCAGATTAAAGAACAAACAAAAATAAAGGGTGGTTAAATTTTAAGGGCCGATGTTGATTTTGAATAAAACACAAATTATTTAGGAAGTAATTGTCATTTCTTTTTATTATGATAATATGCTATGGTTCAATTATGTATGGAGCAAAATATTGGCCAAATGGCCGCCGCGACCTCGGCGGCACACCTCCATCCGATGGTCCAAATTTTCGATGACGCTGAGGCATGATTGAGGTTCTATGCTGTTAATGTGCCGAATTATCTCATCCTTTAGCTCTTAAATTGTTGCTGACTTATCAACATACACCTTTTCTTTCAAATAACCCCAAAGAAAGAAGTCCAACGGTGTCAAATCACATGATCTTGACGGCCAATTGACATCGCCACCACGTGAGATAACACGGCCATTGAATTTCTCGCGCAAAAGAGCCATTGTTTCGTTAGCTGTGTGGCAAGTGCCACCGTCTTGTTGAAACCACATATCGTCCAGGGTCATATCCGTAATTCCTGGCCATAATAAGTTCGTTATCATCTCGCGATAGGGAACACCATTTACGGTAAATGCTTGCACGACCTCATGACAGACTATCGCGAACAGCGAAGAACAGCAATGTTTTCCGCAGAACGAACTGGGCGAGCATGCACAGGTGTTTTCACCGGTTTACTAAAATTTGCCCACAATTCTCCCGATTGTGGACACATTTGGTCGATTATGCTGACCAAAAAAAATCACGAAGTGCACGAAATGCATTTTGATTTCAACGCCCATTTTCATAATAAGCCTGAATAACTTTAACGCGTTGCTCGATTGCGTATCCTTTCCATGGTTCAAATTGAGTTAGTCTGAAATTGAGAAATGTCAAATGAAATGCAGAAAAAAACTTGACGTTTGGGTGTGGTTCACATTCAACATCGGCCCTTAAAATGTAACCTCCCTTTACAAAAAAACCCAAAAAATTTTAAATAAATGAATAATCTTTAATTTTCACGGAATTGGTAGGTAAAATTTTAACATTTATTTTTAATTGATTAATCACTTGTTTTTACTGATATGTCAGTTGCTTAAACAACATCAAAAAAGAAATAACAAAACCATTTGATTTGAATGAAAAGTAAGTATACCGGTTTTTAAATGATATATCATTTTTTTTAAATGGTACTTTCGGTTATTTTAACTTACAAACTATTTTAAGTGTACAATTAAATGAGAGGATTTTTTTTAACGTATAATAACTAAATCATTTGTAAATATTTTATTGTTAAAATAAATATTTTCAACAAAAACCTAAACTTTAAAAAAAAAAACACAACAAAATTATAATTGAATCCATCTACAGAAATATACTGTTAATCAATTGAATGTGAGGTGGTCTAATGATAACAGTATTATATTGCGATGTTATTAGTTTTCAACAAATTCTCCGAATAAGTAAATACATACATAAAATGAAAATGTCATTATAACTATCAATGATAGCTGTAATTTCGCTCTTACCTATCAACATTAAAAATTTGCATTCAACGGAATAAAGATAGAAATATTTTAAAAAGCGAACGTATAACAGCAAACCTAGTTTGAAGGTAACAAATATAAAAAATGACGTGTAAGTTTACGCCTAAAGCACATGTATGTGTACTTTAAGGATTTTTTTCATGAGTAATGCGTTTAAGCGAAAACACAGATTTTTAATAGCTTCCAAATTGCAGTTCAATTTCTGCAATAAATCCTAGGACTTTTTTTAAAATTAGTTGAAATACTTAAAATATTTTAAATACTTTTAATATATAAAATACTTACGATACTTTAAATATTTATAATACTTAAAATACTTAAAATTCTCCAAATATCTAAAATTTTTAAAATACCTAACATACCAAAAATAACACTGTCCAACAGCATTTTTGGAACAGAATAGCGACCCTATAATTCTGAAAGGGTATGTTGAGTAGATCATTTTTGTAGAACAAACTTGTGGTCCAGCACGTCTGAGTTTTTTTTTTACAGTGGGTCAAAATTTTTATTTTTTGGTCGAAGGGAGCATTATACTGAAAATATAATGAATATATGAAAAAAATGCTGTAAGTTAATGTCTGAGAGAATTCTTATAGTCAGAGTTGTATTGTGGAATTGTATGAGGATTATTTTTGTGGAAGATCTTAACCCTCTAACTGGTCTCTTTATGGTTCAATTTGACCCTTTTTTCGAGAAAATCAAAAAATATCCTTTAAAAAAGGACATTTAAGGATTAAAATATTCTACGAAAATGTTTGCCGGAAAATTTCAGTGGGGGTCACCAAAGACACCATTGTTGTAAATAGAGCTCTTTACGCTGAATTAGTAAAATTATACACCAACATATACAAAACAGGTAAAAACGGCGTCAAGTTCGGCCGGGCCAAACACTGAGTTCTCGCGTCTAGTCAGCTGTGACTTACAAATCGGGTGTGATATTTATTAAAATTAATAATAAAAATAAATGAAAAAATTCAAGCATAATTGAGCTACTATTCTGTTCCATTCAAAAAGTCTTAATTTGTTGGACAGTGTAATTAAAGTAAATATTAAAAGACACAGAAAAAACAGATTTTTACTGACAACCTATTTTGTGTGCAATCGAATGATTCGATTGAGGTGACTAAAATGGCTTAAATTAACATTTTTTAATTCCTACATAATTTTTTTCTTTAATACTTGCTGCAATTACAACTTTTATATAAACAAACCGGTTCTATATTCAGAAGCCATCCAGTTTTCACCTATCATGGAAGTGGTCCCGATTTCCAAGTGACCCCTTTTTTCCCTCAGGGATAAACAGAGTCAGATATAAAATTATAACATCGGAGGATAGTATGCAACAATGAATTGAAAGAATATTAAAAAATATAAATGAAACTATTATAATAACATAAAAATGTCATTAGTAAAACTAACTACTAATGAATAAAATCACTAGTTGTCAATTTCACTGATTTCTTTTAGCACTAAGTAAAGAAAAAAAAATATTTTTTGACGGGCAGACGGCGATCAAAAAATCATATTTTTCGTTGTTTTGACATTTTACTTATTTTTGATTTTTGGAAACCATTAGAGACATTAAAATCGGATACACACATCTATAATTCATATTGCCATTCTTTTCGTAACACTTCCAAATAAGATCATTTTGGATTTCCAATCCGATGTAGCGATTGTTTTCACTACCAAAAACCTTTTTCAGCTCAAAAACTATTTTTCACCTTGAAAAGGTTTTCTCAATTGATTTTTTTTATTTTTTCTCTAACAAAACCACTATAAAGGTAAAGCAGAATTTAATGCTTTTATTTCTCAAAAATAATACAGGTTGTTTGAAAAGTTCCTGCGCTCGAAATGAAAGAATACTGTTTTTGTTACGAAATATATTTTTTTATTCAATATAATCTCCTAGATGCTCAATACACTTGTTCCAATGATCTTCCAATAATTTTATCCCATCCTTATAATGGTTTTCCGTTAGCTCTGCAAAATAACCGTCTACGGCTGCTATGGCCTCTTCATTCGACGAAAAATGCTTTCCACGAAGGAATTGTTTGAGATTTCTGAAGAGATAGTAGTTACTGGGAGCCAAATCTGGTGAATACGATGGATGTTCAAGCAATTCGTACTTCAATTCTTTGAATTTTGCCATCGTCAAAACACTTTTGTGAGCAGGTGCATTGTCTTGATAAAAAATGATTTTTTTCTTTTTTAAACCAGGTCTTTTCTCACGAATTTTTTTATCCAGCTGATCCAAAAGGCTGCAATAATATTAAGAGTTGATTGTTTTACCTTTCTGAAGATAATCAATCAACAAAATTACTTTTGCATCCCAAAAAACAGATGCCATAACCTTCTTTGCTGATCGTTGTGACTTCACCTGCTTTGGAGCTGAACAACCAGCTTCAGTCCACTGTAAACGTTCTTGTTTCAGTTTAGGATCATGGTGGTAGATCAAAGTCTCATCCATAGTTATAAAACGACGCAAAAAGTCGGTTTTATTCGGCTTAAAATGCTCCAAATTACGCTGAGAAATTTATTTTCGATCCAGTTTTTGTTGAATTGTTAATGTGTGCGGCACTAACTTTCCAAACAATTTTTTCATACGTAATTCTTCATGTAAAATATGAAGTACTCGTTCGTCTGAGATGCCTATGGCATTAGCAATTTTACGCTTAGTCAAACTTGGATCTTCACTAACCATATTATGTACCTGCTCAATGATTTCTGCTGTGGTTGCAGTTTTTGGTCGTCCTTCGCGTGGATCGTCTTCAAGGCTGGTACGACCACGTTTAAATTCACCAGCCCAAAATTCAATGGTGCGTTTTGAAGGTGAGGACTCCTTATACACTTCTAACAATTGTTCATAAATTTCCTTTGCTTGTAAACCCTTCAAAACAAAGAATCTAATGACTGCACGATATTCAATTGTTTCCATATTAAAAAAAATCAATGACACGTCAACTTAAAATGGCTTGTAAACAAAGAAAGAATTGACAGAATGACTTACAACTTTGCATGTGTTCTCAGAACAGTTACACCAACTTGAGGAAAAAAAGTTTGGAGCTAGCAGTGCCATCTCTTGGTGAGCACAGGAACTTTTCAATCAACCTGTATATTCCCAGCATTGTGTCAATTACTTGCCAGCCTATTTATTCGCTTAATAAATTTTGTTTCAATGGGTACTCATTCTTTTTCGGCTGTTTGTAAGCGAGATGGTAATGATCACCCATTACTTTGGATTTTTGTAGGTGAGAAGATAATGTCTACTCATTACTTTTGGGACATCGCGAACAAAAGTTATTAAGCGATTAAATAGGCTGGTAATTAGTTGAAACCCTGTCTTTGCTGGAATTTAGGTGAATATTTTAACAGATTTTAATTTTATGGAAAATATCATGTTTTTATTTAAACGGTCTTTTTTTAATTTGATTAAAAATCTGCGAAAAAAAAGTTTGAGAAAAATTAAAAACATATAAAATGCATATTTTAGTTTAAAATAATGTTGAAAGAATTCCGACATTTCTTACTAGATGGTTAAATTGCCATGAAACTTCACACTCCTATAGCAAACAAATCCCAAAAAATTGCGAAATGTTTCTAAAAGTGATATTTTTACTGTTATTGCAGACTGGTCTACTTTTAAAGCGGTGGTTAAAAAAAAAAAAGCATATTCAATTATACCAAGGACGGAATAAAACTCAGGATGTACAAAATGCCAAATTTTTAGCTTCCAGTTTAACCATGCTGCCAGCATGCCAGGACCATGAAGTTTTCATGGTGTCCACACCATGGCAGCATGGCTCAACTGGAAGCAAAAAATTTGGCATTTTGTACATCCTAAGTTTTATATCGTCCTTAGTTATACTACTAAAATAATGGTCTATCTAAATTCGTAATTAATTTCCAAATTCCGCTGGTGCACTTAGAGAAAATTTTGTTAAAATTTTAAATTTGAGTAAAAAATTTCTAGAACTAGGAATAGTCTTGATAAATTTTTAATAAAAAAATTAACTTAAATTAGTTTTTTTTGTGTATACGTGAAAGAGAAATTCGTTGAAATCTTGTTTATGAAATATATAATAATTAGTTACAAATATAAAAAAAACTTTTCAATAAAAATACTTCATTTAATTTCAAAATATATATGAATTTGTCGGACTTTACAAGGAGCTATTGGAAAAGAAACGATACAGATTATTGCAAACACGGAAAATTTTAATTTTTAAATGCAAATAACTTATGAATCAATATGACTAAACATCCCAGCTTAACTTTGGTAAATTAAGAAAATCTATTTTTAAAGTCATTACCTTGAGTTTTTTTGTCAGCAAAAGGGTAATGTATGTCGACATGATGTACAAAACAATCAAATATTATTTAAGTCGATAGCTCCGTTTTGAGTTCTCGGTTGGTAACCAGAGTGTCCAGCTTCGATTCCCATCATGACCACGTTATGTTTAACGTTTAAATTATTTGTAATATTTTTTTTAAAATAATTTTTCTAAAAAATTAAATAATAATTTTGACCAAACAGTTAAAAAAAAATACCCCACTGTGCAATATGACTAAAGTTTTTGTGTTCAGTTGATTATAGTTTTGGAACTACTTGGAATTTCTTTGTGAGATTTAACCATAATATTTTTAAGGAGATGTTCTATACATTTATGATTGCAATAAAAATATTAATTCCGCCGATTCCCTTAATAAATTAGCAAAACTACAATTTTTATGTGTTTAATAAGACTTGTTAAATTTGCCTGTTTTTTTCCTTTATGTAGACATATTTATGTATGTTCTTGTATAAATAAATATTTTTTTAGGTCTATAAAATTGTATTACATTGTTGTAAATATTATAGTAACATTTACTACTACAATGGCAATAATAAATAAAGACCACATATTTATGTTCTATGCTGGCTTCAAATACATATAATGGTTTTTGGTAAGTTTCCGTTTCCCTTACTATTATTTTCTGTACTTTTATCTGTTTTATAACAAAGTCGTAAACAATAGTTTTATTAAATATATATATATACATTTGCAATATGTAGTAAGTATTTTGATAAAAATCTATTCGTTTTATGATCTAGAAATTTGTTATGATTACAATTGTTGTATGAGAAAGAGAAGATAAAAATAAACATAAATATTGTTGGAAATACCAGCAATACAAATCAGTTTATGTTATAAAAATTGTTTGTTACATAACTATACAATAACAATAATAATTACCAATTATCCAATGTGTATTTAACATAATAGCCGGTAGTGAATCTTTGCATTTAAATGGAAAAATTTTATAACTAAGGCAGGCCTCTTAATACGTGACTAATTTAACTATATCTTAAAATTTATTTCTTTGCCTCAGAAAATGGTTTTCATTTATTCTAATTTATTTTTTAGTTTATTAAAAAAAAAAAATATTTATAATTCTATTCAAATTGTTTCTATTCCTAGAATAAATAAAATCATAAAATATACCCTTAATCTACACTTAAGTTTTTTGCCATTTAAAATTGTTTGTTTAGAATTTTTCATTTTCTACAACAACAAATTGTTTTAAATCTCTTGGCATTAAAAACCGATTTACATAAATATATTTACAACAACTGACTGGTTTTAAATAAAATTCTTTTATCCCATGATTTTTTATATATTCTTTTTCTTCTGTTAAAAATCAAAATTGACCTTTTGCAGAAGTAAGAAAAAAAAACACAAAAGATAACCAAGTATTTACAAATTAAATTCTAATCTATGTTTGTATTTTGTTAAACCACTAGACAGACAATACTTTAGATTATTTGTATTCTCATAGAATATTTATTAGTATCTTTTTTATGTAGGGAAGATTTTTAAATTAATTGGAATTACTATATTTGAAACATACATTATGATATAATTTAAATATAATATGTACAAATGATATACACAAGTTATGAGATTGTGATATCTCTCCTTCATATATTAAAATTTTATCTTAATCAAATTTTGTGAAAATGTTCATATGCTCCTTGCGATCGATTTTTTTGATGCGTTCATTTTATTGGTCCGCGAAACTTGTAAATTTGAAAATTTTAATTCTTCAAACAAATTATCTACCCATGAACAAATTTAAATGTGAATGATCGTTAAGGCGGACAAAAAAAAAAAGTTCGAATTCACGAGCTCCAAATTTGCCGTTATGGAAAATACAGGTTGGTTGAAAAGTTCCTGCGCTCGAAATGAAAGAATACTGTTTTTGTTACGAAATATATTTTTTTATTCAATATAATCTCCTAGAAGCTCAATACACTTGTTCCAATGATCTTCCAATAATTTTATCCCATCCTTATAATGGTTTTTCGGAAGCTCTGCAAAATAACCGTCTACGGCTGCTATGGCCTCTTCATTCGACGAAAAATGCTTTCCACGAAAGAATTGTTTGAGAATTCTGAAGAGATAGTAGTCACGGGGAGCTAAATCTGGTGAATACGGTGGATGTTCAAGCAATTCGTACTTTAATTCTTTGAATTTAGCCATCGTCAAAACACTTTTGTGAGCATTGTCTTGATGAAAAATGATTTTTTTCTTTTTTAAAACAGGTATTTTCTCACGAATTTTTTCATCCAGCTGATCCAAAAGGCTGCAATAATATTAAGAGTTGATTGTTTTACCTTTCTGAAGATAATCAATCAACAAAATTCCTTTTGCATCCCAAAAAACTGATGCCATAACCTTCTTTGCTGATCGTTGTGACATTACCTGCTAGGATCATGGTGGTAGATCCAAGTCTCATTCATAGTTATAAAACGACGCAAAAAGTCGGTTTTATTCGGCTTAAAACGCTCCAAATTACGCTGAGAAATTTGTTTTCGATCCAGTTTTTGTTGAATTGTTAATGTGTGCGGCACTAACTTTCCAAACAGTTTTTTCATACGTAATTCTTCACGTAAAATATGGAGTACTCGTTCGTCTGAGATGCCTATGGCATGAGCAATTTCACGCTTAGTCAAACTTGGATCTTCACTAACCATATCATGTACCTGCTTAATGATTTCTGAGGGTCAATTCTCGTTCTGTGAAACGGTGAAATGAAAAGTTTTTTCACGTTTTCATAGTACTTTTGATTCGCGTTCTGTGAAAAAATGTAAAGAAATATCAAAACGTTTTCATATGAAAAAAAAGTGGAACGAAACAAGATTTTTTCACGATTGCACAGCACTGGCGATTCTTGTTTTGTGTAACAGTGCAAACAACTGTCAAAATATTTTCATATGAAAAAATTGTTTACACAGACTATTTATAAGTGAAATAAACATGGTGAAGATTGTAAGAGGAAAGCGTGCAAGCGAAAGCCAAAAGGAGTATTTAATTAATTATTAAGAAAAGCATGTGGACATTGCAAACCATAAGTAAGTAGCTTAATAGCCATAATCACACTTTTATTAATCCCATATTTACAGATTTGTAACTGCAGATGTTGCCAAATTTAGAGACGAAAAGTGTAACGAAATAGCGGCGAGCCTTAACAGTTTTAGTGGGACCCAAAAGGACAGTGAAAAATGGCAAAAGTATTGCATATTTATTTATAGTTTATTTATAAACTTTATGAAATTTTTTTTCTTTAAGTAATATTAGACTTCATACGCGCACCAAATATAGTTCACTTAAAGTAAGCCGATATAAATCCATGAAGTGCTTGTCGGTTGTCATCTCGTATGGATTGTGGTCAGCATGAAGTATGCGTCTCAGCACTCTCAAAAAATTTCTATAAATTATTAAATTATTTACTGCAATGAAATGCTTGTAACATCATTGTCTTACCTTTGTTCATCCGGAATTCTTTGAGTAACATCCAATAATACAATTAATCCAGATATTTTTATATAATTATTTAAAATAAATTTTACGAACTTATTTCACTTTTATTTACGTTTTGCTCTGTTTTGACATTTGCTTTAAATTTTGGATAACACAGTTACAAAAGTTTCATGGGTACAGTGCGAATGAAACATTTTTTTCATAATACATACGAGAATCGCAATTTATGTATTTGTGAAAAGTTCGAGTGAAAAGTGCTTATGAAAACGAAAATGAAAAGTTTTTTTTCACTTCACATTATCACAGAACGAGAATTGACCCTCTGCTGTGGTTGCAGTTTTTGGTCGTCCTTCTCGTGGATCGTTTTTAAAGCTGGTACGACCACGTTTAAATTCACCAGCCCAAAATTCAACGGTGCGTTTTGAAGGTGAGGACTCCTAATACACTTCTAACAATTGTTCATAAATTTCCTTTGCTTTTAAACCCTTCAAAACAAAGAATCTAATGACTGCACGATATTTAATTTTTTCCATATTAAAAAAATCAATGACACGTCAACTTCAAATGGCTTGTAGACAAAGAAAGAATTGACAGAATGACTTGCAACTTTGCATGTGTTTTCAGGACAGTTATACCAACTGGAGAAAAAAAAGTTTGGAGCTAGTAGTGCTATCTCTTGGTGAGCGCAGGAACTTTTCAACCAACCTGTATGGTCTGCCAAGAAATTTTTAATAAAAAATTTTATTTAGAGCTAGCACATCGCCTGTGTTGTTTCAAAGTTAAACTTGTTCTATTTTTTTAAAATAAATTAAAAATTGAGAAAAATTAAATATAATTATTGGGGTCGTGACTCATCAAATCTAATATATTTTTGGGTGTACATTGCGAATACAAAATCAAAATTTCTTATATTTAAATTCTTTTTGAATGATTATATATCCACGGAATGTCTTTCAATGTGAGATTAGATTTTTGTTAACAATTTAATTTTAATACGATAAATAATAGCAGAAAATTATAAAAGTCACATTTCTACATTCAGTTGTAAGGATAACTATTATCCTTTCAAAAATTTAAAACAATATCATGTCTACTGAAAGCCTTTGGTATGTAGATTGTAAAAGTACAAGCAGTTTGATCTTCCGTTTACAACGTTTACATATAGTTTGGAAAATAGCACAAAAAATTAGAATTTTGTTGAGTTTTCCAAAACCGCAAATTTGTTTTTAATTTTGATTGGAGATTCGTAATCTTCATAAAAATTAAGATCAGATTTGAGAAATTTGTTCATTTAAGGCATTAGGGAGTTGAATTTTTGCTTACATTTTTTCAGAAATTTTTGATATTGTCCCTAAATTTATGTATTTTTAAGTATAAATTTAAAAAAATTGCGAACCACTTTAAAGTTACTGAATTTTCTTTTAAATTTTCCAGCAAAGTAAAATCGATGTTATTCTTTACGAATTTCTTTTTGAGAACATCCAAAGAAGTTAATAGTGCAAATTTTTCGATTTGTAAGAAGTCATTTTAAACAAATACTTATGAAGTCATAAGATTAATTTTTTTTTTGAAATAATTTCATTGAAAAGCATATAAATTTTTTAATTTTAATATTGATTTATAACAATTTATAATTATGATAAAAAGAAAAACAATTATTTAGTTGGTTCATAAATGGTTAATTCGTGCAGTCATTAAATGCCTTATTGAAATCATATTTTGCATACCAGTGATATTCACTTTGTCCTGGTTGGAATTATAATTCTTGGCGTGTTCAAAATCACATTTTTAACGCTAAAACAAAGCCACTCCCTATATATATTTTGTAGTCCCTACATTTAACAACTTCCGTAAACTAATGAAAAAGTCCATCTGATCATCAATTTTTCAAAGCACCGGAACAAACTACTTCCTCCCAATGACACGTCAATGTTAAAATCATTAATGATTCACCGAAATTTTCAAAACTTTGCGTTCAGTAGATGTAGTGTTTAACTGCTACTTCCTCAGCTCCTATTTTGCTGGGTTCGATTTCATATTATTTTTATGCACATTAATTAAGACCATTTTGGAAATTTTAGCGTTTAGTTTAAAAAATAATTAAATTTAAATTCAACCCTACTTTTTATATAAATTACTCTAACAACAAATTGCTAATTCTTAAAATGTGCTTCCTCTAAATATAAACGAATTTAGCTTAAACTTGGCACAAAGAGTTTTCAGAGATTAGGAAATAGGGGGCGACATTGTGAGGATTGTGAACTTAAACTTTGCTTTTTTTGAACAACTCTAATGATCATGTAGCATATATGGGCTTGTATATTTGCATACATTGTCATATACGTCCATGTTTGGTTCAATATATGATTTGAAGGTATATGCCCGTATATAATCATATATGATCATACATATGCCCGTATATGATCATACATATACCCTCATATTTCGTATCCGAAGATAAAAAGTCATATATGAGATCATGTATGGTCATATATTGAACCATGCATGGACGTACATGACCATGTATGATAATATACAAGCCCCATAAACCCCTGAAATAGCTTATGTTTGTTTCTTATGCGAGGGCGGATATGAAAAATTTACTGATGTGGTGTTGCCCGATCGCAGATTGAATATGCGATAGATTGTGGACGGCATAGGCATCTCACATCGCTCAGTGGTTTCAATTTTGAAAAATTATTTGGGTATAAGAAAGCTTTCCGCTAGATGGCTGCCGCGTTTGCTGACAATCGACCACCAACGGAATCGTGTAACAGCTTAGTTTCCATGGAAAAAATCCATCAAGTAGACTACGAATTGCCCCGTCATTCGCTTTATTCTTCGGATTTAGCTCCCAGTGACTATTTCCTGTTTCCAAACCTAAAAAATTCGCTCCGTGAAAAGAGACTTAGCTTCAACGATGGAATTATTGATCAAACAAATGCCTATTTTATGGACCTCGAAAAATGCTGCTGTTAAACGCAAAGTAAATAACGGAACTTGCTCAAAATTTGAAAGTAGTCTTATTAACAGGTGGTACTTGATGGGAGCAGTGTTGCATAACATATAACTACGAGGGAAGTTCGAAAAGTCCCGGACTTATTCATCCGCCCTCGTATCAATAAAATGTGTATAAATAAATGAAATAATTAATGCCCTTTTTCCACATTTAAAAAGAAAATTTTGGAACTTCCCGGTTAAATAACTGTAGGACCGTTTGTATAGGAGTGGAACTAGGTATGTGTTAAGGAAGTATTGGAAAAAATCATTACAAAATATAAATTTATTGCAGTTTCCCACAGATTTATACACCGTAAATTTCTTAATATTAATTTAAGGTGCTTATTCGAGAGAGACATTAATTTTCTGAGAAAAAAATTGCTTTGAAAGAAGGATACTACAACTATACAAGATATACGGAGTTAAAGCCATCCAGCGGTTTCGGATAGCCGTCGAGGTGAAGAATTTTTTCTCTTTTAGCAACACCCCACCCCATAGGATTTTGCAAATATTCCGTCTTAGCAGATGTTTACGATGAAGGAGGAAACTTTAGACCAAATTTTAGCTTCCTAGCTTTAGTGGTTTAGGCAGGCCGTTAAAGGGGAGACGTTTGAAACGTTTGGACCCCATTTTTTCCACGTCCTTGGTAAAAATTCCAAAATAAGACTTATCATTGAATACTAAAGGGAATGCATATTTTAATGTATATTTAAATGCATATTTAAAGTTAAAAGTAAAGAAAAAAACTGTGATGTTTATTTTGTTATATAAATTTTGTGTGAGATTTGGAACACCCTTTATAATATATATTTAGAAAATATCTTCACAATATACGCCTTGTGGAGTTCGAAAAATCAATATTTATCCAAATCTGAAGAATGTAAAATAATTCCCTAAAGCCGAATTTAATAATTTCACTTGTTTTTCAATAAATTTCTGCAGCTTCGTTACCTATTGCATAATTTACTGACGTATTGCCTGATTTATTAACGTTAAGTTATATTTAAAATATTTTTGAAAATCTATTTTTAGACTCAGTACTTTGTGTTTTTTTGTAATTAAAAGAGTGATATATGAACGTTTCGACATCACGTAACAAAACACGAAGCGCAACTATTCATTTATGTTCGAAGAAATTAAATATTATATCCGTCAATAGCAAAGTGGGTAAAGTTCTCGACTGGCAACTAGAGTTCCCGGGTTTGATTGCCATAATAACGTTTGAAATATTTGTTATAATTTTATTTTAATAATTTTTTTTTTATGAAAATCTATTTTTAGACACATTACTTTCCCCATTCTCCTAATCAGATTTGAAAAACACTTACCTTATCAACTCAAAAGTAGTGTGTCCATACATTACGCTGAGGATAATAGCCTGGTAAATTTTTCTATGAAGGTGTAAAGTAATGCATCCGCCCTTTGGCTACACATTATTTGGCAATTTCTAGTTTTGCTACCAATTTTGGTTCATATTTTAATGTTTTTAATTGGGCCGAGATAAAGTCGAAGTAGTGAAGTTGCCTCCAAAAAATTCTTAAAAATAAAATATTTAAAAAAACTAATCCATAAATAAATTTTAAATATGATTCTCAAGTTCAATGCACAGAAAAATTTAGTTTTTGACTTTAGATAAGAAAACCAACAAATACAGAAACGTATAATGTAGAAAAGTAATATTTATAGGAATATATTTATCTTCCTTTATTCGATCTTCAATATTATACTATAGTATTCTTTAAAATCGAGTTCAAGAAAAAATAATAATAATGATTATTTATTATTTCTTTCTTTCCAATATTTCGTCACCACATTGGGTGACTTTTTCAGGGAAATTATATTTTTCATATTGTCAAAAAGTATTTTTATAATTTCCCGCCTTTTTTAAAAATTTTATATATATATGTTTTTATTGTTGAAAAAATTATATAATTTCCGTAAAGAAATGACGAAATATTGGAAAAAAAGAAATAGTAAATAATCATTATTATTATTTTTTATAAAAAGGATCTTAAACTCGATTTTAAAGAATACTATAGTATTTATAGGAATAAAATTATTACCATCAATATCTGTAAATTTATTCATAAAATATTTTCGATTTAGTAAAAGTAAAAATTATAAATGTGTTCATTATTTTTACTAAAGCAAATATGTGTAAATGAATTTTTTAGATGTACATTACTTACATGTAAATTTTACCTTTAAGCCAAGTTATCAACCATTTATAGCACAGAAAAACCAATTATGGCAAATGCAAAAGTTATTATGCAATAATATATTATTTTTTTTTTTTACAAAATATATAAATAATCTTCTCAACGAATATTTAACTGCGCAATAGCGCTCTATTATTAATAATACTCATACAAGCTAATCTCCTTTAAACAAATTTTCGCTAAAATGAAATAACATGATGTTAGAACGAGATGCATCGTAAACAAACCAGAAATAAATTTTGTTTTCGGTTTAACCAAAAAAAAAAAAAAAAAAAAATTGTATAAAAAGAAATGCATTAGCTTGGTAAGTATATGACACGTTTTCCGATAGTCTATCTCTTTTTATTAGACAGAGATAGCTCGTAAACAAAGACAGACATTTTGGCTAGAGAAAAAAATATATTCATGAAGAAAAAAACGATAAAACTCAGCTGTGTATAGTCGGCTATTGACCATAACCGACAAACAAATAAGCACTTTTGGCTAATACAAAAAAGTCATTGTACTCATAATAGCAAAAAATGCTAAACATAATGTATACATATTTTTTTGTAGGTTCGATTTTTGGCTGAAATGCATTTTATTTCGGTTGCAGTAGGGTGGGATTTTTTTTTGTAAGGGAAATCAAATAAATTTAGAATGTATTTAAAAAATCAGTCTCCTGTTTATTTAGTTTAAAATCATATTATTACAAATTGCATGTAGAATTTACTATTAATTTTTTTTTTTACAACAGATACAGTTAAACTTAAAAAAATATAACTAATGGTTAACAATTAAAGCATTTTCAAGTATGACCAAGTACTATCATCACATTGTTTTTATAAGATTGTATTTAGGCTTTACTCACCCAGAAAACAGATTCGTGCTGACAGCCGAATTTGTTGTCAATCGAATTGTTCAGTTGCGGCAACCGAATTTTTTGATTGTGACTACCGAATTGTTATTGAGGCAACCGAAATACGGTTGTCACAATCAAATAACTCATATCTCAATTGCTTTTCAGTTGTCACAACAGAAAATTTCGGTTACCACAACCGAATCATTTGATTGGCTACAAATTCGGTTGTCAGCAACAATATGTTTTCTCTGTACTTTAGATTTAAGATTTTGTATTTATAATCAAATTTATTACGTATTCAAGAATTTATTACAAGTTAACTTGATACAAACAGGGTGGTAAAAAAACAATCATCTAATTTTCTTTTGCTATAACTTTTACATATGGTGAAAATTCTTTTGGTTTTTTACTGATTATGTTTACTTACAGTTATAAATTTTCTTTAAATTAATTGTGTAAAATTTTGGGCTCCTTTGATTACATTTCGCATAACAGAGCGTAGCATTGGAGATGTCACGTTGTCAATTTGGGCTCGAATGTTGTTATTTAACTCCTTGAAGGTATGTACTATAACGACTTTAAATATACTTAGGGAAAGAGCTCCGGGACAGCCAAATCGATAGCCAACTCACTGAAAAGATTGCACGCCCATCTACTTTTTCATTGAGTTCCAGAATCTTACGGCTTGGGTGTATGGCAATTTATTGTTCTTCATTATAAATTTCACACGTATCCAGTACACATGACAAAACTTTCCAATAGAGTGATACTTATTGCTCCACATTGTATAAATAATATTTTTAATTTCATATTACTCATACGTATAATATTTTAACTACGTATAAAGAATCAAACTTTTACCTAAAACTAACATATATTTTAGTAGGGTTGGGTTTTTAGGATGTAGATTGTCTTTAAACATAGTTTGTAACTGAAATACTGCCTTTTTATTTTTTTTCTTTATTTAAATTGCAATATATCATTAATACAGATAATAAGCAAATTTGATGAAATTTTTATAGTAACATTGATAGATGTACTCTTTTAAGTACAGCTATAAGTTTTGTAATTTTCAATTTTACACAAATTTTTAATTAGGTTTTTTAACAGTAACTTTAATACTAAGTGAATAAAATGCATACAAAAAACATAAAATTTTATAAATTTGAATTTGATTATAAATTGAAAATATTATTTACATTGATACTATTAATAACATTTTTGTTTACGTTTACGGTAACATATTTTAGTTAGTTTTATTTTTTTTTTCTTTCATTTGTACAACAGTCATTATCTGCGAAATGGTAAATCTAAAATATGATATCGTTTGAAAATTTGTATTTCATTTGTGACGTCCAATAGGGAAATAGCTAAAGTGTTGCTTTGGTTGCTTAATCTGTTCAGGTACCTTTCGCTTTGAGTTCTTATGACATCCATTACTATTGGAATGTTAAAATCAGTATGTATGGCCGCATTTGCTATGAACAATGGTGCTTGGGTGATAAGTCTGAGTGTTTTTGACTGGTATCGTTGTATTATTTCGATATTTGAGTTGCTCGCTGTACCCCAAAACTCAATTCCATATGCCCACACTGCTATAATATAATATTGCTTTGTGGAGTTTTACTTAATTTGTCATAATAAGTTGTGATTTTGGGCCCAGCAACCAAAAGAGCACCCTATTTTTATGTCTGAGGCTATAATTTGTGAATCATGAGTAACCAACGAGGCGGTGTCATCAGCATATGTTGATATACATACTCCGTCTGAGACAGGCATATCAGCAGTAATTTTGAAAATAGATAATACATCGTCTTTTATTCTAACATAGTACATTCGATTTTGTAGAAATGATTTTAGAATTTGATAAAATGGAGCTGGAAGAAGTGACTTTTGACAATAACCCATCGTGCCAAACTTTGTCAAATGCTTGTTCAATATCTAAGAACACCGCTGAGAAATACTTTTTCTCTTCAAAAGACTTTCGAATTGATCACCCGGTGAACTTGTTCCGGTGTACCATGTTTTTGTCTAAAACTGAACTAATACTCTGGTATTATTTGGAGATTATCCAAAATGGGTTGTAATCTATTTATTTATTAGTTCATAGATTAATACAAAAGCCATCCAGGCCAAAAAACGTATTACATAGCAAAAAAAACCTGAGCATGAACTTAAATCTAAATAAAAAGAATACGTATACAATAAAAAAATATATGCATAAAAAATAACAAATTATATAACACACCATAAAATTAGACTTTTTGGCTTCCCAGCCGTAGAATAAAAAATGAATCAGACAAAGAATAAATGGACAAAGTTAAATTAAAAGTCCGATCAGTCAGAAAAACAACCCACTAGAATAATAAGAATTAAACAACTAATGCAGCATAAAAGCATTAATTATACACCCACAAGGTGCTCCAAAAGTTTGAGTCGAAAAACATTATTAGAATGGGAGAAAATACGGAGTTGATAAGGCAATCTGTTCCAGAGACCAGCAATCCTAAAAACAAATGATCTACGAAAAATGGAACATCTAACTTTAGGAAAAAAATATGTTTATCCCAACTAGAACGAGAAAAAACAAAACGGTTACATAATTGCGTAACAACACCACTTTTCATGGTTCTATAGAATAAAACAATATTCCGGTAACTAATCAATTCCAGTAATAAGCAACCCAGAAATTTTTTTACAAATTCAGAAATATATTCATGTCTACGAATGTTATAAATAAAACGTACAATGGAATTAGCAACACGTCCAAGCTTTTTAAGGTTCGCATCAATGGTACCAGAAATCACTTCCAACCCATACAGGATTTGAGGCATCAACAGCGCCCAGGCAACTCTACATTTAACAAGAAAGGGCAGGTAAATATTAGTAGAATAAATTCTGCGCAGAGCACCAGAAACTCTGCAATGCACAGAGTCAATGTGAGACTCAAAACTCAGATGACTATCAAGAACAACCCCTAAACACTTATTTTGACACACAACTTCAATACGGCAGCAATGAATGCATACGTTTAAACCAGATATATAACGTTAGGAAGAGTTTTTCAAAAATTTTTGAAAAAAATGCAAAGCAGTCTTATCGGTCTATATCACTTTATTTCAAATTTTGATTTGTTTGGTTTACAAATCATAACTATCTCAACACATTTCCACTGAGACGGCAAATTATTTGTTCCAAGTATAGCCTTAAAAATGTTCGGTTAGGCTTTTTAAATATGGTTTATTTTAATAAAGGCCAAAATTCTTTATGGCAAATCTCAACTTTTAAATAGATGACAAAATTCATTTTCGGTTTAACTAAACTAAAGTTAAAACTGAAATCCCGAAAACTTGATCTTAATGTACAGGGGTGCGTATGATAAATATGTCTTGATTTAATATTACTCATACGTATAATATATCTACTTAAAATTTATTAATTACGATATTGTTGATGTAATTTTTAATATTTTTGTTTAAGATGAGCTTAAGATATTTTTTATTTGAAATTATAATTATTTATTTATTTCAATATTTCGTCACCATATTGGATGACTTCTCTGATATTTTTATTTTTTTTATATACATAAAAATTTCACCTAAAGAAGTTACCCAATGTAATGACGAACTTTTGGATAAATGAAAAATTATAATTTTTAAAAAAAAAATATCTAAAGCTTATTTTAAACAAAAATATATATGAAGTAGATCGAAGAAAATTAAACAGCATTTTTGAAAATTCCTATAACAATTCAATTTATTATCGTATAAAATTTGGAATAAAATAAATTTAAAATTGGCTTTTGTTTCAAAAGTTTAGGTTAACAATGTCTCAAAAATGTTCAAAATTTTAAATCTTAAACTTTAAAGTATTTGAAAATAAATCCCTAATGTTCATAAAAAATTTACATTAAAAAATAATGTACCCAACAATTTCGTTCCTCTTTTTTTCATACACACAATTGAAAATATGAGTAGTAGGTCAGGTGCAACTGAGAGTAAAAAACAAATGAGTATAAATGACAACAAAGAGAACCAAATATAAATTTATATAGACAATTTTCTAATTTATCTTAAAACTATTTTCTTTTAGATTTTTATATCTTTTATTTTCTAAAAATTCTATTAAGAAAATTTATGGCATCTCTGAACTTAAAAAATTTACAAAATTCACGTGTCGTTTATTTTACCTTTAAAGAATTGGATTTAAGATAAATTTTATATTTATAAAGTATAATTTTTTTTATAGTAGATACTTATGTTTAATTTAGTTTTATATTTAAAATCACTTATTTGCAGTCTAATTAAAATGAACATTACACATTTGGTCTCTGTTAATTGTATACGAAGCATACATTGGCAGTTATAAATGGCTAAGTGATTTATTTAAACTAAATTTGGCATGTTTTTAATTATAGGTAATTTTTTCATTTCTTAATATAGAAATTTGTTGTTTTTATTTTGATTTTATTTCAATGGTATACAAAACAAAATTTCTTTTGTAATTTTACCACATTAAAGAATAAATTGAAACATTTCTTAGAATTTAAAAATAAAGTATGCACTAACTATGCAGCTGGCAAATTATTAAAATGACATAAAATAAGTATTTTCCAAATTTTGGGAATTTTTCAAAAATATGTAGTAACTTTTATTAATCACATAATGGCCCTGGGGATTTGATTATGTAATTTGAAATAAAACTACAAAATTCTGTTTATAATATTAAACATCGTACATATAACATTTTTGTAAATAAAAAAAAAATATTTTTTAAAAAGGCTCCAAAAATGGAATTTGTAGATCCAAAAAAGTTTTTGTTATTTTTTTGTAACTTCAATTTTTATTTTCAAAGAATTTTTATATAAAATTGAGAAATTGAATTTGAATTTTTACAAATATATTTAATTACTTAAAGTTTTGTGATACTTTTTTCTGTGTATATTTATTATGAAAAAAATATTAAAAAAGAAACATTTTTGTTTCAATCCTTTCACCATTAAAAAAAATTTGGAATTTTTTAAAATCCAATAATCACGAAAGTAAAAAAATAAGTGTCCGCCTAAATTTAAAATTAAATAAAGTATGTTTTGGTTAGTTGTTCTAAAATGAAGCTAAAAAGTGCTTCGCGATTTTTTTTTTTTAAATCTTAGAACGCGAATATCAAGAAACGACGAAGTAAGTGTCCCTGTGAATTAGAAAAAATAAAGTATTATTTTTCTTCCTCATTTATGTTAAAGTGTCTAAAAAGTTTAAATTTATTACAACCGTAAATTCAAGAGATCTAAATATTCCACAAAAAGGTTAAAGTTAAAGGTGCCGTCGAAAATCCATTTACAACGATGCCAACGATTTGAATGGAACTGGAATATATAATCCCAGCATAAAAAAAGTAGCAAAAAAGAAGAGAAAAAGAAGCTGTGATTTTGATTCCAATGTTGTGAAAATTTGGATCGGAACTAATGATTTTTACATAGGGGTGTCATAGGGTGGAAGTTTTCTTTTATGATCCCTTTTCATTGCATCAAAAGCCCTTCTTATGGTTCAGTGAAAAATGGGATTTTTTGATGTTCCCAAATAAATTTTGAATTTGTAATTTAGATTTAAACAGGACATCAGTAATCGGGCCTAAGCCACATTTTCACAAACTCCCGTTAGCTTCTATCTGGGAATTTAACTGACACTTTTGTTGTTGTTTCCCATATAAAGTTTGAGTTTGACTATTGGTTATAACGGGACATTCGTTAACCGGCCTTATTTATTAAATTACTTTATTCGAAATTCTTGCAATTTTTTCCACAATAAATTTTTTACTTTTTGTATCAATAACACAGTTCGACAGTGGTTGGTTAAAAGAATATGAAAATAGGCTTTAAATAAAGAAATACGTGTCTCGGCGTTTTACTGTAGCCCGTCAGAATTTTGATAAAATTGATTTTTAAACTTCGAAGGACCGTGGAGGTTCACTTGTAACGTAATACTATTAAAAAAAGTTCTATAAAAACAGAATGGGTCAACCGATTTTCATGCTTGAGCCAGTTTTGAAAAGGGAATTAAATGTGGATGTTTTTTTATTAATTTACATGTAAAGTTAAAAAAGAACCAAAAATGTACGAAATCGATTTTCTCATAATTGTGACGTGCTACAGCAAAACGCCGAGACACGTATTTCGTTATTTTAAGCTTATTTTCATATTCTGTTAACATTTCTCATGTGTACTCAAAGTTTGATTTTGTCGTACTGTGTAATAACTATGATTTTAAGAATTTTAAATCTCTTAAACTTAAAGCATAGTTATTAATGTCAAATTTATAGAGAAATATCTATAATTAATGTTTAACTTTGGTTGTTTTTAAAATAAGTTTCCCATCATAGATACAAAAAGTGTTAAATATCTTCAAAAAATCACATTTTTGAAAGTTGTGAAAATGAACTGCCTTTGAAGAGAAAAATCAGAACTAAACGATACTTTGGAATCAATGAAAAATTAATTCCTTAAGAATGATTTCCATTTATTTTTGCTGGGATAGGGAATACAAATGACAATTGTACTTTTTTAGTGCCATCTCCCATGTCTGAGAGCTAAAAACGCGTCTATAATAAATGCAATTTTTATGCAACATTTAAAAGAAATAAATTAGGTTTTTCCAATCTTTTTTTAATACCCTTCACCTGGAATAATAAAAGAGAATTTTAATTGGGTACCATACATAATTAAAAGTACACTTAAAATAGTTTATAAGTTAAAGTAACAGAAAATGCCATTAACAAGAAATGATATAGTATTTTAAAACTGGTCTACTTAAACCAAATGACTTTTGTTATATATTTTTAAATGTTGTTTAAATAACTGACACATCCGTAAAAAACATATGATTAATCAGTTAAATAAATGGTAAAATTTTAAAAAATAAATGATTTAATCGTTTATATGAAATTGTTTCCGTTTTGGTATTTGTGATTTTTTTTTAATCTTCAAAATGTATGTATGTATGTGTTTGTGTATGGATGTGTATCTATGAAGTTCTTGTAATTTGCAAACACTTTAAATAAAATACAAATTGGAATTTTTTGAATAATTTTTTGTTTTGAAACAGACAGAAAATAAACCACAAATTTCCGTTTTGTGGGTAAATTTTTTTTTTTAGTTTTAAACAAATGAAAAAAATAAATGAAACTGAAAAAATCGGAATATGAAAGTAAATCACTTCGAACAAATGTATAAAAAATTTCATATAGATGTGTCTTTGAAAAATAAATCTATGTTCCTTTATTTTTAAATGGAACGGAAAACTTTTTTATTTAACTAATTCAACTATATAATATTCTGACCATTTCGAATAAAATGGTAGCATAAGTTGATTTATTTTAGATTTTTAAATTTTTCATTTACAATAAAATCTTGAAATAAAATACCAAAACCCTTCGAAGAGGTACATTCATGCCGCAGTACTTTTAAAAAAATATATACATTTAAGGTTCTAATTGTAGCAAAAAAAAGTACTATGGTACAAACTCAGTGTTTGCTGACTATATGTTACCCTACAGCAAGTATATTTTTTGTCAAATTTCGAGGAACAATTTCGAAAAGATATAAAACATTCGCAATACAAATTTTAACGACATATCTATAGTTTTGTGTACAGGTTGGTTGAAAAGTTCCTGCGCTCACCAAGAGATGGCACTGCTAGCTCCAAACTTTTTTTCTAAAGTTGGTATAACTGTCCTGAGAACACATGCAAAGTTGCAAGTCATTCTGTCAATTCTTTCTATGTTTACAAGCCATTTGAAGTTGACGTGTCATTGATTTTTTTTAATATGGAAAAAATTGAATATCGTGCAGTCATTAGATTCTTTGTTTTGAAGGGTTTAAAAGCAAAGGAAATTTATCAACAATTGTCAGAAGTCACCTTGTCACCTTCAAAACGCGCCGTTGAATTTTGGGCTGGTGAATTTAAACGTGGTCGTACCAGCCTTGAAGACGATCCACACGAAGGACGACCAAAAACTGCAACCGCAGCAGAAATCATTGAGCAGGTACATAATATGGTTAGTGCACTCAGAATATTATGTAGTTAACTGTTTGTAGTTTAATAAAAAAGTTTTCCGTTCCATTTAAAAATAAAGGAACATACATTTATTTTTCAAAGAAATATCTATATTAACTTCTTTATACATTTATTCGAAATAATTTACTATCATTTACCATTTTTTTCAGTTTCATTTATTTTTTTCATTTGTTTGAAATTTAATAAAAATTTACCCACAAAACGGAAACTTGTGGTTTATTTGTGTCGGTAACAGTTATTACAAACTTAAATTTTGTTTGCTGTCTGTTTCAAGAAAAAAATATTCAAAAAATTTCATTTTTTTTTTATTTAAATTGGTTGTATACCAAATTTTTTTAATACAAATTACAAGAACTTCATAAACACACATACATACACAAACACATTAACACAAAAACTGTTTATAGCTTCATATTCATACATACATTTTGTATTGTACGAGTATATTAAAAAAAAAAACAAAAAATACAAAAACGGAAATAATTTCAAATAAATGAAAAAAAACATTTATTTTTTAGGGATTGGTAGGTAAAATTTTGATATTTATTTTAACTGATTATATCATTTGTTTCTTACGGATGTGTCAGTTGATTAATCAACATTTAAAAATAAATAACAAATGGTATTTAATTTAAATGAAAATTATGTAGACCGGTTTTTAAATGAAATATCATTTCTTTTAAATGATATTTTCAGTTATTTTAATTTACAAACTTTTTTAAGTGTGAAGATCCAAGTTTGACTAAGCGTGAAATTGCTAATGCCATAGGCATCTCAGACGAACGAGTACTCCATATTTTACATGAAGAATTATGTATAAAAAAACTGGATCGAAAACAAATTTCTCAGCGTAATTTGGAGCGTTTTAAGCCGAATAAAACCGACTTCTTGCGTCGTTTTATAACTATGGATGAGACTTGGAACCACCATGATCCTCAATTGAAACAAGGACGTTTACAGTGGACTAAAGCTGTTTGTTCAGCTCCAAAGCAGGTGAAGTCACAACGATCAGCAAAGAAGGTTATGGCATCTGTTTTTTGGCATGCAAAAGGAATTTTGTTGATTGATTATCTTCAGAAAGGTAAAACAATCAACTCTGAATATTATTGCAGCCTTTTGGACCAGCTAGATGAAAAAATTCGTGAGAAAAGACCCGTTTTAAAGAAGAAAAAAAACATTTTTCATCAAGACAATGCACCTGCCCACAAAAGTGTTTTGACGATGGCTAAATTCAAAGAATTAAAGTACGAATTGCTTGAACATCCACCGTATTCACCAGATTTGGCTCCCAGTGACTACTATCTCTTCAAAAATCTTAATGGAAAGCATTTTTCGTCGAATGAAGAGGCCATAGCAGCAGAGACAGTTATTTTGCAGAGCTTCCTGAAAACCGTTATAAGGATGGGATAAAATTATTGGAAGATCATTGGAACAAGTGGATTGAGCTTCTAGGAGATTATATTGAATAAAAAAAATATATTTCGTAACAAAAACAGTATTCTTTCATTTCGAGCGCAGGAACTATTCAACCAACCTGTAGCTAAATAACATGAAATCTTAATTTAGAAAGGGCCTTTCTATGGTAGGAAATTCAATAGAGAAGGTCCTTGAACCAATACCGTTGCCTCTTGTTATCCAAATGTCTTTCCAAAAAATTTGTGTACTTGCAACATAAGTAAATACCGGAGGGGGGCTTATGTAGAGGCTAGGTCCAAATATGGTCAGATTTTTTTTATTATTTATGGTGCCATATAACATTCATTACCTAAATTTCAAACTGATATTTATGTGCTTGTGTGTCTAAATAACATTTAAGCTTAATACAGAAAGAACCGATCTATGGGAGGTTGGGGTGAATATACACCGTTTCTGCCCAAAAGGATTTATCCCTAGGGCAATAAAAGCTTATGCAAAAAATTTCAGCTAAGTATTTTTTAAATTAGCGATATGTAATTTCATTAAAACGTTTACATACACATTGTTTCTTATTGTAGTTTCAAACATTAGCTCAAGCTAATTATCCCTGACCACGTAATGCTGTAGGTTATATAAAATTACAAGTGAAAATATTATGGAGGTCATACAATTTTAAGATGATGAACTTTTTAGCATGTTGATTTTTTATAAATAAAAATATTATTTATTTTTAAATATTTCGCTACTCCATTGTGTCGCATCTTTTTTTTCCTGAAGAGGTTAGATGAAAATGTAATGAAAATATAATGATGACCTATGTATTTCGGTGCATTTCATCTTATCCAAATATATAAAAGAAGATTTTTTTGCTGCAAACCCAAAAATGCTCAGTAAGATTTGCCATTTCACTATGATTAGACTATCAAATGATCAAAGCTTGCAAATGATTAAATTTTGTTATGAAAATTTTATTTTAATTTATTTAAAAATTCGAAAAATTATATTCAGCGACAAAGCTCATTTTTGGCTCAATGGGTTTGACAACAAACAGAATTGCCGAATTTGGTGTGAAGAGCAGCCAGAGGCAGTTCAAGAGCTGCCAATGCACCATGAAAGATGCACTGTTTGGTGCGGTTGTTGGGCGGCGGCATCATTGGACCGTATTTCTGCAAGGAAGATGAAAATTGCAACGTTACAGTCAATGGAGTAAAGTACAGAGCCAAAAATGGAAGAATTTTACTTGGTTGACATGTGGTTTCAACAAGGCGGTTACACATGATGCTTGACACGCGATGTCGTGAGCCTATTGAGTTTGGTCAGCAATAAATCTCACGTCTTGGAGCAGTCCATGTACCGCCAAGATCATGGGATTGACCCCACTAAACTATTTTTTATAGGGATACGTGAAGTATCTGGTGTACAGGGGCAAGCCGGCCACAATTCCAGCCCTGGAATTGTTGGAAAAAGTATTCGAAAATTGGAGCTCATGGGTCACCAACGGCGTAGCCGCGGGTAACATTAACATGAAATAATCTTTAAAAAGTAAATGGTAGGCAATAATTTATCGCAACAAAAAAATATTTCATTCAATTTTACAAAATTTCTGTGTTTTATCAATTTTCAAAAACCAAACGGTTAAAAACAACCCTTTACATTCTTACACTCAGAAAAAAAAGTTAGTAGAAAAATTTGTAAACGGTTTTCAATCCAAATTTACTATTTTTGTACTGATTTTTAGTAAAAAAATTATTATTTAGCAAATGTTTTTGCTATTTACATTTTACAAATTACAGAGTTTTTACAGAATATCTACAAATTTTCGTTGCTAATTTCAGAAATCATTTTACAAATTTTTGAAAACCGATTTGCTAAAATTAGCAAAAAAAATACTAATTTTAAAAAAGTCGATATTGATGGAAATGTTTTTTCTAATAATTAAAACTTACACCTACAAATTTAAATTTGCTTAAAATGTTACATAGATTAAAAAAGGGATCGGAAGTGAAGATACTGACACATGTCTAAAAAGAGGACATCCACTTAAAATAGCACTAAAAAGGTTTTTTAGTTCTAAAAATCCGCCCTAACAACAATTTTAATTTCACCTTAAAAGTAAAAAAAAAAAAAAAATTTACTAAAATATTTTTCAAAACAGAAATTACCAAATTAAAACAAAATGATAAATTCGTTTATGTTTTAAGAATTTTTAAGCCTTTGATTTTTTTTTTTTATTTTGTATAAAACATCTTTTAAAAAATATAATTAAAATTTTTGATGCTCGATAAAAAAAAATCTAAAACTTTGTACTAATATTTATAGTATTTAGAAATTTTTTTTGCTGATTTTAGCAAACGGATTTTAAATTCCACTTTACAAAAAGTCTACTAAAATTTAGTAGCGGCTACTAATTTTTCTACTAATTTCATTGAACTACACGTCAGCAGACATGTGTTGCTAAGATTAGCAAAAAATACCGCTGGGCTCAAATTAGCAGAATTTCCCGTAATAACAGCAAAATTTTCAGTTGCCATTAGAGACTTTTTTTGGTGGGTGTACAGGCTAACATACGAGAGCGTATCAATAAGTCAGTGACTTTTTGAATGAAACACAATTTTTTTTTTTGCAAAAAAAAAAAATATTTTTCAACATAATCTTCTTTTAGCTCAATACACTTAGTCCAACGTTTCTCCAATTTTTGTATGCCTTCCAAAAAATAGGATTTTCGAGGTCCATAAAATATGAATTTGTTCCGTCAAAAATTTCATTGTTGGAGCTAAATCTCTTTCCACGGAGACATTTCTTTAGGTTTGGAAATAGGAAATAGTCACTGGGGGCTAAATCCGGAGAATATGGCCCAATTCATGGAATTTTGCCAATGAGACTACACACGTCACACGATTACGTTGATGGTCAATTGAGAGCAAACGCGGCACCCATCTTGCAGACAACTTTCTTATATCCAACTGATCATTTAAAATCGAAACCACACAGCCATATGAAATGCCTATGGCAGCAACAATCTCACGCACTTTTACTCTTCGATCGACCAACACCATATCGATGGATAGTGACCTCAATTGGACGTCCAGAACGTTCAGCGTCATTTGTACTTGTGCGACCACAACGAAAGTGAGTAAACCACTTTCTTACCATTGAAATCGATGGTGCAGAGTCCCATTGCATTTATCAAGCTTTTCCTTCGTTTGATTGACGGTTTTTTTTCGCAAAAAATAATGTTTAATGTGCACTCGAAATTCACTTTTTTCCATTTTTAAAAAAATCCACGAGGTTGTATGTTTTAAACAGCTGTTAAACGCAAAGTAAATGACGGAACTTGCTCAAAATTTGACAGTAGTCTATTAACAGGTGGTACTTTATGGGAGCAGTGTTGCATTTCATATAACTATGAGGAAAAGTCACGGACTTATTGATCCGCCATCGTATTATTATTATTTTTTTTTTCAAAGAGTAGCAACATCCAGTAAATTCTTCCTACTAATTAATACGTTGCTTTCTTTGGAGAGGAGATGGCGAGAACATGAAATGTGGTGAAAGATAAAGGGCTTTAAATATGACAACACCGCAATTGCGCGAGACTATAATTCTAACAGTTGTTGCCCTCCATCTGTTATGTTACTTTATGTTGTTTTTAATGTTGCCGTCGTTGGGGATCAAATCCGCAACCTTCTAAGTAACAGTCCAACACGTTAACCATTACGCCACAACGCCCACCAAATTTTACCACCAAAATTTAATTTTTATTTGGGCATCTTTTTCAGCAAGTGATTTATTCCGGCGCTTGTTCATTTCAAAAGGAAAAAAACTTTAGGCACAAACAAATTAAGTTTTTTTTTTGATACATATAAAATTTATTTTTACACTACATATAATAAATAAAGGGTGTCCCAAGAAGAACGCAATTTTTAAATTTTAAATAAAACACAGATATTTAAAAAAAAATTGTGAAACTTTATTATATCGTAAAGTAGACAGAATGAGGCTATGTATGGAACAATATATCGTGCAGATGGCCGCCGCGGCTTTGCTGGCATGCACGCGATCTTTTAATGAAATTTTCAATGACCGTTTTGCATGAATGCTGCGGTATTTCATTAATGCAGCGGCCAATTTCCTCTTTTAAGGCTTGAGTCGTCGTCGGCTTATTCGCGTAAACCATCGACTTCAAAAAACCCCAAAGAAAAAAATCTAATGGTGTTAAATCGCACGATCTAGGCGGCCAATTCTGATCTCCAAAACGCGAAATAACACGACCGGGAAATGACTGATGCAGCAATTGAATTGTTTCTCTGGCTGTATGACATGTGGCGCCGTCTTGTTGGAACCACATGCCCTCCACATTCATTTCTTCAATTCTGGGAAAGAAAAAACTGGTTATCATTTCACGATACCGAACACCATTGACTGTTTGCGCTTGACCTGCCTCATTTTCATAAAAAAAGGTCCAATGATTCCTCCAGCCCAAAAACCACACCACACAGTGACACGTTGAGGATGCATTTGCTTCTCGTGAATCACTCGAGGATTTTCCTCACCCCAAATGCGACAATTCTGCCTATTGACGAAGCCATCAAGATGAAAATGGGCCTCGTCACTGAAGATGATTTTATCAGCAAAATCAGCATTTTCATGTTGTCTCTCCAATACCCAATTAACAAACTCCCTTCGCTGTCCATGGTCAGCTGGCTTCAGTTCCTTAGTCAATTGAACTTTGTATGCATGAAGATGCAAATCTTTCGTCAAAATTCGCTGCAAAGTGGATCTGGAGACACCAATTTGCTGAGCTCGGTGTCGAATTGAGGTGGATGGAGTTTGAGCGACATCATCACGTACAGCTGCGACATTTTCGGTCGATCGACCTGGTCGATGGCGCGTTGTTGTCTTTACATCACTAACAGACCCAGTTTCGGCAAATTTATCCATTAATCTCTTTACAGTTGACTCTTTTGGAGCATTATTGTGACCCCGAATTGATCGCAATTTGCGAACTGTAGCCGCAAAACTTTCACCATTTTGGTAAAACAATTTCACAATGAGAATGCGTTGTTCATTCGTGTAGCGCTCCATTTTTACTAACCTCGTACCTTCTACTAGCAAACAATAACAATTGTTCAAATGTCAAACAATGACACTTCGAATGTTGCCAGATTTAAAAATTGCGTTCTTCTTGGGACACCCTTTATATATATTTTTCTCGCAACAAATTAGATAATATTATTGTTTAATGGTAATTGAAATCTAAGCTACTTAAAAAGCCAACATTTGCCCCCTAAAATAACTATAAAATTAACATAATGCTCTATGTATATCATATATGGAAATAATATCATATCTCATACTCTACATAATTTATCAATTTAGTTAAAACAATAATGATAACATGAACAACAACTGATAAACGCAAAAACTACTCATACTGAATATAAACCAAGCGTAATAAGGTGCAATTTTTCTATTTAAAAATATATAAGGAAAATTTGTGCGATTTATTTAGTCTCATTTTCACAAATTCTCCATTAACGGCTAAACAGAAGTTTAACTGTTACAATTATTGTTGTTTTTCAAATAAAATTTGTTAAATTTAAACTAAACATTCAGTAAACGGGCCTTATTGGATGGCATGAGTTGTGTGTCTTTGGCAAAAATAAAAACAAAAATATTAAATGAATTATTAAGTATGTACAACAAAAACAATGCTCGTGTAAAAAAACTTTAATCTTATGAGGAACATAAAAATAAAGTGAGGGCAAATATCATGAGCAAAACAAAAAAATTAGAGAAGAAAACACATAAATAAATTACATAAAACAAAACATAGTACATACAATACAATAACAATAAATTTTTGTGATTTCTTTTATACAATGCATAATTATTATATTTGTTTGCAGCAGCAAAAGAAATAACGTCATTTGGGTGCAAAATAATAGAAAATATATGCCGCATTTTAACGCCAACTAAAATTTATAAGGCATACAAAACTATTGTTGTATTAATAGATGCAGAGATAAAAATAGCACGGGATAAAGGGATTTTTAAGTTTTATTTTTGCAAATTTTAGCCTCATAAATACTAAACCTAAAGTCTTAAGTGTACGTACAAATCGCTTTATTCGAAAAAATCGAAAAACTGTAAAATATCTTAGTTCAAATATTCTTGCAAATTCATACCTCACGTTTTATTTATTGAAGTGACTAGAATGCATTAAATATTTTTAAGTTGATAGTTATACCAATAGTTCTAAATTCTAAAAAAGAAAATTTTATAGCCTGTTCCTCGATCTCGAACGAAAAACTAGTCGAACGAAAGCAAGTCACCCAAATTCGAATCAATTTAGGTTTCTCTATTTCGAAAGCCTTCGATCGACTTGACTTACGTGTGTTAATTTTTGTTTCTTACGCATTTACAAATCACAGAGATGCCAGATCATATATTTTGAGCATTTGTTACAATTTTCTTTAAAAGTAGAAAAAATACTACTAAACTGCTTAAAGACAAAAACAACCCTGTTTAACAGTGATCAGCTGTATATGACAAATGAAATAAAAAAATAACAATAAACAAATCAATTTTTATTTGGAAAGTGTGTTTATTAGTGAAAATTTTTGTTATCGATTGGTTGTGGGTGAAATTGTTGTTTGGAGAGCTTTTCTGTTGCCTGTTGTCTGTTCGGTGCGGTCACTGCTAAAGTCCTTGTGAAATAAAATATGTAAAATAAAAAATGTAAATATGAGCTTCTTGGGCAAACGTAAGCCACAAACAACACACACATACCTTTTACCACTCAGCAACAGCGTAATAGGGGATGAAACGGAGTGTAGTTTTCTGGTGAAATTTTCCTCCTCTGCGGCAAAATCAGGCCTTTCTTCCAGAAAGTCTTCGGAAAGTCCATTGTTGATTTTTTTTACTAAAATTTTAAATTCTTAATAAACTATAAATATTTGTATTATTTTGTATTTACTTTTTGTTATCCATTGCTTTTTTTACTTCATTTTGCTTTTAAAAATATCAAATATATATTTACTCCACAAAAAAATAGCAAGTGACTGATTTTGACATTTGCGTTCGAGCTGTTCGAAATAGAGAAACCAAATTTTGTATAAAAACAGTTACGTTTTCATTCGACTTGTAGTTCGAGTCATCGTTCGCATAAAAATAGAGTTAGTGAAACCCAAATCAGTTTTCTTTCGACTAGAAAGCGAACGAACGTGTTCTTTCGAAATAGGGAAACAGGCTATTAAAGATCCGTGCATTTGCTAAAAACATAATACTCCAGTGATAATGAAAAATATAAAAGATTTTAAAGTGCTTGTCCATAATATTAAATTATAAGGTATATATTTCCTGGGTAGGGTACTAAAAAACAAAGGCCTTTAAATTAGAATAGCAACTTAATGCCACATTTTTTTGATGTCAGATTTGTGTTTGGTAGTCCAAAAGTATACTTTAACAATGTTCATTACGTAACTGTGTAAAAAAGTAGATTATTGTTATGCAAAGTATTGCGTTGGGTATGGCTGTAGCTCGATTAATTATTATTATTCGATTAATAGAATGAGAAAAAATAATAATGAGCAATTTAAAATACGTGCTATTAAAATATTAAATAAATTCTTATAAATTGAGACGATTGGTCGCATAAAGCAAATAATCTAAAAAATCGCTTTTTTGTTTGTGGATCCGTAATATTCGTTAACTTCTGATTCATAGTTAGGACTTACAACCAACATTCCAACGATGATCCAATGAGTCAATAAAGCTGGATACCATACTGTTATTGATGAACTCCTACACCCTCCTTTGCACACGGTCCAATAGCTCTTAGCTGAGAATTCTTATACTCATAACATCAAGAGGTTTAGTATTCTCAAAATTGATAACACCCTTGTATATAACTGACGTTGATAACCCCAAGACCACTTAGTACAACAAACAACATTGGGTCTTAAGTGCATTAAAATCGGCCCTATTCACAGGTTCCCTGTCATAGTTTGTTATTAGGTCCTGACCATTCAGTCATTCATAATCTGCCTTTTACCCCCAACCTCCATAAGGCTTCGCCTATGATCGAAGAAAAATTAATGACAAATGTTGCTGTGATCTGCAATAGAGTACATAGGACTATACGTTTAGAAAGATAAGAGAAAGGAAAATAGTAGATCATTGCGGTGTCCCTGCAGCTCATTGGTTGACACCACATATAGATTAACTCTTATAATGCGATCTCTGATAAAACGTGATATGCATCGAAATAAATCATCTCTGACAATAAACTTTGACACAAGTGCTTTATTGCCACACACAATCTAAAGCCTTGAAAATATTCAGGGAAATCACTTTGATTTCATCAAATCTGTACATGGACATACTAAAACTTTCTGAAGTAAAAGCTATTAGGTCTCCTGTAGAACAACTTTTACATACAGAGAAAAAGTTAGTTGGAATTCGATCAAAACCATTACCATTTATTTGTAGGGATGTTATTTTAGTTAAAATAAACAATAATCCATTAATAAAACAAAAATATTTCACTTTGAATTAATAAGAGGGAAAAGGAACTTAAAAACAAACCTATTATCCAATCATTTGTATTTTCAAGCTATTTTAAAAATAAAATTAATTTAGTAATTGTGTACGGTATAATCAACCTTTTATTTAGTGAATTTACTAGAAATTTAGTACAATCTATCAAATTTATTCAAAAATTGTCGATATTCAAAAATGGTAACTACAAACACGGTTATCCTGATCAAATATACCATTAAATTCAGGTTTTAGTTATACCAACCAACTTGTGGTTTGTATTGATTTTAGACCCAACGATTTTACTAAGCATTTGATTTTGTTGATCATAAAATAATGGTTAAAAAGCTAAGTTTTTATGGAACGATAGGAAGAGAATTAGCTTTTTTCAAAAGCTATTTGGAAAATCGTAAGCAGAATGTACAAATAAATTGCAGTAAAAGTTTAATGGGTAATGTGGAGTATGGAATACCTCAAGGTAGTGTTTTTGGGGCTGTTACTATTTAATATATATGTGAATGATATAAAAAATCTCGGCTTGCATGGAAAAATTTGTATGTACACTCACCAAAAAAGTCTGTAATGACAACTGAAAATTTTGCTGTTATTACGGGAAATTTTGTTAATTTGAGCCCAGCGGAATTTTTTTGCTAATATTAGCAACACATGTCTGCTGACGTGTAGTATAATGAAATTAGTAAAAAGATTAGTAGCCGCTACTAAATTTTAGTAAACTTTTTGTAAATCGGAATTTAAAATCGGTTTGCTAAAATCAGCAAAAAAATTTACTAAATATTGTATTAGTACAAAATTTTAAATTTATTTTTTTTATCGAGCATTAAATTTTTTTTTATTTTATTTATTTTTTCAAAAAATATTTTATAAAAAATTATACAAAATTTAGTTTTATACAAAATTAATTTCTGTTTTGAAAAATATTTTAGTCAATATTTTTTTTTTTTTTACTTTTAAGGTCAAATTTTAATTGTTTTTAGGGCTGATTTTTAGAACTAAAAAAACTTTTTAGTGCTATTTTAAGTGGATGTACTATTTTCAGACATGAACGGTATATTCACTTCCGATCCCTTTTTTTATCTGTGTAACATTTTAAGGCAATTCAAGTTTGTAGGTGTAAGTTTTAATTAGAAATAATATGTCCTACAATATCCACTTTTTTAAAATAAGTAATTTTTTTTTGCTAATTTTACCAAATCTGTTTTCAAAAATTTGTAAAATGATTTCTTAAATTAGCAACAAAAATTTGTAAATATGCTGTAAAAACTCAGTAATTTGTAAAATGTTAATAGCAAAATGATTTGCTAAATAATAATTTTTTTACCTAAAAATCAGTACAAAAATAGTAAAGTGGGATTGAAAATCGTTTACAAATTTTTCTACTAACTTTTTTTTCTGAGTGTATGCGGATGATTTGTGCATTCTTTATCCATATAAAGTGGAGCTGGTTTTCAAAACGTTTGCTGAACGAGATGCTTCTTTAATTTTAGAATTTTCCAGATTGAACAAATTGGTGATAAATCCTAACAAAACTAAACTTGTAAAATTTAAACCTCAACCAAATTGTACCCGTGACAGAAGCATCATTTTTGTGGATGGAAAAGAAATTGTAGAAGTTGAAACTGTTAAGTATTTAGGAGCTGTTTTGCAAAGTAATTTATAATGGCAAAAACATATTCAGTATGTGCGGTCTAAGATATCACCTGCACTCGAAATTTTTTGTAAATTAAAGTATAAGCTGCATAAAAAAACTAAATTTATCATATTTCAATCATTAGTTCAGAGTCACCTCAATTATAGATATAGAAGGAATGCTGAGCTTAAATCTTTACAAGTAATTCAAAATAAATCTTTAAAAGTAGTTTACAATCTACCTCAATTATTTCCCACAGTGTCATTGTATAAGGATATTGCGAAGAAGGTGCTACCTATTTATGGATTATATAAAATGCACTTGTTGCTGTATGTTTACAAGGTAGTACATAACATGGGTCAATCATACCTTAAGTTTTACAAGAAATCAAATTGTCTTCAATACTAGAAACAACTCCAACTTAAGGATTTCAAGATGTCGACTGGAAATGACCAAGCAAAAAATTAAATATAATGGTAGTTTGGAGTTTAACAATTCTATATTTAAAAATAGATTGAAAGAGTATCTTCTGGATAAAATCGAAATGCTTCTAATATAATTTTGTTTTTCTTTTTTTTACTTAACATTGTATTAATATGTATTTTTTTGATATGTTTTATTCTTTGCACTTAAAATTTTTAATCTAATTGAAAGTTAATTATATTGCCAACTTGTCTTAAAAATGCTCTAGTGGCGCTGAGACACATACATTGTATGGAAGTGAAATGATAATACAAAAAAATAATTGTTATTGGTTAAGGAATTTTAAATAACATCTTGTTTTCTTAACAAATTATTTAAATTGAAAATTTGCCATCCAAATTATTAAGTGTTTGTGGTGTAGTGGGTAGAGATGTTGCCTAGTATTCGGATTTTTTGTGTTCATAACCCACATAAGGTAAACATTTAAAAAATATATATTTTTTTTTATTTAAAATTAAGTATTCAAATATTTAAGTGGCAAATGTATCAAAAAAATTAAAATTAGTTGTGGTTTAGTAAGCAAGAGTGTAAACTATGAATCCGAATATCTAGGTGCGATACCGGAAAAATTAAAAAATAAAACTTTTCTTAAAATAAAATTTTGTGAAATGTAATAATATTTATGTTGAACATAAATATTAAATAAGACAACTATATATTGGCATTCACGACTGAAAATATTATTTAATATAATGATAATAGTCATAACCGCCAGAATTCGATTGGCAACAAATTCGGTATACACAACAGATACTGTTTTCTGGGTATACGAAAGCCGTACTAATCGTTTAGAAGTAAATTGATCTCTAGATAATTAACAAAATGTTAGTTAACCATGCTCTCCACAACCTTTGGGAGCACCAGGATTGCCAGGATTGTTATCTGCAACCTTTTTAGGTATTGGCTGGACCTTGCCAAATTTCCAACAGGAAATAATAATGCCCCTACTTTTACAAAGGGTTGAATAGGGTTGCAGTCGAAGTCACTGTACTTAAAGAGTCGAAGATCTCTGTTTAAGTACTGTGAACGGTATGTCATCTGCGCCCGCTGACTTACTTACGTCGAGATCAGCATTTGAGAGTGCAATGCAAAAAAATGTCAAGAGTATTTCAATACTCCACTTCACTACATGATATACGTGTTGACTTATTCACTAACTGCGCCAGGAGATTATGAGCGGCAAAAAGGTTGTCGTAAGTGCAATCGAAAGTCATCTCGCTAGTATGGAATACACAATTGTTTAAAATTAAATTTTATCTTAGTCAGGCTTTTAATAGATTCATTTTTCTTTTATAAATTAGGTATAATAAAAAATTTTAAACTGATCGGACTAAAGTTTTCTTAATTTGTTTGTTTGCCACCATATTGAAATAATTCTATATAAATAACCGCAACTATAAGTTTGTAGGTTTGATTACAACAATGTCTCATAATGCTTTTAAGAAACAAAACAACAACAAGAAAAATGGTGATCACGTCATTAATGAGCTTAATTTTATTTATGGTAGAGAAACATATTTACATGTTGTTTTTCTTCAGTGCTACAAGTCTTAAAGCTTCTTGAACAAATTTACAAACCTTTTATTTTTTCCTTGTGCTTGTTACATTTTCGTAAGCAACAACAACCAAATGCCATGTTTACGAAAAATACACCCAAGGTTTGTGTGAAAGTGTCCACACAAATTAACATTAAATTAGTGAATATAAAACTTAGACAAATGTGGCCAACTGCGAAAGTATAAACGTCAATTACATGTGCTTGTTATATTTATTTTTTTTTTGTATACTTTTCTTCAAATTGATTCGTTATTTGTATGTTTTAGATATTTATGATGGGGATAACTAACTTTGGTTAAACATGCAATATGTAACATTGCACACAAAAAAAAGAAATATTTTTTTTAATTACTTTAATTAAACGTTTTGTTGGATTACAAAATTATGTTCGATTAATTTTTTAATTGATTCAATAGAAAAAAAAAATTATTATTTTAATATGGAAAATGTTTTTGAATAAACTAATTACGGATTTAATTGTTTATGGCATTGTTTGCAACAAATTTTAGGAAATATTTTTTTTGTGGCGAAATCTAATTTGAGCTGACAAAAAACTCGTTTAAAAAACAGGTTTTTTTATAAAATTCGGTTTTTAAAACCGGGTTTAATAACGGGGTTTTTAATGCAAATTTTGAATTCCTGAAACAGGGTTTTTTTTTTAAATTCAAAAAGTTAAGAGAAATATTTAAATTTTCGTTTTTGTAATTGTCAATTCACATTGCTGGAGTACATATTTTCAAATACTTCCAAAAAACGGTCTGTTTAAAAATAATCGTTCGATCCACATTGTTGTCGAATGTATTTTGTTGCTTTATTTTCCTCATTTACATATTTCTTATATCAATTTTAATTTCAATTTCAATTTATTCAGTCTATGGAAACAAAATTCCTTACAGACTATGATTAAATATCTTAAAAAAAATAGTAAAAAAATACTTAAAATACTAAATACAACAAAGCTTAATTATTTAAAAACTGTATTAAGAAATAACTTAAATTTATATTTTGACGTGCAAAACTCTACAAATGATTTATATTCGCAATTTTGTTGAAGATCAAAATTAATTTGATTTAGATGAATAAACGTGCGTGTTAACATACTATTAAGAGCATATTGAGTGCGATGAAGTGGGACATTAAAGATATCAATAAATCTAAAATTTCTAGGCGGGACATAAAATGGAATAAAAGATAGTAGATCAGGACAATTAACTAAACCATTTATTATGTCAAAAAACCAGTAATGCAGATTGGTATATTCTACGATATTCCAAAGTCTGCAACCCTAGAAATAGGCATTTAGATTTATATGAAGGTATAGGATCAACAAAGGCAAATGAACTTAAAGCAAATTTAATAAATTTCCTCTGAACTCTCTCGATACGAGAGACATGAATACAATTAAAGGGATTCCAAATTACCGCAGCATACTCTAACTTTGATCTAACAAATGTTGTATAAATTAACCTCAACGTGCAAGGATCAGAAAAATATGATGAATTCCTTTTGAGAAATGCAAGCATTATATAAGCTCTCGAAATAATGTAATCAACATGTGGAACAAATGAATCTATATTTTTTCAATTTCAATCTATATTTTTTCTTGAATGCAATCTGCGGCATATATTACTTTAACATAGTGAAAATTGAAACCAAAACCCTTTCACGACCAAACTTAAACCGCCAAATATATTTTGAATGAAATCTTTTGGAGACTTTCACTCATGGCATATAATTATTATGCTGCTTTAGGTGCAGTCAAGCCAAATAATTATGAAAAAATAAATAAGTTCTCAGCAGATCTTTTGCTAGATTAAAATACGGGTATCAGCCTAGCTACAAATAATTTATTTTTCTTTGTTTTTGTAAATATACGGAGGGTTAAATAACAAAAATAAATCCCAATGTATATAAAAACAAATGAAAGCTGAAATTTTTTATTTAAACAGAATAGTTTTGGTCTCCAGAATTTAGTAGCGTCATTGTGGCTGTTAGGAAAAGAATTTAACCAGGTGTTTGATTGCTAAGAAGACAAAAATGGAGCAAAAAATAAATTTTAATTTGTTTTTTTTTTTAAGGTCTGACTGAAAGAACTAGCTAGCTTTCCTACAACTTCGGGTTCTGAACAGATATTTTGCCAGATCGAAATCCATATATCAGCCTAGTAGCTAAAAACTGTTAATTTGATTTGTCTTGTAAATACACGAAGATTGAAATCTCGTTAAAAATAAATGGTAAGTATTTTAATATTTAATTTGGAGGTCACCTCAAAGGCTCTAAGACTATTAGGGTACAATTTATGGGTGGGTACTCATTTTTTATTTGAATAATTTTGGGCATTGTGGTGTAATGGTTAGCCTTTGGACTGTTCCCCAGCCACGACAACATTAATTTAGTAAAATAGAGTGTTGTATCCCTTATACATATTGTAACGTTCTCCTATGTTGTTCCCAAGCACTTAACCCCACTGAAGTAAAATAAAATAACTGGGTTGTGATCTAAGAAGTTTCAACAATTTCGACAACTTTTCATCAGATAGCGAGTAACAACTGTTCTAAGATTTATCACATCACGCAATTACAGTGTGGAAGCCGTTCATTTTTCATTACTTTTTATCCCTCCTCCAGACCCTTTTCAAAGCAAGCAGCAAATTAAATATCGCAATAGAAAGAATATCCTGAGTGTTTTGCTTTTCTTTAGGTAAAAAAAGCA
The DNA here is from genome assembly GCA_949748255.1 of Eustalomyia histrio. Lineage (NCBI taxonomy): Eukaryota > Metazoa > Arthropoda > Insecta > Diptera > Anthomyiidae > Eustalomyia > Eustalomyia histrio. The sequence goes on from OX456526.1 coordinate 21,223,567, forward strand.
GAAGCGAAATTCAAATATATAATATAAATCAAATATAAATCTATAATAGATACTTTAAATTTCTGTTGCATATTTTAAGGTGCAAATTTAAGTCATAATTGCTTATTTTTGGTTTGCTTATCCTTGGATTTAAAAATTCGTATTCGTCATAGGCAAGAACAAAATAATGCCCTGGATATTGCCTCTGCAAGAGGTTTTTGACTTTCTGGTGCCGGAATCCATTATTTGGTAGTCATGATTTGTCAAAAAGTTATGAAACGATCATGTTTAAATTTACACATCTTTTCAGAATAAAATTTTCTAGTGCTTAAAAAAAGATTTCTTTTATCACAACTTATTTTATGAGACAGTACATGGTGAAAATTTGACTAAAAAATGCGACTTTTTGCAAACAACTTCGCCAAAATTTTTAATTTTAATTATTTTATTTTTCCTTTGTTAAAGCACGAGCTTTTAATTTCTGATGAACCTGTCATAAGTAGTTCTATCTACGCTAAAGGATCTTTTTTGAACCTTGAAGGAAAATGAGATCTCAATGGCTGAATTTTCAATAAAAATTTCGCAAAGTACTTGATAAATATCTAAGTTTCATACGCTAAATTGTTTAATTAAAATATTTAATATGATTTCATATGATATATTTAAGTAAAATTAGTAAAAATACGAATTTTTCAGCCTTCGAAACGCACTTAACCCCTTTCCATTTGAAGTTTGGAAGAGTTTGTCAAAGCCTAATTTACACTTAACAGATAAAAATCTAATTAAAATTTTGTAGCATTTTTTAAAGCGTATTAAATTATTTTAACCTCTGTGTTGAATAAATAAAATAATTTAACACACAGTGTTTAAATCAAGGACGGTATAAATCATGGCAGCATGGCTAAACTGGGAACTAAAAATTTGTAATATTGTAAATCCTGATTTATACCGTCCTTGATTAAATAATTCATTACTCCTCCAAGTACGCTACAAATGTATTAAAATTAGATTTCTAACTGTAAAGTGTACCTTAAATTCGACTTTAACAAACTACACTCTACTTGTTCTTGCTCTTGTTATGTTATTTTATTGTTTTTAACATAATATGTATATTCATTTCTACTTTCAAAAACTGACACAATAACTAGTAAAAGAACATTCATAAAAACATGGGCCTAATTCAATTTAGTTCTCATTTTCAAATGAAACTTTTACTTAAACACACATCACGCTAATATAAACGGTCAAATCGTTTTTGTTTCTAAATTAATACACAACCTTTCAAATTGTTTAGTGTTTAAAGAAAAGATAATGTCTCTTTAAATAGCGCATGATCACCGCGATTATCTTTACAAAAATTATAGTGATACAAAAATAATAAAAAAAAAAAATTACAAAATTTTGCAAACAAAATAATATATAAATATATTTATAATGGGTTTATGTAAATTTTTCTACATGTAGTAAAGGAAATTTTTATTGAAATTATTTCAAATTAGATGCTCGTTGTTCGTAGTTGTGTAAAAATAATTTAACGGAAATATTAAAATATTGTGTGAGAGATAGTGATATTTTGTGTTGTAATTTTTTTTCTTGAAAATATTTTAAAGGTGTGAAGTAAAATATGATTTAAAAAAAGAAATTATATTGTAACGCACAGTGTTTTGAATTAGCAATTTGATCATTAATATTAAATTGGTTATTTAATGTAATAAGTTCTGTTTTTTGCATTAAATTAAATTTGGAATTAAAAAAATATGTAAATAAAATATTTTGCCGTAATTTCGTTTCGGTTCTAAAATACTCGTAATTACACTAATATATATGTGGTCTCAAAATTAAAGAATTTGTGTGAAAAGAAGAAATTTATTTCTCAAACGCTGTAATTTTATGTAATATGTGAAGTGACACTTAGCTAGTAATGAGTTTAGTGATAATAAATGAACAAAAATCAATACTACTTAATGTTATAGACTGCAAAAACCAATTGTCTTTTAACCCCTTCAGCTTTAATGTTTCTTATGGGAAAGTATGCTTTATTGAGATATAATTGCAAAAAATCTGAATATGCTGGAGGATTAGAAACCGTCTGAGAATAATTATTCCAAAAACTACAATTGACTATTTCTAAAATACAATTGACTATTTCTGAAATACAATTGACATATTCTGAAATACAATTGTGTATTTCCGAAATACAATTGACTAGTTCTGAAATACAATTGCCTATTTCTGAAATACAATTGACATATTCTGAAATACAATAGACTTTTCTAAAATGCAATTGTCTATTTCTGAAATACAATTAACTATTTCTGAAATACAATTAACTATTTCTGAAATACAATTGACAATTTCTGAAATACAATTGACTATTTCATAAATATAATTGACTATTCTGAAAAAAATTTACTATTTCTGAAATGGAATTAACTATTTCTGAAATAGAATTAACTATTTCTGATATACAATTAACTATTTCTAAAATAAAATTGACTATTTCTGAAATACAGTTGACTATTTCTGAAATACAATTGACATATTCTGAAATAAAATTTACAATCCTGAAATATAATTGACAATTTCTGAAATACAATTGACTATTCTGAAATACAATTCACTATTTCTGAAATAAAATTGACTATTTCTGAAATGCAATTAACTATTTCTGAAATAAAATTAACTATTTCTGATATATAATTAACTATTTCTAAAATAAAATTGACTATTTCTGAAATACAGTTGACTATTTCTGAAATAAAATTGACTAATTATGAAATACAATGAACTATTTCTGAAATACAATTGACTATTTCTGAAATACAATTGACTATTCTAAAATACAATTCACTATTTCTGAAATAAAATTGACTATTTCTGAAATACAATTGGAAAAAGAGTAATTGCTCCTATATGGGAGACATTTTGCCCTATGGACCTCAACTTATCGGAGCTGCATATTGGATAAGCGAAGCCTTGCTGGGATACGGTTATGTGTGAGTTGCCTTGCAATAAGATTTGGATGACGTTGCATATATTTATTTTTAACGAATATTTTAACTCTTCTTATACCGAAGTAACTTCTCAGTTCCTACACAGAAAAAAACTAAAATCGAGTTTCAATTAATTATTTGTAAATACAATTAAAAATTTAATTGAATTTGAACCAGCAAAAAAATTTGTTATATCAATTAATTTTTTTTCTTTTCTGATTATACAGGGCAGAATGCTGGCGAATGTTGATATCTAAAGGTTATCACACATTTGCAGATATGAAGTCTAAATTAAATAAAGTGTCGGTACAAGAAGACATCATTGTGAAAGACCTGCTTTATGGTTATGTGTTCGATGTATTTCACTCCAAAAATGGCGATTTGAAAACATTTGATTTTATATATAAGAACTTCGTGCCATACTTTATTGAACGCCCACGGTACTCTCTATCCTCAAAAGTTTTTCTAATTTTTTCTGTTAAACGATTAACTACTTCAATAGTTCCATGTTGATGAATCGGAATGACGTTCGGCTTATTTATAAATGATTGTGTCTTATTGAGAAATAGTTTCTCCAACAAGTTTGAGAAATATTTTCTCATACAAATCTAGTTTTGTAGGTATTTTTGCTTTACATTTAAAACCAGTTAAAATAACTATGCTGCAAAAAAAAAAAAAAAAACAGATTTTATAGGTGTGCACTCTCATGGCCAACTCATTTTTTTGGTTTTTACTTTTTCATGTCGGATATATATCAAATTGTCTATTAAACGAAATTAATTATTCCAGGTCTATTTAATGTTACAAAAGAGTCATGAATAGATCTTTAACCAAAAAGTTTCAACCAAACTTCAAATCAATTTTTAACAACTTAAAATTAGTCTGCCCAACTACGTATCTTACTAAATGTTCCTTTTTATAATTTTCTCCTTTATCCGAAAGTTTTTGGGCAGAAAAATAATGTGAGATTTTGACTCTTGTTTCCATGACCTGCAAAAACTTCCAAAAATTCTATGTCAATGGAGTGTAATCTACAATTTTATTTTTTTTTTCACATTACAAAGCTAATAAAAGTCTCTACTTGCCAAATTCGAAGTACAACGCTTAAAATGTATTATGTTTGAATTTTTTCCAAACAGCTTCTTATCCCCAATTTAGCCCTTACCCCCTAGAAAAGATGACTTAAATGTAAGATCTAAGGGTTCGGCAAAAAATTGAGCGGGAGATTTTTCCCTTATTTGCTCCAACTTTTAAAAATTTTGCAATAGCAGCATACAAATCTTAAACTTCCTTCTCTTGGGTTGCATGTTCAAGGGCACACTTTTCCTCCAAAAATATCTTAATAATACCCGGTCTTCAAAATTTCGTGGCAGTCCATTTTGGAACTTTTTTCAATCATTCTTCACGTTTAATAAATTAATATAAATTATTGCAAAAAAATAAAATTTTGGCCGTAGTTAAGATTTAAACATAGCCCTCAAAAATTTGTTGACTCCTGACCATCCAGCCATTTACACCACCATCGAAATTAAAATTGTATGTTTTTAATTTGAATTTAAAAATTTTAAAGTTGACATAATTATTTTTAGAACAATTACAAATTTTGAAGTATTTAAAATAGTTCAACAAGAAACATTTTGATACAGTGCTCCCGATTTTTAAATATTTAAAAAATACCTGGATAGGAAATTTCTTAAAAGGGAAATATGGATTAATAATGAAACAATTTGATAAAATATCAAATCCCCTTTAGAGTAATTATATATTCCAAGATTTTCAGATTATGTTATTTTTTTCTTTTTACTTAAATACCCTACGGGAAATATACCAGTCACAGCGTTAGTCACGTGACCGGAACTTAGTGGCAGAAACTGGTCCTCGAGTTGGTTCTCTTATATTAAAGTTACCGGTAACTTTAACATGGCCTTGTCATAGGAGGTGACAATTCCTACCTTTTAAACTTTTTGCGACATATCTCTGACCTTGTGTAGGGTACCATATCACTGCATTAGTGTAAGAGAATGCTCAACAGATTGGGTTAGAATTATCTTACATATAACTAGTCTAAGGTTAGACACTACGTGATGTGTATCAGAACTAGTTCAACATGAAACGTTAAGTAACTGGCTCAAATGTACATACCACAGGACTCAAGACAAGTAATTAATAAAAAACTGGTTACACTCTAATTAATTTCTGTTAAAATTTACCCAACTTATAGTAGGAAACTGTACTCCTATTATGAGTTGGGTAAATTCACTCTGTATGCGTAAATGAAAAAAAAAAAAATACACACATTATGAGTAAGTTGATGAACATAAAATAGGTAAAATTACATTAAAAGTGAGTAAAAATTCAATGAAATTTTAAAATTAAATAGTAAATTCACCAAATTTGTGCGTAAAGAAACACGATTTTCCTGTAAATGTACATAAAAATGCGGAAAAATCCTACAAAAATGCGCACATTTTATACCATGATATTGAAAATTATAAAGCAAAAAAATTTTTGTGTTGTAATAAAAAGCAATAAATTTATTATTTAGTAATTCATAATAAAAGCTATAATTTTATTGTTTGTTAACTCACAGCAAGAATAAAAAAAATAAATTTATTGTTCAGAAATTAAAAATAATTGATAAATTTAAAAAACTAATGAATCTATTTTATAGGTTTGAAAATTTTATCGATTTTTTTTTTCAATATCAAAATGTATTTTTTTTTACTACTATAAGTTAGTATAATTACAATCTTTGTGCGTAAAATTTTTATTTTACAAAACAATACTAATTTTAGGCATAATGTGTTTAATTGTAAACACATAATGTCTGAAAATACTTTGTGTGTGTATTATTGTATATGAAAGTGTGTACAAAAAAGTTTTACGCATTAAGTGTTTATATTTACCGAATTTTCGTAATATTACATAAAATTTTGCCCATTTTATTGTAGTAATTTTACAAGCATTTTATGAGTGTACGGTCACTAAATTTACCTGCAATTTTTATTACAAAAGTTTTTACAAATTTTTTATATTTTGCAATTTTAAACTATTTCCTAAAAAAATACAATCACAGCATGTGAATATTTTTACAAATTTGAATAGGACTAAAGAACAAAAAATTGTTAGCTATTAAATTAAACAAAAAATTAATTTAAAATTTCCATATTATAGAAATATTACAAATTATTAACATACCAATAGAACAAAGAATTCATTTTAAAACATATACAGACAATGTAGCTCAAAATTGCAGATATTTAATTTATAAGAATAAGACAGGAAATTAAATAAGTTTATAAAAAATGTAATAGAATAACTTTTGTTTCATGTGTATAATTTTTATTATGTTTCATAATTGACAATTTTGTTGTTTCATTAAATTTTGTTTTTTTTTTTAAATTTGTTAAAAATTTTAATAAGAAAAAAGTCCCTGAAGAAGCTATCAATTGAGATAGCGAAATATTGGATTAAAAATAAATATTTTCTTTTATAAAACCGACCTTGGGCTTGAAAAATTAATTACCAAGAACTAATATTGAGAAGGTCGAAGAAATTAAACTGAATGATTTATCGTAATATTTTTTGTTATGATAGAAGAATATATGACAATTATATGTGAAACAAAATATCGGCTAAATGCTCACCACGGCTTCGGTGGCATACCTCTATCCGATGGTCTATATTTTCACTGACTCTTAGACAAAATTGAGGTTCAATATCGATAATGTGCCGAATTATCTCATCCTTCAGCTCTTGAATTATTCTTGGCTTATTGACTTACACTTTATCTTTTAAATATTCCTAACCAAAGAAGTCCAACATTGTCAAATCTAATGATCGTGGCGGTGTCAAATCACATGATCGTGATTTTAATTTAAAAAAGGAAGACTCAAATATTATAAATAAATATTATAAATATAAGTTCAAATTCAATAAAATAAAAATAAATAAAATGAATTACACAGAAATAAAGTATGTTATCAGTATGGTTTGGCTCAAATGGTAACACGATGGACTTGTAAACAATGGACATCTGTTTCGATCCGGCATTGGATCAAAAAGAAAAGTTTTCAGTGGAGTAAAATGAAATTAAAAAAAAAAAAATAAAAGAAAAAAAATTATTAAATTTAGAAAAGGGTAGAAGGAAAAGTACATGAAAATTTATTTTCGTTTCATTGGACTCTATATCACGGCAGATTTTATATGAAAACACTAGCATTATCGGTATTATGTCGAAATCGATTTCGACTTAATGATTGTTTTACGATACGACTGCGAGTCATTTTGTGAGTCATTTTATAGAACATATAGAAAATAAAAAAAAAATTTTTAAATAGAAAAATATCACTAAAATCCTGGTTAGCTCTATTCTATGTTAGTCGTTCCGATTCCTCTTGTTCCGCATTCCATTTTGCTCGCTCTATGTGGTTTATCAATTTTCCCCAGTTCCATTTCATTTTCCTTGTCTAGTGTTTCAATTTGACTTGTTCCGTGTTCCATTCCACTCATTTTCCATCTTATTCTAATTCCTTTCCATTTCTGGTGTTTTAGTTTCACTCATTCACTGTTACATTTCATCTCGTTTCCCAATTTTAGTATATCAATTGCTCTCATGTTTTAATTTTATGATTTCTAGGCAAAGCGGTTTTAGAAGGCCGTTAATAGCGCCACCTTTCTCCTTTTGAATTCCTATTTGACAACGTTCCGGGAGAAAATTTCAAATATATCAGCTCATACTCCAGGAGCCAAAACGATTTGAGACTTTTCCTTTTTTGCACTCCCATTTAAATATGTTCATGGCGAAAATCCAAAGAAGAAATGTAACGGGCAGGTCGTTAAGGGGAGTTAGATCTCTCAATTTTTTACCTTGCTCCTGGCGAAAATTTCAAATAAACCTTATCAGTGAGTTAGAACATACTCCAAGAAAGTTATAATTTAAATTTCAGGTTTCTAGCCAACGAATTTTAGGCCATTTAGACCGTCAAAGAGGAGAATTTTCACTGGTCGCTCCCGTATAAATTTCCAAAACTCCGTACAAAGATTTTTGGCGCTTTTATCAAAACTCAACGTTAAACTAAGTTCAAGAATATATTGACATATCCTCGCTTAGAATTTCAAGAAAATCGACACAGCTATTTGTAGCCACATTATATACATATACTGATTTGTGTAATATTCCAATAATTTTCATAGATTTTATGTTATTGTTATCCTTAAGGACATTTCGCAGCTAAATGCGATCTTTCATAAGAATTAAAAAGTTTAACGTACGCAATTCTAATCGAGCACTCCAGATTTACAACGAATTTCATTGAATTTCAATAATTTCAGTAGGTTTTATTTAATTTTTTGCTTGTAAGTGTACTAAATTTCATGTGCCAAAGCAACTCTTTCTATTTTCGACCACTCGATTTATGAATTGACAACACTGTGCGGAGTATTTAACTTCAATACAAAATATTCTAAAGACGTATGAATAATATTCAATTTCATATTAACAACACTTATACGTAATAAGAGTTTTCTTTTCATAAGAAAAATATTTTTTAGATGACAATTGTTTTATTATGTTGATGACAATGTGAAAATTTATATAAAAGTGATTCACTGCATTCACAATACACAAATCTATACATTACTTATGAGTACAATGTTTTGACCACAGATGTGTAATATTTTTTTAAAATCAACCAAACATAACATAAAAAAAAAAAATCAAAAATGATGTGCTTGTTGGTTTAAATCCAACAAATTTACACATGTGAAATATAAAATTATTCTGAAATTTTATTTACTAATATGTAATTTATTTTTAAGCAAAACTAGGTTGGTTTTATATATCTAAAGACCTAAGTAATTCCTTTGACCTTTTGTGTTATTGTTTAGTTAAGTAGTTAAAAACAAGAGCTTTAAATACATTTTTCTTATTTGTTTACAATTTTTCATGAGAACTGTAATGTAATACCTGTTATAAATTTACGTAGCAAAAGAGAGAAAAAAAAAAAGCTTAACATAAGGTCAGCCAAATACGGAATTGTGTTGAATATTAAATGAAAACCTATAAACAAAATACTGTGCGTTATAACAACATCAATTTTGCAAGAAAAAAAAGTCATTAATTATTTTAATTGAATTTTTCTTTTTACCATTCATTTCAGTTAAATTTATTACAACGGCTACAGCAGTGCAAAGAATATTAAAATTGTTAATGCAACTGCAGCATAAATTGCTGCGTAGTCAACTCAACTGCATTAGCAAATATATACAACATTTATAAAAAATAATATTGAAATTATTAACATAACTATTTACTAAACTAACTAACTTAATACCTCATATACATATAAAAAATTAATTAAATAAAACATATTAATAAAAAAAAATATTATAATACAAATACTACAGAGTTAATACAACATTACAAAAGTACCTGAAAAAATAGTCATATAAACCTAAAAGTAAATCTGGGTAATTTGTGGTTAATAGTAAAAGGTAAGTCAATATTATAATAAATTACCGCCCCCGGTAACGACTATTTCAATACCCTACACCATATGCTGAGCAAAAAATATGTTATATAAAATTGGCTTTTCATCTGCCGTTGCAATTAAGGACCAAATAGAAATATTTGTGTCCCTTTAGCTGCGAATATACTAGAAGCATATTGGACATATTTGTGAGTAGTTTTAAAAGTTAAAAGGAATTATGGGCTGAAATATTATTTTCTAAAAAAGTGCTTTTGAAAACACTATGGGACATAGACAATTTTAACATTGGTCTTATGTAAAATGTTAGTATGGCAAATTCCCCATGAAGGGTTTGTCGCTATGTAGATACAGTAAAATTTTATGGGTGCTTAACATTTTTTTGTGTCATTTTGTGACAGCGCCCCGGTAGGCTAGTTGGTAGCTTATCAGTGCGGGGGTCGTGAGTTAAATTCCCACCAGAGGCTCTGGTCTATTTTCTTGCAACGAGCCGATAGCCTTTGTTACTAGTGCTCGGTTAGGGTATTAGGATATAATTTGTAATTATGTGATTACTTTATGAAATAACTTGAAAAAAATCAATGCAAAATTTGTTTTGATATAAATTTATTCTTTCAATACCCAGAATTAAATTTTATAGGGAATTTTTCCTAAGGTATGTTAACCCTATATCTGCCTTTTAAATGGGTAATTTTAGTAATTTTTCCAAGAAATTCCTGTAAAACTGGCATAATCGATGTAAAAATGTTTTTCGTATATATTCTGCAGGAAATTTCACTAGGATCTGCCTAAGACGAAGAACATATCCGGTGTATTTATTATCCCAAAGTGTTTGACGCTGCTTGGGTAATTTTTTACATTTATTTTGCCTTTTTTTTCTTTAAGTAACATTAAAAAAATCAGTGCAAAATTTCTATTAAGCTAAATTTGTTCTTTCGATTCAATGAAATTTTAATATAACAAAGAAATTTTAATATCTGACATTTTTAAAAATCATTTAAGTAGCTTATAAAACGGGTATTTTCAACGTTAAAACGTTCTGCGAATGAAAAATTCTAAAAAACTAAATTTCACATTCTTATCTGTGTACCTGTAAATGTACTTTTAAATAAAAATTTGGTGATTTAAACCTTAAGTAAATTTTGGTAAAGAACTTTATGTGGAATTTTTAATTTTGGGGTATTATAATCTTACAAGTGAGATATTACAATGGATTTTCCCAGATTTTAATAAAATAAATGACGTATATTTTTTAGCGGCCCAATCTTACGTTTAATGGTTCAGAAAAGTGGTTAAAAATTAAATATTTAATTTATAAGGTTTTCTTTTTTGAGGCATTTCCAAATCATGTTGTCTCAAGGAAAGTATTTTCCGAATAGCACATTCGCGTAGGAAAATGTTAAATTCAATTAAAATTATTGTAAAAATAATACCAATTTAGAAGAGCTTTCTTTCACCATTTTCAAAAATTTTAAATATGTGTCCATCTTTATTCGAAAACATGGGAAATATGTACATACATATTGTTACTTTCTTAGTTGAAAACAGATTTTTTTCAGCCACATTTTAAAACATTGCAAATATGTGGCATCCCTTATTCGAAAACATGGACAAATATGTACATAAAAATTGTTACTTTCTTGAGCAAACTTAAATAAAAACTACTATAAATATTACAGAAAAACATGTTATTGTTACTGAAAAGCGAATTAATTTTAAACCAGCAAACTGTTTAGATAATTTTAGCAAAGGGAGACTATAATTTTTAGTAAACTAAAAGTATTAGAAAAATTTTAAAACTTTACTAAAATTTGTGTCAAATATTACTAACTAACCATGTAAAAATTGAAATATATGTATGGAACACAATATCATTCATATGACTACCACGACTGGGCCATTTTTCTTCGAAAATGAGCAAGCAGCCGCCGTTACCATCAACGGTGAGCATTTCCGTGACATGCTTAACGAATTTTTGTTTCCAAAAATTCAAAAGAATGACATGGACGACATTTAGTTTGAACAAGTTGGGGCCACATGTCACACAGCTAAGGCAACCATCCATATTTTACACACTGTTTTTGAAAATCGAATAATCAGCCGAAATTGTGATGTCAATTTGCCGCCTAGGAGCTGTGATTTGAGCCCTTTGGATTATTTTCTATGGAGAGCCATTAAGGATCAATGTTACGCAAACCATCCAGATACAATTGAAGTGTTGAAACATGATATCGAAGTTGCCATTGAAGAGATTCGAGCCGAAACAATCGAAAATGGAAAATGTACTGAAAAATTGGGTTGATGGAATGATGTACTGCCGAGCCAGTTGTGGTAGTCATATGAATGATATTGTGTTTCATGCTTAAATGACAAAGTTCAAGCTTTTCAATAAAACCAGATATTAAAAAAAAAAATAATCAGTACTTTTTTTTATAGCCGATTCAAATTTAAAATTTTAAATGGCCCACCCTGTACATGGGCGTACATGGTCGTATAGGTCCAAGCATCGTTAAATATCTCACATATGAATAATATATAATCAAATTTTGTATCAGAAGATATATGGCAATGTATGAAATCATATATGGACATATATTGAAACATGTATGGATGTATATGGCCATCTAGGCCCATGTATGATGATATACAATCCCTTTTTTATAATGTATATTCATATATATGATCATGTACAGTAGACCGTACCTCAAAAAAAAAGTTCACCGTACACCCTCAAATATAAAGTATTTTAACAAGAAAATTTCGAAAATGTTTTTTTTTTTTTGCCGAACGTCTTCGCCATTTACCGTCGGATCTTAAAGTGTTGTATATCATATATCTTAATAGCTATTAGTTGATGAAGTACTTGTAAGAATGGAACGCCATTTACAGAGACCTTTGCAATGGTTCGTATGCCTATAATTTAACCAATTTTAGGTGGATCGCTCTGAAACATACACTTTATATAGAAAACTAAATTATCTAAAGAAAAGCGTATGAGTTTTTGGGTATATTAATTTTTGACAAAACAGCGAAGTGTTAAAGTCAAAATATCTATTTTTTGTACTCGTAAAGAAACAGCTCTAAGTCAAAAAGTATTTGACCTATCAAAAACTCCTACGCGCATCCATAGACAATTTAGTTTTTCATATGCATTATAAATTTCAGAGAAATCCACCAAAAACTGATTAAGTAACGCTGCGTGCCGTGGACCTCTATTGTAAATATACTATCATTTTGTAAAACTTTGTGTAAAAGAAATATTTTTTTTGTACTCCTTCATAAATCTTGTGAAAGCCAATCTTTGTTAACACATCTCCGTAAATAAAGAAAATAAAAAAAAAGGAAGTTTTTATATATAGGCTTTTTACGTAGGTGTTACCCCTTAAGTAGTATAAAAGGGTGCTTGAGGTCAATGATTTTTGATGTAACAAATTGGTATTATTGCGACAAAAACATTGATATATAACCCTTTGAGACCCGACTGTAAATACAGAAGATATGATAAAAAAAAATTAAAAATGCCCTACATTCGGCAACAAAAAAAATTACAAAAAAAATAAAATAATAGTTCCGCTGGAATTATTGGAATACTTTCCCAGCAAAAGTTTATTGTTTTTTTGCGAGCTTTCATTTTAAAATATTAGGGTAGTACATTAAGGTGGTAGCAACTGAGATCTGGTGGGTTAATACTAGAACGGGTTACTTGAGGTAAATGGCTTCTTCGAGGTAAACATCGGTCTCCGCGAGACAAAAAACATTGATATACAACACTTTAAGATCTGACGGTAAATGGCGAAGATATAAAGAAAAATATAAAATGGCGACCCCTACGTTCGGCTAAAAAAAGAAAAAAAAAAAAAACATTTTCGAAATTTTCTTGTTAAAATACTTTATATATGAGGGTGTACGGTGAACTTTTTTTTTTTTGCCTATAAGTTGGTACGGTCTAATGTACAGTCGTGGTCACACAATTAAGTCTTTGTATTAAACATTTTTTTTTGAGTACATGTACTTTTTGTTCATTCCAAATATATAAAATATGTAGACCTGTTAGTTTGCAGTTTAAACAAAAAAAAATTGAACGGTTGATGCCAAATTGTTCAAACTAACAATCATTAAGTCATAGAATATTGACATAAATCTCGGGTCGTCAAGTCTTGGCTGGAGAGGAATCACATTAATGTTATCGAGTGACCAGCACAAAGCCAATTTATGAATCCAACAGAGAACATATGGGCTGTTTCAGAAAGGAAACCTACAATTGTAAAATATCTGTGGGAGATTATTTAAGAAAAGTGGCATAATATCACTCCTGATCAGTGTTGTGAAATTGTCAAAACAATGACAAAGAGATGTGCCGAATTAATGCATCAAAAATGATACCCCAGCAAGTATTAAAAGATGCAATATGCCATTAATCAAAATGGTTTTAGTTTTAATTAATTTAAATAATAATTATTAAATTATTTGTCCACAAAATAGTTGAACTGTTACAAAAGTTGACAAAAGCTGTTAAGTTATCTTGAATTGTTTATGTTTAATTAAGTTTATACGATTTTAGACAAATAAGTAAAACTTAATTTTTGATAGCAATTTCTTGAGTTCACATGACTTAGTTGTGTGACCACGACTGTATGTTCATATATATGACGATTTTTACATGGGTATTTATTACATTAATTTTTAATATATACAAATTTATATTAATACTTTTATTTTCTAATTTAAAATTCTTCGGCTTTTTCTTTATATTTTAATTTATAAAAATTTGAATTTCTAAACAAATTGCTCCCAATTATAAAAAAAAACAGTAAATATTTTTGCAAAGTTTGGCAATTGGTTTTTAAAATTAGTAAACTATTTTGCTTAGATCAGTAACAAAAATCAGTAAAAAAAAGGCTGTATGTTTTAGAGAAAAAAATTTTTACTAAAAATTTATTTTGCACTAAAAATTAGTACAAAAAAGTGAGAATTGTAATATAAAACGTTTTACTAATATTTCTACAAACAATATTTGGATTTTACTATATACTTGAGCCCATAAAAACTAAAATATTATAAATTAGACATGTTTTGAAACAAACCCCGAGTAATTTTTGAACTCTCTTATTAACCCCTAAACATCAGATTTAGCCTCTGAACAAAAAAGTTTCCTTATTTGTCTCTCCTTTATCACATAACTGAATTTCCTTAAAATCTTAGACAACCTTCTTTTTAAGTGGACAGAAACTTTAAATATTTTGAACTGTAAAACCGAAGATAATCTTTTTATATTCTTTTATGGCGTTTACTGCTAACAACTGAAGCACATTATTGAAAATTTCTTAGGTGTGCCAAAATGTACTAGAATATGGTGTAGAGTATAAAAATATCTTTATATAAAAAAAAAAAAACGAAATGAATGAAAGAATTAAAGAGCGTATAAAGAACAATTTAATAAATCTTTATAAATTTATATTTATTGAAATAACCTTGACATTGTCGGTATTTGTTGAATTTTTCTGTTTTTTCTCTAAGAAAATTTATAAAAATAGAAAAGGGTTTGTCACTGATAATGTGGTGGTGGATGATGGTGGTTATATCATGTCATTTGTTATTATTGTTATTTATATTTTGTTTGCTAACGGAAACTAAAAGCCATTGATATTTATTGGCATGAAACTGTATGTAGATAAATAAAAAATATTTTTGCAAAAAAAAAAACCATGTTCAATATGTCACTTTTAATAATCCAACTATATGATACAAAAGGGTTTGTTATTCTTGTCGTTTGGAGTATTCTTCTTCCTACGTCTTATGTGTATGACTGCCAAGTTTTATTTACCTCAATATTTAAACTACTACACAAAATTAACCCTTTGATGCAATATTTATTTGTCATAATTTAATTGATAAATTTATATTTCATTCATTATTTGATAAACAATAATTTTTTATAAGACATTTTATTTATTAATTTGTTTTTTTTTTTTTTTTTGCTGTCACTATTTTCATAAACCATATAAGGAATATTTAGATTAACACTATGATTGCATTTAATATTTTTAAAATGGAATTTTTTCAAAAATTTATGCCAAAATTTAAATTTAACACATTTTTTTAAAGCGTTTTGTAAAATAATTATACCTCAGCAGGCGTATGAGTGATATTTTTCTTAAAGTATTTGATTAATATCACTCATACGTCGTTGATATACTTTTTGAATACTGTTGTTTGATCAATAAGAGAATATTCACCCTTATTCTAGTTGTCGTCGTCGACACAAGACAATGTCGTCTTGGGATTTTTTTTTGAAATTGGTATTCCCGTTGTCGTTATCGAAAATAATTGATAACTGTCGACAAGTATTTGGTATTCTGTAAGAAAATGTGACGACGATATTGTCTTGAAACGACTCTGATTTTGTCGACACAGTTTTTAGTAACGACTTGAGGAAAAGTAATGACTGAAAAAAAAAAAGGAAAAAAATGTCAAATTTATTAAACGCACTTGGCCCACCGAGAATAATGTGAGATGGATGGCAGAAGGTAAAGAAAACATGATCATATAAAGTGCATTATAAAAATATAACAAAATTTATTTATAGGTTTGGCGAGACTTAAAATTTAAAGTTAAAAAGAAAATGGTAGCCAACAAAGCCGAGTGTAATGCTACAGGTGGCGGAAGATTCAATCAATTTATATTGAACCCGCTAGCGGAAGCTGTGGCAAATCTTCTACAGTTTCAGAAACAGCTGAACCCTAAGTTAAAGTCGGTTCCAACACTGAGCTGGTACGACCCCAGGGCTAAAAATCTTAATGTAGCTGCCAACTTTATTGTTTTGGAGATAAATGTGGACTTGATTCCGGTTTTAAAATTAGGTGCTATTGTTTCCAGCACATCTTTGAAGGCTGTTTTATTCAGCCGAAAGTAACTTTCAAACCTTTTAAAAAAAATTAGAAGATTAACATTCTTTAAAGTAACAGACTTTGATTTTGCTACTCACTTGTTATCCGGCAGATTAAAGATATTGGATTTCTGTATGAGAAGTCTTCTTTCCAATACTAGATTTTCTTTATTTTCTTCATCACTGGTATCACAATTTAAATTACACATAAAAACATTTTTTCGCAAAAATTATAAACAAAATAAATCTGCCGACTCAATTTTTAGAGATGTGTTTTTGTTTAAATCGATAATTGTCGACGTCGTTACAACACTGTTTTAGAATACCAATTTGGTGTCGAAGTGATGTCGACGTCGAAGCAAAGTGATGTTGATTTAAAAACGACGACGACATTGATAACGACAACTAGAATAAGGGTGATTATGAATTTCATTTATTTTATACATTTAAGGGTTAATTTCAAATTAAAAAAATTTTGCGTTATTTCTTTGTTGTTGATTTAACTTAAATTATCTAATTAAGATAAATGGTTTGAGAATTTATTTATCAAAAAAAAAATAAGAAACAAATAATTTCTGATAAATTCGTAATAAATCAATTAGATAGACAATTTACGTACATCTACACTCGACTAACAAAAAGTATTTTTAGTTTTGAAATTATAAATATTTGCAACAATTAATTTTTTTTTACATACATTTTTTTTCCTAATTATTTTTGAACAAATTTATGAATTTATGCCAAAAAATAGCATGATGACATATTTCGTGAGAAACATTTTTAGAATTTTTTTTTTTTACATTTGTAAAACACTTTCAAGTTTGCTTAAGTTTTATTGCCAATTTTTTTTTCTTTTTAGTTTAATATTTAAATAAATCTATCAATCATTGTAAATCAAGATGGCTTTGGTGAAAATACTTATTAGATTTTTGTGTGGTCTTGAAATATTACTATGTATGTATATTAGGGTTCTAAAATCTTACATGGAAGATAAAAATTGTGAGTTATTAACGGCCCCCCTCCCGCCCTTTCTTTAAAATATTTATTGTAGGGTAACACTGGATATTTTTATAGCAATCTTTATTTACACAGAAACTTAATTTAACTACCTATATTAAATAAATTACCAA
Organism: Eustalomyia histrio; assembly: GCA_949748255.1. Classification (NCBI taxonomy): domain Eukaryota; kingdom Metazoa; phylum Arthropoda; class Insecta; order Diptera; family Anthomyiidae; genus Eustalomyia; species Eustalomyia histrio. Next base: position 21,241,043 of record OX456526.1, read on the forward strand.
TTTTATTTCGCCGAGTTGTTGCTGTATTAAGCATCTATCTAAAACTGAAGGCATAACTTTTGATGCTCGTATATGTATTTATGTGCTATGCCAACTACTGGCAAGTAATATCCAGATGTTTTTATCCAGCTTTATCTATTTACATGATGGAAGGTTCCGGTCTTTACTGTTATCGTACTTGCTAAAGAAGAGCTGCCAGGTTGAACTGTTTTTCACTTTAGGGTTGGCACATGGGTATATCTATTTTTATGGATAAATCGAAATTATTGAACCGAATTTATGTGCACAGAGAGAACAGGGGTCGAATTATGGCATTCGTGATCATAAATTTTCGATCGAAATTATTTTTTTATTTCTTAAAATAAAACATTTAACCCGAATTTTCTTTATCAGGGATGTTGTAGCTCGGTCTTAGATAATAAATGAAAGTTAAAACTTATGTTTTTGTTGTTAGCATAATGGTAGTTATATATGTATTTAAAAAAAGTTTTCCAAAGAATTCATTCGATCACGAATGCCTTAATTCGACCCCAGATTTACTGAAGTAAATTCCCTGGGGAAAAAGGGTTCAGTGGGGAAAGTCCCGTGATATGTTAAAACTGGACCTGTTCCGAAAATACATATCACAAGAAATGTGAAAAGAGGACTGGTTCCGAAAGTACCTACCAGGGGACTAGGTTAAAAGTCATGACATGTTCTCTTAGACCAATCCTATGACATGTCACAGAGGGCAATTGACTCCCTGCTAGGACAAGCCCACCGGTCTCTATCACAATGAACCGGTCACGGGACGTTTTCTGGGATAGGTCCTTTAACCGCCGGGTCCTTTAACCGCCGGGTTATTAAATCATTAAAATTCGATTTAACATACCAAATATCAAAATATTAAAATTTTCTTTAAAAAGTTAATAAAAAGCTTTTATTTACCTCTTATGATCTATTTTTCAAACTTTAGGGACGGCTTTCCTATATCCCATTTTCATAATCTACAGCGAAATAGTTATTTGAGTGGGAACCCTTATGTAAATTTACTTGAGCCAAAACTACCGCATGTGATACAATGAATATAAAGTTTCAGTGTTATATTCAGCCTTTTAACATTGTTGCAGTGAAAAAATTTTGTGTGATTAAAATATAATAATAAAACGTATAAATGAAATGATATATTACATAATAATAATACAAAACATATTGAGGTTTTTCACAAGCAGTGTTATAGGTGTTGTATTGTCATATTAAAAATAAAATTGTTAAAATTAAATTTAAATAAATACAACAGTAGATGATTGGATGATGATGACAACTTTTATAGCTACCCTATAAGAAATTTCCAATGGGACAAAAACTTAGATGCTGGCAATCCACAGGTTACCCGTGGCGTTAAATAACACTTACTGGAAGAAAACTTATTTGTGGCGTTTACCAGCGTTTGCGAAAAGCATGTTGTCAGTATTTATTTTATTGTAAAAACATTTGACTTATTTAAAAAGAGCTTAGGACTATTACACAGAACGTTGGGGGTTCGATCCCTAGCGATGGTATCATCAATTTAGAAATATAAATCGCAATAATATATATCGCAACGTCCTCATGCATATCGCAATGTCCTCCTTGACCCCACCCAAGTAAAACCACATAACAGGGCTATAAGCTAAAGTGCATCAACCATTTCGACAACTCTTCATCAGATGGCGACCAAAAACTGTTCCAGGATTTATCATCTCCCGCAATTACCGTGTTACCAGATTTTAGGTCCTTTATTTTTCACTGCCTTTCATCTCCTTTTCCAAAGAAAGCATCACATTAATTAGTAGAAAGAATTTCCTAAGTGTTGCTTCCCTTAAAAAGAAAGCTTGTAGTCAAAAGGATACGAATTCGAGTCCTGTTGCAGGCAAATATTTTTGTGATTTTTTGTAATTTTTTTTTTTATAAAAATAATTTTTGTTTGTAGAAAAACTTTTTAATCACCAACTTTTTTCCTTAACATTGGCAAGCTGGTTCCAGTACCGTCATTTATGTTAGCAGAACGCAGAACGCAGCCAGCAGTTGTCATTTATTAACGTTTTCAGCTTTCAGGTATTATGTATTTCTCTCATTAGCCTTGTGGCAATGGCTCGCAAAGATCAAAAAAATTACAAACGAATTTTTTTTATTTTTATTTTGGAAAATTTTTTTTTAGAACATGTAAATTTTGATTTTGGCATCTGGAAATTTTGTTTCAACAGTGCTTCTCTAAACCATACAACACTTTGAACACCTTGTAAACTCCTTTATTTTTTGTAATTTAATTATTTTAATTTCTTATAACATGAAACATTACATAAGCGGTTTTTGCACCTTGAAAAGCTTACTTAAGTTCTAAAGCGTTTTTTTTCTTTAAAAATAAGTCAGAGATTTTACAATGGATAAACTTAATTCTGCCAATATATTGTTTTCTACAAAAACTAGAAAAGGTTTTACAATCTTAGTAACTAAGGTGTTAAAACTTCATCTTTAGAGATCGTCCTAAAAATCTGAGGAACGTCGGTCAAAGAAACATTTTTATCGTGCTTACAATCGAATTGCATTTACCTAATTTTGGTGACTGCCAAATTGTTTTTGAGATCATCACTTATTCTTATTGAATTCAAAATTACTCATATCTGTGTTGGTTTTCTGTTGTCAAAATCTCGGTTACCACAACCAAACCATTGGCTACAACTTCGGCAGTCAATACAAATTCGTTTTCTTGGTGCTACAAAATAAACCCTAAATAAAATAACTCCCCAACCAAGAAATAAAATAACTTTCAATGACATAATGCCCAAAATAAAGAAATATTAAATAAATTTATTAATAATGTTATATAAGAAATATTAAAAAAAAAAATCTAATTAAAACTGCGTTTTTCTTAATATATTAGATCTTATGAAATGGTAGCTATAAATTGACTTTATAACACTAGCCCTAAGGGATCAATTCTAATTTGGTAACAAATATTATAAGATGAGATTTTTTTTTGTAAGTCGTTTCATATAATCAATTTATAACAATAACTTACCAGTCATTCACGCATAACAATTTATCAGCCAATCGAAAATGTCTTACTAATGATTAATGTCCTTTTTGAAGTGTTTTCCTATACTACGGTTTTATTAATCTAAAGATAAATGTCATGCGATAAGAAAGCTTAAGGTCAAGTTATAAGACACACTTATGAAATGCATGAAGTAATATTAATATATCAGCAAGTTCAATACAAAAAGAATATTGACATTTGACGTTTTTATTATTATTTTATACATAATAGGAATATACCAATACATTTCTAGTAAAAGTAGTGGGAATATAAATAAAAACTCAAAGTAAGTAATTGTAAAATTAGTAAATCAAAAAAAAAAAAAATCAATAAACTTGTAATAAACATATGAGGAGTAAAAATTTTAATTTGAATTGCAAAAGATAAGTAATTTAAAAACATGTTATAACATTTTGGCGAACAAAGTTTTTCAAGTAAGATTATTAATATATTCGCTTGAATTGTTACTATTTTTTGTGTGCTCTAACTGATTTTTGAGTAAAACCAATAAAATACATTATGTAAACAAATACAGCTATTATTAAATAATATAGTTATGAATAAATAAATAATTATTTAGTTTGTTTTCCTGTTAAATAATTAGGTAAGGAACAATATGTTTTGGGATTTCCATAAAAAACTTTTATTCAAAGCAAAATACATCTATCATATTTAATTATTATTAATAGCGGGAAAGCCTGCTACGTTGTCAGCGTAGAAAAAATATTGTCCGAGCTAAAGCCCGGTATTGCTTGGTTTAAAAAGTACCTTATAAGAGAATAAGCATACACTCAAGGGAACACATATTTTAAATTACACAGCACAAGTTTTTTTTTTTAAATCAGGTTTCTAGCTAAAAGGGGTTTGGATAGGCCGTCAAGGCGGAGACTTTATTCCTCCTTCTAGATATTTCAAAAACTACAGTCCGAGAGAGGATGACTTCGCCGAAAGAGGAGCCCATGTACCAAATATTAATTTCCTAGCTCTAGCGCTTTTGATAGGCCATCAAGAGGGGAATTTCCCCTTTCGTAGGATTTTCCAAAATCCAGTCTTAGCTGATGTTTACACCGCAGGGGAAACCTTTATGCCAAATTTTAAGCTTTCTAGCTCCAGAGGTTTTGGGCAGGCCGTTAGAGGGCAGAATTTCCCCTTTTTATACCTTTTACGTAGGAATTTCCATAAATATCGTCTGAGTGGATATCTACACTGAAGGTGGAACATACACTTAAAATAGTTTGTAAGTTAAAATAACAGAAAATGCCATTTACAAGAAATGATATTTCATTTAAAAACCGGTCTACTTACTCCTAATTTAAATCAACTGGCTTTTGTTATTTATTTTAAAATATTCTTTAAACAACTAACACATCCGTACGAAACAAATGGTTAATCACTTAAAATAAATGTTGAAATTTTATCTACCAATTGCTTAAAAAATAAATGATATAATCATTTATTTGAAATTGTTTCCGTTCTTGGATTTTTTTATTTGTTTTTTAATCTACAAAATATATAAAGGCATCCAAACATAACAAATGACTTGAGAAATATATTATTATAAGCTTACAAACACAAGCCTTAAGCTTGAAAAAGACTTGAGAATATATTGAAAAAGGCTATCGTAACAATTGTAGAAAAGTCAAAACGGAGCCCTCGTGAAAATATTATGTGTGTATGATTACTATAAGCTTATTCTTGCAATTGTAGAATAAGCTTAATATATTATTAATAGTTGAAAAAGAGAAATTATTATTTTCTTTAATTTCATTTATTTTTATTTTTATTTTAAAAATAAATACTAATAATTCATTTTAAATATAAAAAATAATAATTCAATTTAAATATAAATAATAAAAATTAATTTTAACCATAAATAAAAATAATTAAATTTAATATGCAATTGCGCGTTCACTATATAAAATTTACAACTAAATGTACACGCAAAACACGTTTGACAAATTTTAAAAAAAATTAATGGCTCCTGTTGTATGCATTATAAGCGTAGAACAAGGACAACAAGACTAGAATGTATTGAAAAATATTTCTATTTCAATCGTCATATTGCGTTGTTCAATATGTGTATGTTGTTTATAATCATAGTATAGAAAAAGTTATGTATAATAATCTTTTCTCAAGCATTGTTAAATACTGCTTGTGAATTCACATTTTATAAACATTATAATAAGCGAAATTAAGAAAAGCTTAAGACACACTATTTATATAAGCTTATTCTCAAGTTGTATTGCAGTTTGATTGCTATATGGTATATTGGGATATCTATTAACACTTTTTGTATGAATGTGTTGGTGTATATATGTGTACTTATAAAGTTCTTGTAATTTGAATTGAAATTATTTTGAATATAAACAAACAATTTAAATAAAAACCAAATTGAATATTATTTTTAAACAGACAGTAAACAAAATTTAAATTTTTAATAACTGTTACGGACACAAATAAACCACAAATTTCTGTTTTGTAGACAAATTTTTATTAAAATTCAAACAAATGAAAAAAAAAATAAAACTGAAAAAAATCAGTAAATGATAGTAAATCATTTCGAACAAATGTATAAAAAAGTCTTTGAAAAATAAATTTATGTTCCTTTATTTTAAGGTGGAACGGAAAACTTTTTTATTAAACTACAAACAGTAAATTACATAATATTCTGAGTGTATGTATCAAATTTCAACTTCCTAACACCAGCTGTTTTGGCAGGCCGTGTAGGAGAACATTTTCCCCATTTTTTGCTCCTTCCTGCATTATTTTCCAAATAAGCCGTCTTACTTGATGACTTCATAGGAGTACGAACATTCAAACCAAATTTCAACTTCCTAGCACCGGCAATTTGGGCAGGCCTTTAAGGGGTAGAATTTACGCCCTTTGATTGGCCATTTTTACCACGTCCCTGGCGAAAATTTCAAAATATAGCTCAACAGTGAGTTAGACCATACTCCAGGGAATGCATATTTCAAAATTTCAAAGCAAAAGGGCTTTGGAAAGAAGGTGTTTCATTTGCCCGTAGGAATTTACAAAAATTCCATTTTAGTGGACGTCAACAAATTTCAACTTCCTGCTTCATCGGTTTCGGCTGGGATATGTTGAGTGGGACAGTCAGTCAGTTAGTCGGTTATGTTTATAATTAGGAATCGAATATATATTTTTAATTTGGTTTATCCCTCATTGGCATACTGAACTTGTAGTTATCTATTTGCCTCGGTTTATATAACTAATGATAGTAAATAATAAAAAAAAACCAAAGAAATTTTTCCACAACCATACTCTAATACATTTTTAATACTTTCCACATTATAACAATAAATCTAATAAATATAACAATACACCCTACCCTCCCATAATGCGTATAAAGCGTTTCATAAAAACAATTTAAAATTAAATATTTTTAATTCAGTGGATCAAAATAAATATCATGAGCTTCATATTTTTAAATATTCAAACAACTTTTGACGTAATTACATAGGCAAAATTTTAATTTTGATCCAATTTCCGCAAGGTATTATTTATTATGAACCCGTGTTATTTAGTTAGCTTTCATGTTTTCATGTTTTAGATTTTTGTTTTTGAACGGCACGCATTACAAACTGTAGTAGAATTGACATGGCGACAGGAGGCATAAATTACTTTAGACAGTAAAACTATCATTATTATTATTGTTATTTTGAATTTGGTTTGAATAGTAATTATTAGTAGTGACGTAGAAAATAATAAATGCCGTCTGAAAGCAGACCTGGGTATTACTTACATTTGGGTTGTGAAACAATTCCTCAGAAATTTTTTATTGTTTTTAATACCAGACATGGGGAATAATAATAAACTTTAGTGTATAAATAAAACTGCAATTACATTTCTCTGTTATCAAATTATGCAATTTATGATGCCCCATGTCTGGTATTAAATATATTAAAATTTCTTTTTTTGAAGGACGCTTAAGCTAACAAATATAAGCGAAGGTCTGAAAGGAAAAAATACAATAGAAAAAAGTATTTACAAAATGTTGTTGAAAACGCCCAGGTCTTTTTGAAAAAAATTTTATTTTATTTGTGTTATAAAAACTATGGAAAATTTTAAGCAGCAACAACAACAAAATATTTAGTTTGTCAATAACATTTGATTGTAATAAAATAAGGAAAATACTAATGTATAGTGTTTGAAAAGCAGAATTTTTTTTTTCTAATTCAAGAGGCGGCTCTGTGAAGTGTTGAGAAGATATGAATGAGGCAGAAATTAGTTAAGTGTGATTTTAAAATTCATTGTGCTTATAATTTTTAGAAAAGTGTTGCAATTACAATTACAATACAAATGATAAATTTCCCAGCAAACCCACACATTCAAAATAATGGGTAAAGTAATGTATAGCAATAGGGGCCGATAGATTACTTTACACCTTACTTAATTGATGAATTTTACAGGCGATGAGCCTCAAAGTAATGTATGTACCCATTACATTAGAGGTGATAATGTAAGGGGTTACTTATATGGTTACGAGAATGGAAAAAGTAATGTGTCTAAAAATAAATTTTTAAAAAAGAGGAATTTTTATTATAAAAACTTATTACAAATATTTTATTTAAAATATTTGTAATTAAAAATAATGTGGTCAAGATGGGAATCGAACCAGGGATATCTGGTTGCCAGCCAAGAACTCTACCCACTGAGCTATCGACGCATATAGTATTTGATTGCTTTAAACTTAAATGAATTTCTACGCTTCGTTTTTCGCTAGTGTTCTCAAAACAAACATACATTACCCTTTTGCTTACAAAAAAAAAACACAAAGTAATGTATCTAAAAATAGATTTTCAATAATATTTCAATTATTACTTTACATTTATAAATCATATATTACGTAATCAGTAATAAGTTACTTATTACTTTATGCTTGCAAATAATGAAAAAGAATATCACACCCATTACCAAAGTTATGCTAGTGTATGTTGTTAAATTTTCCGTGAAAAATTTCATGAGCTTAAGAACAATTTCTTAATGTTGTAAACATTTTATTCACCTTTAGGCATCTGGTGAAAAATATGACAATATATGTTATTCATCAGACTAAACTACGTTTGCCACCAATGTTAGTGATTTCTTCATTCTGTCACATACACATAAATTCTAAGCTCATCGAGCGATTTTGCTCCTTCTTGATAACAAAAAGCTCAGGAAAATTAAAAACATTGTCGATAAAAATACCTAACCCCGAAGGTGATCTTAAGAAAAATTTTAACTTTATTCAACCTAGACTTAGATCCACCTTATAGTATATTAATCGTCTCAGAATCACTTAGCCGATTTAACGATGTAAGTCTGTCCGTTCGTCACTGTATTGGACTTTAAATCACGCGTCGAAATTTTAAGAAAGTCACACCATATTTTGACCGTCGCTGTATAAAACCACACTCCCGGTATTTGATTAAATTAACTTTAATTAAACTACAATTTAGAAATATAAAGACATTTGTATGAAATTCTGTATAAAAGATTCTTTCGACCAAGGGACGAATCATATTATATTTAGTTAGAATCGCTTCATATTAACATTTTTCTTTCTTAGAAGTGTTGTAAAGCCAAATTTAACACCTCTCATAAATATCTGAATTTTTATTATTATTTGAAATAATTTTTCCTATGGAGAAGTTTCAAAACTTTTTATCTTCTTTTAATATAAACAAACTTTAGCATACGAAAATATTTCTTAATTCTAAGTAATTTGTTTCATTTATTGTCTTATTTTCCAATTGAAAAATTTGCAAATCCCATTACTTTCACTATGGAGGTGAAATTTTAGACATAGTCGGTGAGGTGGTGGTAATTTTCGCTACTTATATTTTTACCAAAAAAGTTTAGTAAAAAGGATTTCTTCATAATTATTTGTTTTTTTTTTTTAAAAAAACGACTTCATTTTTAATTAATAAAAATAAAAAAATAATAATATTTATTTTTTTTCATCAAAACAGACACATTTTTTGCAAACCTCTTTTTAAATTACATAAAACTGTAGAGAAAGAGAGGGTAAAATTTACCACCACCTCCATCGTTAGAGGTAAACATTGTTATAACCTGGACTGGGAGACTCAATTGCATTTTTTAATTATAACCGTTAATAATTGACTCAATCGATTTAGACCTACGTGGTCTTAGATATGTCTTCAGAAAATTTATAATATTTTTATTATTAGAAATGGATCGTATAATTTTCTAAAGAAATTAATTACAATTACATGCATTTTCATGTACTATGATATTCCACATTTTTGGTATTGAATAGAGTATTAAAAAAACCGGCCTTTTGAAAAACCCGGTTTCGGTTTTCTTTGAAAAAAAGGATTTAAAAAAAACCGGTTTCGGTTTCGGTTTTTGCAGAAAAAACCGCTTATATAATTTGTGAATTATGTAAAAAAAACAGAAATTTAATATATAAAGTAATAAAAATAAAAAAATACATTCTTTGAAAAAAAAATAATTTTTTTTATTGTATTTCATTTCAACATTTCATTCATTGGTTTTAATGTTTTTTAATACAATATCTTAAAAATTAATATTATAAAACTATATTCATATCAAATGAATAGAGATCATTAAGTTTGTAAATTGGGTAAAATTAGGTACGTTAGTAAATTGAAACGTTAAAACGTTTGGCATTAAATAAGTTTTTTTAATATTACATTTTAAATATGTAAAAAGAAAATCCATTTTTCACTTTTAAAATAATATTTTAAAAATAATATGCAATTTAAATGTTTCGTTTTAAGACGATTTTTTTGTTTGCTTTTGATAAAGCTAGAAGTGAAAAATACTCTTTCACTAATAGTAGATCTTGGACAAATAGTCAAGAAACAATTATATAAATTTTCCAACTTTTGAGTTCTTTTGTCGCATTTATCAAGATATATGAAATCATCATATAATGATGAATGATTTTGTACAGTCTCTTTTTTAGGATTATGAATACTGTTTGTTGTGTTATTTAGATCAGAAATTAGACTATTTGAATTTGTAATATCCAAAGTTAAGTCTTCATCGGAATCTATCAGACTTACATCTAAATCTTCATAACCAAACAAACGATTATAAGTCTTCGGAAAAAATAAAAGAGAACAAGTAACCCAGTTGGTGATGTAATTAAAAAAACCGGTTAACCGAACAAAAAAGACCGGTTTTCGGTTTTCTTCGAATTTACAAAATATTCGAAACCGATCGGTTTTTAAAAATAAAGAAACCGGTTGACCGGTTTTCGGTTTCGGTTTTTGAATACTCTAGTATTGAAAATATAAGAAATTTACTGAAGATACATTTAAGACCACAAATGTGAAGCTCGCTTTATTTCATTTAATTTTCTGGGCTTGAATTACACTTTTTCTCTGTTTCATTCCATTTAGTCCCCCTTGTTTAGTGTTTCTATTCCATTTGTTCCCTGTTCCAATTCATTTTCCTTAGTTAGTGTTTTAATTACGCTTGCTCCTCGTTCCATTCTATTTCGTTCCCCTTGTTTAGAGATCTCTGTTCCAATTCCGCTCGTTTCACGTTTTATTTCGTTTCCCCTAATACATGTTTTAATTCCACTTGATCTCTGTTCCATTTCATTTGGTTCCATTGTTTAGTGTTTCAATTCGACTTGTTGCCTGTTCCAATTCGTTCCCCTTGGCTAGTGTATTAATTACACTCGTTCTATTCCATTTCGTTCCCCTTGCATAATGCTTCAGTTCCACTCGCTGTTCAATCAATTTAAACCACTCGTTCGCCTTTCCATTCTATTTCTTTGCTCTTTAATAGTGTTTCAATTCCACTTGTCCCCTGTTCCAATTCGTTTCCCTTAGTTTGTGGTTTAATTGCACTTGCTTACCCTAATTATTGTTTTAATTCCACTTGATCTCTGGTCCGTTCCATTTGGTTCCATTGTTTAGTGTTTCAATTCCACTTGTTAATTGTTCCAATTCGTTCCCCTTGGTTAGTGTTTTAATTACACTCGTTCCATTCCATTTCGTTTCCCTTACATTATACTTCAGCTCCACTCGCTTTTTAATTAATTTCATTTTGTTACTCTTAATTAATGTTCCATTAATTTTTCAATTCTATTTTTTTGTTCTTTTATAGTGTTTCATTCACCATTTCTTTCAATTTCGGTCCCCTTATCTAGACATTCAATTCAATTTCGTTTTCAAATTTTAGTGTTTCAATTTTACTCATTCTTCAATTTTCAAGTTTTTAGCGAAAGCGGTTTTAGCAGGCCATTAAGGCCGCACTTTTCCCCTTTCAAAACCTTATTTTACTACGCTCCTAGCGAAAATTCCAAAAACTATCTTTTATATCAATTAGCCCACTTTTAGCCTCCAAGTTACTGAAGAAAATGCAAAAAGTACCGTACTAGTGAGTAAGCCGATAATCCAGGGAACACATATTTTAAATTTTCTAGCCACAGGTGCTTGGTCTTTTCTCCTTTTCGCCCCCCTCCCGTAGGAATTTCCAAAAATTCCATCTTAGCGGATGTCAATTCTGGGGGGAGAACCTACATTGCATATTTAAAGTTCCAGTATAGGCTGGGCGATGATGAGTCAGTCAATAACGTCACTCTTTGATATACATATATGTATTTATGTAGAAGAATATGTGTTTGTTCAAATAAAACTTTTCGGTTTTGCCTACTAATCAAATGCTTTTTAATTTACTTCACTATAACTACAAACAAAGAATAGAAAATAAATTATAGTTTGTGGTGTGCTATAATTTATAAAAAAAAAAATAATGCGACGACAGAGAAGGGAGAAAATAATACATTATTTACTCTTTATTGTCACGTAATGATGGGAGAGACAAACAAATCCTTGTGTTATATACAAAAACTTGGTATAAATAAGCCTGACAAGAGATTAACTGAGACATAAAATTACGTTTACTTGTCAGGAAAAGACTAGCGGAAAAATTAAAAACCGGAAATAAGAAAAAAAAAAATATATAATTGTGAAAATTTTAAACAAAAGAATAAAAGAAAACTTTTTTGTGAAAACAATGTTTTTAATATAAATTATATAAAATAGTTGATAAAACTAAAAGCGAAAAAACACTTTTTATAAATATTTATACATTTGTTTAAAAAACAAATAGGGTACAACGCCCTTTTTTTCAACAAATAGGCAAATTAAACGAAAAAAAAAAAAATACATATAGACAATAAAACCACCAACTTATCTCTACCTGCAAGGACTTGACACAGATTTGTTAAGTGGAATAGCAGACATTTAATGCAAAAAATAAATAAAATTTATACCTAAAAAAAAAGAAGACTGTTCAAACGAATTTAATTTTTTTGCAAATTCAAATAAAATCAAATATTAAATTTAAAGCAAAATCGTGAATAACAAATTTTGATACAACCGTAAAATAAAACAAAATAATACTTCATTTTTAAAGCAAAAAATTCAATTTATTAAAAAAGTTTTGCCAATAATCTCAACAACGGAGCCTTTAATTCTATACAAATCTCTAAAGGATAAAAATAATCCATGCATTCATGCCAAATTTTTAGAAACTAAAAAGAAGACCACCCCTCATCGGTAGCAGACAAAGAAGCAATAAATTTTTGAAAAATTGTTCAGCACAAATAATAATTTTTTTTTTTTTTGGATTTAATCTAAATGTTGTCGAAACAACCAACATCAATGGAGTACTTAATAAATATCTTAAAATTTAATATAAAATATTTAAAAAATCAATAATACAATAAATAAATTAAATATTAGAAATTTCAACAAAAGACTCACAAAATTGAAAAAAATAAAATCTTTAACATTAGAATGTCTTGGGTTAAAAAATAAAATTTTTAAAATTTAATCCTCTCAAAAGAAAAAAGAAAAAAAAAACTCCTTGATAAAAAAAAAATCTTATCAACCACCACCATATAAGTATTGTTAGAAAAACTTCAGATTAACAGCTCTTTGCATATTCACGTGCTTTTGCACTGTGTACTCCAACAAATAATACTGACCATCTACAACCTACCACCTATAGGAAACAATACGCCATTAAGAGATTTTCTCTATACTCTTTGTTTCCGGAGGAATAAATAAAAAAAAAAAATACGCTCTTTGTTGTTTTACTTCCTCGTTTTTTTGCGGTTTCAATTTTTTGTTTGTTTTACAACTTTAATCTTGAAATGGAAAAATCTGAACAATTTTCAGATTATCTTTTTGCCAAAATGGGACCACCTCATTCTACAACAGTCAATGGTTCAGAACTGCCACCCAAGACCACCGAACGTTGCGATGCTCCTCGTGAGCTTAAAGGTATCCAAAAATGGTTGAGTGAGAACCTTATGCTGCTGGTTACTTTGTCTGGCGTTATGCTGGGTGTTATTTTAGGTAAGTTTATTATTTTATTAATCTTTTTTTTCATGTTTTATTGATTTTAATTATGCTTTTGTCATGAAAGGATAGTGAACCATAAATAAATTCAACAGCTGTACAATATATTGATTAGGATTTGTATTGAGAATGTTAACTTTTCTATATTTTTGGGTTATAAATTTTTTGGGATATAAATATATTTAATTAAACTTATTAAGGCTTTTAAATGTAACGCCAGGAAACAAAAAGCTATTTAACTTAAATACAAATGTTGTCATAATTTGGTATACAGGGGAAGAAAATTTATTATTTAATTATATTTGTTTAATGGTAAAATCTTATAACTACCACGAATGTTTCCCCACTTTCATGTTGGGGATTATGATCCCCAAAAGTGGGGTATGTGGTAGAATACTCGTTAATTCTCAATGCTTTTTACACTTATACAAAACCAGAGTAATGCTGATTTCATTCAATTCCATTTCGTTCGTAATAACATGAGTCACACTATGGCTCAGGATGACTCCCGAACCTGGTCTATTTGTATTGTGGGAGTATTTTAATACTCCACTGTATCACCAATTTTATCTATTTTGCCCTATCTCACTAAGTTTTCGAGATAATGGCCATTTGAAAAATTACTATTTTACCGCGAGTATCTTTAAAACTAAGCGAGCGCAAAATGTAGAAAATTTTTGAAACAGTTGACAATATTTACACGCAGAGAAAAAACATGGTTGCAACATGATCACTGCTACTATATTATGCTTGCTGCAATCGGGTATGGTTGTCACAATCAAGTCATTGGTTTTCTAACCATCAACATGGTCGCTACCATCATTATTATAGTAAATATTTTACTATTTTATGATTGGCACCTTCTATTTTATATCATGATTGGCTGTAACCATAGTGTGCTAACAAAAATTCTGATTATGAAAAAAATATGATAATTATGCAACCATAAAATGCTGGCAATAATCATTAAATAATTATACATCAAATAAAACATGACTTCGACTACAGTTACAATATTGTCTTGTTTTCAGTTTGTTTTTACTACAACATTAAAAAAATTTTACTAAAATTGGACAAATATCAAATGTGTAGAAAATAACTTCATTAAAATTTCATCAATTGACCCATTAAAATTCAGTTAATTTTTTTTTAACTTTAGAACATTTTTTAAAGGGTTTTTTGAATAAAGATTATATATAAAGATTTTATTTTTGTTAATTCTTTGCAATAAAAATAATAATTTCTTTAATATTTTTTTTATTAATTCATTTCTTGCAAAAAGTTCTCAGAATATTAATAAAATATTTATTTACAAGAAAAAGTCTGTAGAAACCAAAATTTTTTTTTGGACGAAAAGGTTTCTTATACAAAATACTATTTTTAGATTCTTTGGAATTTTCCTTAACCTAGAATTCTCAGATTCTGCAAACTGTTTCTTAGATAAAAATTCATATATTCCTAAAAAACTTAGATTCTAAGACCTTAATTTGAAAGAAAAATTCAAAGATTCTGAGGATCTTTCATTATGAAAAATAATGATTCAAAGGACTTTTTCTAAAAGAAAACTTTCTGAGAACTTTAAAAAAAAAATTTTAAAAATGTCGTTAAAATCTAAGATTTTTTTTATTAAAAAGTCCTTAGAATTTAAAAAAAAATTTAAGTATTTTTCTTAAAAAAGTCCACAGATTCAAAGTTTTCTTGAAAGAAAAGTTCTTGGAATCTATGATTTTTCCTTAACAATTATTTTTTCAAAAATATTAGATAGTCATATTATGTATATTACACGTAATATTAATTATAATCTAATAAGAATAAGAATAAGAAGGCTCATATAGATATTATTGTAGGGATCATATAATATGAATCCAGGAATCATAATATAGTTATGGGAAACCATAAAATATCATATCATATTGAGCATACTATCAAAACGTGCCATCATATTATGATAAATTCAAGATCATAACATGTTTTTTTAGAACCATAATATGGTAAATTTTGAATCATAATATAACTGTTGGGACAATATTCTAGTAAAAATATGATTATTTTATTATAATAATATGATAACTATATTATAGTACGATTATGGTTGCCACAACCATAAACCCAAAACTATATGATGTTCTTCGAATATGATTGCCCCAACCATGTTTTTTCTCTGCGTGCACATTCCGATAATGCAGATTAGGTAGGCCCGGAATGGATCCCTTGGAATTTTTTTAAAACAGCCACACGGTGACTATAGAAAATAAGTTGCATTGTGTTGGAAGTTGATGTTATCTGTTGTGCGTGAACCGATTTTGTTTCCCCATAAAAGGTGACGTCAATACCAAGGTTTCTATGTAAGAACGGCCTTTGGTTCATAAGTTAAAGACATTTTAGTGAACGTACAGTTAACAAGAAAAAAATTGTACACTCACCAAAAAAAGTCTGTAATGGCAACTGAAAAATTTGCTGTTATTACGGGAAATTTTTCTAATTAAAGCACAGGGGTATTTTTTGTTAGTCTTAGCAACACATGTCTGCTGACATGGAGTACAATGAAATTAATAGCCGCTACTTAATTTCAGTAAACTTTTTGTAAAGCGCAATTTAAACCCGTTTTGCTAAAGTCAGCAAAAAAAATATACTAAATATTGTGAATATTAGTACAAAATTATAAATTTATTTTTTTTTTATCGAGCATCAATTTTTATTTTATTTTATTTATTTTTTTTTTTAAATATTTTATACAAAATAAAAACCAAATCAAAAGCTTAAAAATCTCAAAAATTGTTAAAACATAAACGAATTAATCATTTTGTTTTTATTTGCTAATTTCGGTTTTAAAAAATATTTTAGTCAGTATTTTTTACTTTTAAGGTAAAATTTTAATTGTTTTTAGGGCTGATTTTTAGAACTAAAAAGACTTTTAAGTGCTATTTTAAGTAGATGTCCTATTTTAAGACATGAGTCGGTATATTCACTTCCGATCCTTTTTTTAATCTATGTAACATTTTTAGGCAATTAAAGTTTGTAGGTGTAAGTTTTAATTAGAAATAACATTTCCTTCAATATCCACTTTTTAAAAATAGGTAATTTTTTTTTGCTAATTTTAGCAAATCGGTTTTCAAAAATTTGTAAAATGATTTCTGAAATTAGTAACAAAAATTTGTAAAAATTCTGTAATTTGTAAAATGTAAATAGCAAACAGATTTGCTAGATAATATTTTTTTTACTGAAAATCAGTACAAAAATAGTAAAGTGGGATTGAAAACCGTTTACAAATTTTTCTACAAAATTTTTTTTTCTGAGTGTACACTCATATGAACCACATTATGCCTATAACTCGTTAATATAGAATAGCCTAACAAACTGACGACCACGTTTTCCTTCATAACTCAGGATCCAAATGAGTGTCCACCTTAAAATATTGCCACAAATGTAGAGAGGCCTTAGTTTTTAACATATATTTTTCAGAATTTTAAAAAAATTGGATTTTGAGATATAGGTCTTTGAAGAGTAAACTTAAAAAAATGACCTTTAGCCTTTTAATATAAAAAAACTTTTGGGACGACATTTTCAAGGTAATGTTTTCACTTTTAAAATGGTACCAAGAGAAAAATCTTAGGTTGTATATTTTAGAAGTTATGGGCGATATTTCTTGAAGATGCTTCACAATGTGGAAGCGAAATATTAAAAAAATAAATTATATTTCTTTATAAATAAAAACAAACCTTAGGCTCAAAGAATAAATAAGTTATTAATCAAATAAAATGGTTAAATAAAACATAAAAACTTGGACGCTGCAAAATTTCAAAAATAAAAACCAAAGAAATTAATTGCTTATAATGTTAGTCTTAATCACGTTTTAGTGTTTATATTTATTTTGAGTACAATAAATATATTTTTTTGTATTTTATAATTTATAATTTACTAGCTGACCCGGCAAACGTTGTTCTGCCTAGGAATAGGATTACATTATTATCTAGGTAGCTCGCACAAAGTTTGAATATTCTCACAATAATAGTACCCCAGATATGCAATAATAAATTTGTACTTCGTATGGGAGGTGCCACGCCCATTGCTTGGATCCCCCATATTTTTTGGAAGATTATGAATATTATTATCAAAGAAGCTCACACAAAGTTTGAAGACTCCCACTTTAATAGTACCCCAGATATGCAATAATGAATGTTTTCTTCGTATGGGAGGTGCCACGCCCATTGCTTGGATGGCACTCATTTTTTTGGGAGATTATGAGTATTATTATAAAAAAAGCTCACACAAAGTTTGAAGACTCCCACTGTAACAGTACTCCAGATATACAAAAATACATTTTTACTTCGTATGGGAGGTGCCACGCCCATTGTACCCATATAGGTCAATTGTGAATCTAAACCATTCAGGGATCAAATAAAACAGACACAACAAATTTCATCGAAATCGGCCCAGCCGTTAAGGAGGAGTGCAGTCACTAACACACGTACAGGAGAATTATATATATAAAGATAATTTTATGTCAAGAATTTTATGTTTAATTTGTACATTAAAATAATAAACAATAAAAAACATATTTTTTAAAAACTTAAACAAAATGAGATAATTTTAAATAAATAATAATGGTAGACAATCAAACTTCCATAAGTGGTGACCTCGTTAAAAAAGAATATAAAAAACGTGTGCAAACTTACCTTAATGAAGAAGAAGGGTTTCATACAATTTTCAAAATTCCCAAATTTTTGTTTAAAAGTCCTACATCATTTATTAACAATTTTGAAGAGCTCCTGAACATTTAGTTGAATCAAAAGAAAAAAAAGGTTGATCAAGAAATCATTAAGCAACTACAAATTCACTGTTTCCAAGAGAGGATCACAAGACGTCAAATCTTATATTTAAATCTTAATTTAATTATAAATATTTATTTATCCCAATATTTCGTCACCACATTGGGTGACTTCTTCAGGCGAAATTGTCTTTTTTTATAATTAATAAATTAAAATTATAAACTGAAAACTGAAAACTTATATATAACAATTTTTTCAAAAAAGGCGGTAAATCAAAAATTATTTTTTGTCAATATTAAAAAATAGAAATATCACAGAATACAAAAATAACAATGTTTGAAAAATTAAAATATTACATGAACAAAAATATTTTATATACATGTTATTTAACATAATAATATTTATCCTAGTTTTTATTAACTAAATGCCTGTAATTTTGTGCAATATTTGCTATGTCTGTTTTATAATTAATTCGTTGTGTTGATGGCACTCTCATAATTTGTTACATTTCTGCGTCTGTAATTATTTTCCTTGTTTAAAATTGACGTCCTATCAAAATCAGGATAATGATTAAAATTCGTGCAATGTAATGATAATGCTGTTTTCTGTGTAGAAGTAGTGTTCCTGTATTTTTGATCAGATCTGTGTCCTGCAATTCTTGTTTTTAATTTATTCTTTGTTGTACCTATATATAAATTACTAAAATTCTCATTATCATTTCCACTACAAGGTATTGTCTTTTTTTATAATTAATAAATTAAAATTATAAACTAAAAACTTATATATAACAATTTTTTCAAAAAGGCGGTAAATCAAAAATTATTTTTTGGCAATATTAAAAAATAAAAATATCACAGAAAACAAAAATAACAATATTTGAAAAATTAAAATATTACATGAACAAAAATATTTTATATACATTTCATTTAACATAATAATATTTATGCTAGTTTTTTTTAACTAAATGTCTGTAATTTTGTGCAATATTTGATATGTCTGTTTTATAATTAATTCGTTGTGTTGATGGTACTCTCATAATTTGTAACATTTCTAACATATATCACCGTCAACGGTGAGCGTTACCGTGCCATGCTTAACGAATTTTTGTTTCCAAAAATTCAAGAGAATGCCATGGACGACATTTGGTTTCAACAAGAGGGGGCCACATATCAAACAGCTAACGCAACCATCGATATTTTACACACTGTTTTTGAAAATCGAATAATCAGCCGAAATTGTGATGTCAATTGGCCGTCTCGGAGCTGTGATTTGAGCCCTTTGGATTATTTTCTGTGGGGATCCATTAAGCATAAGTGTTACGCAAATCATCCAGAGGCAATAGAACATGAAATCGAAGTTGCCATTGAAGATATTCGAGCCGTAACAATCGAAAATGTACTGAAAAATTGGGTTGATCGGATGAGGTATTGCCGAGCCAGTCGTGTTAGTCATATGAATGATATTGTGTTCCATTCTTAAATAACAAATTTCAAACTTTCCAATAAAATCAAAAATTTAAAAAAATAATCAGTCCCTTTTTAACAGCCGATTCAAATTTTAAATGGCCCACCCTGTATATGGCCATATACAAAACCGCTAAGACCGATTTCCTTAGCGACGCCGGCTCAGGACATAATTAGAGTATTTAATAAATCGGCTTCATTTTAATCGACGAAAACTGCGGAATGACGTAAACTTAATTTTGGGTAATAGAATTCAGTGGTGTAACCCGTCAAGCGATTTTAATAAAAATACTTTGAATACTCTTTTGCAATGACTTTTTTTATTGTCTTTTTCTTTTTTGATTTTACCCCAATATTGATTTTACACTGCCATATGTTTAATTCGAATTACAGTACACCAACACGTATACGTAATATTTTTATTTATAATACAAATCACTCATACGACTTTCAGGTAAATTACACATTAACAGATTTTAATGACTCTTATGCAAACGAAAATTTATAATTTATAGCAAATAAATTTAAAAAAAAAAACACAATATATAATACGCTTTTCTTGATGATATTATGAATACTTTTGTTTAATATCAATCTTTTAAAAACATATTTTTGTATATTTTTTTTACCAAATAATATAGTTTGCAGAAAATCTTATTAAAAAAAAAAATAAGTTGATCTTAGAAAATGGGTTGAACTTCGTTGTTATACAGGGTGGCGCAAAAATAACCTTCCGAAGTTTTTTGGCTGTAATTTAAAAAAAAAATGAAAAACTTTGATTCTTCTTGTGGATTATTTTTATTTGGTCTTTTAATTTTTTTTACATCAAGTCGAGAATATGATGTCATGCAAATGGCCGCCGCCACAGTTGATTGTCATTTGAGCCCTTTTTATGGCATTTTCCATCAAAACTACCGGCGATAGGTCCTCACATTCTTGACGGATATTGTCTTTAAGAGCTGCAAGAGTCTGAGGCGTAAACCCGCGACTTCAAAAAGCCCCACAAAAAGAAGTCTGGAGCGGTCAAATCAGGCGATCTTGCTGGCCAGTGCAAATCGGGAAATGCATCCTTCAGCATTTCGGTTGTGGCACGTGCAGTGTATGGCGTTGCACCGTCCTGTTGGAACAACATCTTTTCCAATCCCAATCCATCAAGTTGCGGCAAAAAGAACTCGTTGATCATTGCTCTGTAGCGCTCACCATTCACAGTAACCGTTTGGCCCGCGACGTCTTCGAAGAAAAAAGGTCCGATGACTCCTCCAGCGAAAACAGCACACCATACAGTGACTTTGAGCAGGTGTAATGGCTCTTCGTGGGTTACACGGGGATTTTCAGTGCCCCAGAAGCGTAAATTTTGCTTATTTACGTACCCGCTAAGATGAAAATTGGCCTCATCACTCATGATTATTTTTGATGAAAAATCATCTTCATTATTGCTCAAATAAATAGTCACCAATATTCCGCGTTCTGGAGTAGTGTAGCGTAACATTGTTTATTAACGTGTATTTCGCATGTGTTTACTACACAAATGTCAAAACAGAACTGATATTAGGGGCCAATCGCAAAATTTATAGCATTTTCTGATAGGAGGATTACTTTTGCACCACCTTGTAGTATAAAAGTAGATAAGGTCTGCTCAAGGAATATGAAACTTTCAGGATATACAGAGTTATTGGCTCGTTGTTTTTAACTCCGATACGTTGATTTTGGCAAGGACTATGAACCTTGCTAAAATCAACGTATCTAAACTTTTATTTTGACACTCGCTTCTGAAACTGGAGTTTCTGACACTGGGTTTTTGGCTTTCTGCTTAGCTTATGATTTTTCATTTTGCTCATCCTATTATCAGAACACTTTTCATATACCCAACAAAATGAAATATCAATGAAAAATATTACCAAGATCAGTGAAGCGAAAATCAAGTTTTTACAATCCTCCCGCGCTTTTAATTTTTTAGCAAGATAATTTAATGTTTCCTTTGAGTTCTACCCCATAGAAGGTATTTATATTAACTGGATAAATGGATAAAATGCAAACGAATTTTAGTTTTCCCTTTTCGTTTGCTAAAAGGAACTCTTAAGTTGGCAGACATTTCGGTTATTACAACAAATCGATTTTCTGTGAGCTATCTTAAAGTTAGAAATATATTTTCCTTTTCTTTTAATCGGGAAGGTAATGAAATTTAAACAGCGTTAAATTTAAATATGTGTTTATATTTATTCAACATTAATATTTAATAACTAATTAGGCGTTAGATTGACATATTTATCTTGATTATTTTTAATGACATTTACAACAAGCAAACATGCAATATAATCTAAATTAAACATTTGTATGTACAGTACAATTTACATGTATGACATATAAATTGTATTTTAACCATCTTCTATTATTTTGTCTAATGACTTATTAATGATGGTTTAGACTACTCAGAAGCATGACAACTATTTATTAGTACTAAAAATAATGACATTTTATAACTAAAGAGAGAGAGAGAGAAAAAAAAAACACTTTAGATAAAAAGTGTAATCAATATTAAACGCATGATTTATTGACACTTTAATCACCAAATGCATTATTCTGTATGTGTGCGTGTGTGGCCAATTTCACTGCCCCATGCATGATATATGAATTTATATAATGGCACGTGAAAGCACACAAGTGAAGTGCTCTTGCAGGAATTGCAATTGAGAAGAAAAGACAAAAAAAATCTGTACAAAACAGAACGTAATGGTAAGGTTCAAGTTCACTGTGAATAACAAAACATATGAATGGTAAAATTGTACTTTCATTTTAGCCCTAAGTATACTTTGGAATTAAATTGTGGGATGATAGAGAAAATAGGTCATGTGTTAAAAAAAAATAAATAGTAGAAAAGGTTATACTACAAAACGTGCAGGATATTACATCCTCTGTCTCTTACATACGCTTCCCTTAGCAAGAACTTTAATTTTGTTTAATAATCATGAACTAGCATAAGTAAACAACTATATAAGGGGGATACTTTTTTCAGTGGAAAATAATTTAATAATTGGAAAAATATGCAGTAGGATTTAAATGCCTTAAATTGTCAATTCAAAATTGAGTTTAAGTAAAATAGAAGAAATTTAAACCTTTTAGTTTCATAAATAATTTCCTCCCTAATGTATACTCTCATACACACTTGCGACGTTGTTATGTTGTTGCTGGTGTAACAAATTATAAACAGATGGTTTCACTAATCCAATGAACATTTGATGAATTAATATGCTTTATAAAAATTATACAATTTTTCTATTTTATCTTTGTTGATTATTATTTATTTCCGCCTTTCAGGTTTCTCTCTCCGCCCTCTGCATCTACATGAAGATTCGATAATGTTAATTTCGTATCCAGGGGAATTGTTTATGCGTGTTTTGAAACTTATGATTTTACCTTTGGTCATTTCAAGTCTCATAGCTGGCTCCGCTAGTCTTAATGCTCGCATGAATGGCAAAATTGCTTTAAGAACATTAGTGTATTTTGCTTGCACTTCATTGTTAAATGCTGCTTTGGGCATTGCATTGGTAATGTTAATCCATCCAGGTGACCCAGACTTACATAATACTGCAAATCGTTCCACGGATAAAAGAGCTGTAAATTTATTGGATAGTTTACTCGATTTGGGAAGGTGAGTTATATAAATATAAATTTCAATATCGATAGCCTTATATATAAGCATATGTGACATTAGTATATTATCCTGTTACCTTTTTTGAACTATCATATATTGTGCATATAGTTAAATATTGATTAGATATGGTTTAATTGATAAAATATGGTATACAATATATCATATAAAATTACATATAATACTATATATGATTATATATGACTTATGCTGGACTATATATATTAATATATGGATTATAGAGAAGCATATATATTTATATATTCTACTAAATATTTGATCTATAATAAAAAATGGTAATTTTTAATATGGTATGAGATACAATTATATATGATTCAATAGATGGTCCAATATATACAATATTTGTTGATGTAATTATACACTCAGAATATTATGTAGTTAACTGTTTGTAGTTTAATAAAAAAGTTTTCCGTTCCATTTAAAAATAAAGGAAGATACATTGATTTTTCAAAGAAACATCTATATTAACTTTTTTATACATTTATTCGAAATAATTTACTATCATTTACCGATTTTTTCAGTTTCATTTATTTTTTCATTTGTTTGAAATTTAATAAAAATTTACCCACAAAAAGGAAACTTGTGGTTTATTTGTGTCCGTAACAGTAATTACAAATTTAAATTTTGTTTGCTGTCTGTTTCAAAAAAAAATATTCAAAAAATTTCAATTTGTTTTTTTTATTTAAATTGGTTGTATATATACAAAATTTTTCAATACAAATTACAAGAACTTCATAAACACACATACATATGCAAACACATTCATACAAAAAGTGTCTATAGCTTCATATGCATACATACATTTTGTATTGTAAGAGTATATTAAAAAAAAAAACAAAAAATACAAAAACGGAAATAATTTTAAATATATGAAAAAAACATTTATTAAGGATTGGTAGGTAAAATTTTGACATTTATTTTAACTGATTATATCATTTGTTTCTTACGGATGTGTCAGTTGATTAATCAACATTTAAAAATAAATAACAAATGGCATTTAATTTAAATGAAAATTAAGTAGACCGGTTTTTAAATGAAATATCATTTCTTTTAAATGATATTTTCAGTTATTTTAACTTACAAACTTTTTTAAGTGTATATAATTCAATATATTGCCATTTTAAATCCTTTATTTAACAATTTTTAAATCCTTTATTTAACAATTTTTAAACGTTTCAATGTAAAAAGCTTTTATCTAATCTCATCTGTTTTAATCAAATTAGATTTAATTGCATCTTATTTAATATGGGGACAGATCTGATCACATATAACATGTGATACACTCTATGAATGGATCTAATCAGTTATAGTGCCAAGACTCTTTATATCTAAAGCGATTTTTAAAATTTGGTGATATTGATTAGCCAGATATATTCATATCTAATATCAAATCTAGTACCAGATTGTAGGAATATGAACCATTTCAAAGGCACCTACATGAAATGTATATAAAAATAATTTTTTTTTAACTTCTCATTTTCTTTTTGAATATGATTAGATATTATATGTCTATAGAAAATTGAATCTGATTATAAAGGGTGTCCCAAGAAAAACGCAATTTTTAAATCTGGCAACATTCGAAGTGTCATTGTTTGACATTTGAACAATTGTTATTGTTTGCTAGTAGAAGATACGAGGTTAGTAAAAATGGAGCGCTACACGAATGAACAACGCATTCTCATTGTGAAATTGTTTAACCAAAATGCTGAAAGTTTTGCGGCTACAGTTCGCAAATTGCGATCAATTTGAGGTCACAATAATGCTCCAAAAGAGTCAACTGTAAAGAGATTAATGGATAAATTTGCCGAAACTGGGTGTTAGTGATGTAAAGACAACAACGCGCCATCGACCAGGTCAATCAACCGAAAATGTAGCAGCTGTACGTGATGATGTAGCTCAAACTCCATCCACCTCAATTCGACACCGAGCTCAGCAAATTGGTGTCTCCAAATCCACTTTACAGCGAATTTTGACGAAAGATTTGCATCTTCATGCATACAAAGTTCAGTTGACTCAGGAACTGAAGCCAGCTGACCATGGACAGCGAAGGGAGTTCGTTAATTGGGTATTGGAGAGACAACATGAAAATGCTGATTTTGCCGATAAAATCATCTTCAGTGACGAGGCCCATTTTCATCTTGATGGCTTCGTCAATAAGCAGAATTGTCGCATTTGGGGTGAGGAAAATCCTCGAGTGATTCACGAGAAGCAAATGCATCCTCAACGTGTCACTGTGTGGTGTGGTTTTTGGGCTGGAGGAATCATTGGACCTTTTTTTATGAAATGAGGCAGGACAAGCGCAAACAGTCAATGGTGTTCGGTATCGTGAAATGATAACCAGTTTTTTCTTGCCTAGAATTAAAGAAATGAATGTGGAGGGCATGTGGTTCCAACAAGACGGCGCCACATGTCATACAGCCAGAGAAACAATTCAATTGCTGCATCAGTCATTTCCCGGTCGTGTTATTTCGCGTTTTGGAGATCAGAATTGGCCGCCTAGATCGTGCGATTAAACACCATTAGATTTTTTTCTTTGGGGTTTTTTGAAGTCGATGGTTTACGCGAATAAGCTGACGACGACTCAAGCCTTAAAAGAGGAAATTGGACGCTGCATTAATGAAATACCGCAGCATTCATGCAAAACGGTTATTAAAAATTTCATTAAAAGATCGCGTGCATGCCAGCAAAGCCGCGGCGGCCATCTGCACGATATATTGTTTCATACATAACCTCATTCTGTCTACTTTACGATATAATAAAGTTTCACGATTTTTTTTAAATATCTGTGTTTTATTTAAAATTTAAAAATTGCGTTCTTCTTGGGACACCCTTTATTTGTTATATTGTGTGCGAGATCTGTCAAAATCAGAGCAGATATATTTAGATCTTAAATTTTTCCCCAATTTCGACATCTAATTAAATCTACGCGGTTTTTTTAATAAACTAGATTCTATATAATATACAGGTTGGTTGAAAAGTTCCTGCGCTCACTAAGAGATGGCACTGCTAGCTCTGAACTTTTTTTTCTCAAGTTGGTGTAACTGTCCTGAGAACACATGCAAAGTTGCAAATCATTCTATCAATTCTTTCTTTGTCTACAAGCCATTTGAAGCTGACTCGTCATTGATTTTTTTTAATATGGAAAAAATTGAATATCGTGCAGTCATTAGATTCTTTGTTTTAAAGGGTTTAAAATCAAAGAAAATTTATGAACAATTGTTAAAAGTGTATAAGGAGTCCTCACCTTCAAAACGCACCGTTAAATTTTGGGCTGGTGAATTTAAACGTGGTCGTACCAGCCTTAAAGACGATCCACGCGAAGGACGACCAAAAACTGCAACCACAGCAGAAATCATTTAGCAGGTACATAATATGGTTGGTGAAGATCCAAGTTTGACTAAGCTTGAAATTGCTAATGCCATAGGCATCTCAGACGAACGGGTACTCCATATTTTATATGAAAAATTACATATGATAAAACTGTTTGGAAAGTTAGTGCCAAACTGGATCGAAAATAAATTTCTCAGCGTAATTTGTAGCGTTTTAAGCCGAATAAAACCGACTTCTTGTGTCGTTTTATAGCTATGGATGAGACTTGGATCTACCACCATGATCCTAAATTGAAACAAGAACGTTTACAGTGGACTGAAGCTGGTTGTTCAGCTCCAAAGCAGGTGAAGTCACAACGATCAGCAAAGAAGGTTATGGCATCAGTTTTTTGGGATGCAAAAGGAATTTTGTTAATTGATTATCTTCAGAAAGGTAAAACAATCAACTCTAAATATTATTGCAGCCTTTTGGATCAGCTGGATGAAAAAATTCGTGAGAAAAGACCTGGTTTAAAGAAGAAAAAAATAATTTTTCATCAAGACAATGCACCTGCTCACAAAAGTGTTTTGACGATGTCTAAATTCAAAGAATTAAAGTACGAATTGCTTGAACATCCACCGTATTCACCAGATTTTGCTCCCAGTGACTACTATCTCTTCAGAAATCTCAAACAATTCCTTCGTGGAAAGCATTTTTCGTCGAATGAAGATGCCATAGCAGCCGTAGACGGTTATTTTGCAGAGCTTCCGGAAAACCATTATAACGATGGGATAAAATTATTGAAAGATCATTGGAACAAGTGTATTGAGCTTCTAGGAGATTATATTGAATAAAAAATATATTTCGTAACAAAAACAGTTTTCTTTCATTTCGAGCGCAGGAACTTATCAACCAACCTGTATTGCTGGATCTAATCTGGTACTATTCTATCTGCTATTATATATTGCTCGATATAATATTAATAAAGATCTTTTACAATCCCCAAATATATTGATCTACCATTTTTCGGATTAAATAAGATCACCAAGGCATTACAGCAAATATTAAAGAATATTAAATTGGGTATGATAAAGATAGTATAAAAGTTGAGCTACAACCACAAAAAAATATATATTTAAATTATCATTCAAAACTTACCACAAAGCGATTTCAAAATTTGTAAGTTACAAATTTTTTAAAAAGCCTAAAAGTTTCACAATAAAATTTAAAGATTTCCTTAAAATTGAGTTTAAATTGTTTTTAATAAGTTTGTTTATCCACGTTGGTTAGAATTTAGAGAACAAAGTAAGAGGTAAGATAATAAAGAATTCAAAAAAAAAAATTATGTGGGCAGAAGTCTTTGGCCATACCAAGAATTTATGCCCACGATTTTATAATTCTGGAGAATAGGGTTTATATATCTCTACTCATAAAGAAAAATTTTAGGGAGTTTCTAACTGAAATTCGGTTACTGCGACTATAATTTTTTGATTCAACAGAATATTGGGGTTTCTTAACATAATTCGGTTAATACAACTAAATTTTAATTGAAGCACCCAAAATTCCAAAATGGCACCCACCTTTTAATCTCTTAAAGTGATACTGCTTACCTAAAAACGGTACCTGTCAATTAATTTTTTAATATTTTTAATTTTATTTTTGAAATTTAAAAAGTTAGTTTTTAATTTTTTTTTATCTGAAAAATAAATTAAATTTCGGGAAATATACTTAAAGGTATTTTAATCCTCTATCAGTCTATAGAAAAAAAATTGAATTTATTTACTTACAACGTTATTCGCGGCTCTGCTTCAATTATTAATTATTTTATTCGATATAATATTTGTTAAAGCTTATTATCGTACATGCATAAATAATAAATTGTTGAATCTGTTAACATGCAGTGTTCGAAATTTGCTTCCAATTATGTAACTTTTGTGGTTATTATACACATATTTCCAGGCAAAAATTGTAATATTTGTATTTTTCCTCCTTAACATAAATATATTTATATGCAATTGTAATTTTATCATTAAAAACGGGCAGATGAGGTTAAAAATTTCTGGCAACACTGCCCTGATACAATATTTGAATTTTAAAGTATGAGCCATAATCAAATACAAAGCCGAGGTTTATGTCTCAATAGCTTAACAGTAATATAAAAGTATTATTTTACACAGGGCGACTACGATCATATTTAAATTATTTACTTTAGTAAACTCAAAAACCATTTTGTTACTTAATGGATCTTTCAAGACACGTTATATTTAAAAAGTTGCGCAAAATTATTCGCAAATGAAAGCTCGGTTTGCAGTGACTAAAATACGATAATACAAATGACAAAAAATTTACTATTTTTTTTTGAAAAAATTTCTGAATGTAGCAACAAAATGCGATTTTAAGAGAATAACTTGAAGAACCTTGGACCGACTTTAAAATTTTAATTGTTTCCTGATTAACATACCAACATTATATAGAAACGACATCACGATCGCATGGGAATACACATTACTTTGGTTAAAATTGGTCATCTGTGGCTCTACTGCATTTTATTTATACTCTCCACAGTATTTTCAGTACAGATAAAATAAAAAATTTAAATTGAAAAAAACATTATACACAGAAAAAACAGATTCATTGTTTATCGCAACCGATATTCGGTTAATGCAACAGAATTCAGGCTGAAACCAAATTTTCAATTAAATTAGGAAAACATTTGGTTGGGACAACTAAATAATTCGGTAGCTGCAATCAAAATATTTAATTGGCAAGAAATTCGGTTTCACAGTGAATCTGTTTTCCCTGTGTAGTTAAAAAATTATTTTTGGTAAAAATAGTTTGTGCATTCGAAAACAATTTTTGAAGGTAAACAAATTTTTGAAGATGAAAAAAATGTTTGTGGTGAAAAAAAGTTTTGAGGTGAAAAACAATTTATGAGGTGAATTAAATTTGAGGTGAAAAAAAAATTTAAGGTTAATATATGAAAAAAAAAAATGTTTTATTCACCGCTGTAGCAATTTTACTCATGTGCAATATAAACAGTTGGACATGGCTCATGAATATAAATGCTTTATTGTGTCTTAAGCTACGGTCACAAAAGGAAAATATTTGCCGCAAATATAGAGTTTATTTTGTGGTCACACTACACACATTTATTTGCCTCTTTTTGTTTGTTGAAACATCTTTCGAATAATTGAATATTACTAGAAGGTATATAAATCACAAGAGCTTCCTTAGCATATTTTTTTTTAACTGGGTAATATACATAAAAACTTGGAAAAATGTATGGTTAGTAAGAATTTTTTCTTTATTTTGTTTGCTTCTCAATCAAACTGCTCGTAATAGTTTTGATTTGATTTTGTTGATTGTCTCAATATCATACAATATTACGTACAATGTAATTTGAAGTGATTCCAAAAGCCCTGGTCTAAAAATTGGTCATAAAAAAACCATGTGAGCCGATCATGAATAAAAATGATTTAATACAATTAATTTTAATAAAAAATCACAAAATGTAAAAAAGTTATCTCTCTTTGTTCTTTAGAACTCTTATCCTTGAAAACTGTATATTTTAATCAAAATATTTTTTTTTAAAGAGATAAACAAGTTTTAAACCAATCAAATCATTTAGTTTTAAAGATTTTAGATATTTGGCATTTTTTTTTTTATTTTAATGATTTAAGTATTAAAAGCTGTGATCACTGCATGATACAGCTTTTATTTGCTCTTACAAAAGTTTCGTAAAGTTAAATAATTGTTTTGCACTATGTTAACATTAGACAAATTTTTGTTTGTAGGCAAATAATATTGTTTTCCCAAAATCAGCTGTTATGTTGTTTGCTCCTCGAAAATATTTTGTTACAGGCTACGGCAAATAAATTTTTAATGTTTTTCGTAAAATATTTACCAAATGTGACTGTACTTTTTTTTGCGATGTATGGAGGGTATAAAAATATTAATTTTTTTACAACCAAGTATTGTTGGGTTGGTATGTATAAAAAAAAAATACCAACGAACTTTACAAATATAAGGTGTTCTTGTAACAAAAATTGGCTAAATGAGAGAGTAATTGTGTTTCTCTGTTTACCAGAACTTACCCGTACTTTTTGTTTCGGTAAAATGGTAAAATTGTCAAATCATCAGCTGCTGCTGATTTTTGGATTTTTAAAAAAAAAAAAAAATACTAAAGTTAACTAAAAGTTTACTATAAACAACTTTTCCTTCTTAATAATGAAAAATACATTTAAAAATGTAAATAGTTATTTGCAATTTCAAATATATTTATTATTTAAGCTGTTTTTGAATATGAATAAATTTGACGTTTATTTTTGAGTATGAAATGCGATTTTGTGCGTTCGCAGTATTTTGGGCATTTTGATTTTGTGACAGAATTTTTTGCTTACTCTCATTTTACCAGACTTTACCCGAAATTACCTCGTACAGACCTATAATAAATCAATGACATTTACTCAATAAACCTTTTTCTTTATTTCAGAAATGTCTTTCCGGATAACTTATTCCAAGCCTCATTTCAACAAGCGCACACTGTTTATCTGCCCAAACCATCGATTTCGAATACGTTTAATGAAACTGTCAACGATACCGCCATTGTTGGGGGTGGTGGTAGTGGTGGGGCCGATGGCATTGAAATCGATGCGGATGAAGCAGATGAACCACAATTGATACGCGTTATACAATATCGTAGTGGCACTAATACATTGGGCATAGTATTCTTTTGTTTAGTATTTGGCACATTCCTTGGCACTATTGGTCAAAAGGGACAAGTAGTGGTAGATTTTTTTGCAGCCATCTTTGAAGTTGTTATGAAAATGGTTACCTGCGTAATGTGGCTGACACCGGTTGGCATTAGTTCGGTGATAGCTGGCAAAATATTAGGTGTTAGCGATCTACATTTGGTGATGGCCCAATTGATGTGGTTCATACTAACAGTGGCGGTTGGTGTCGTGTTGTATCAGTTGGTTATCATGCAAGCCATCTATTATGTATTCGTGCGTCGCAATCCATTCAAGTTCTATGCAGGATTAATACAAGCCATGCTAACTGCATTTGCGACAGCTTCAACGTAAGCCAATATACTATATATATATATACTATATATTTAAAACTATCAATATATTTTCTTTATGAATGAACTATATAAGAAGAAAAATTCAAAACAAGGTTGCATCGTTGATCAATCATCAACTAGTGATGCCTCCTCACAAAAAAAAAAAAAAAAAAATATTTGCTAAATTTTATATATTTTTTTTAATTCAAACTTTTCTTAAAAACAAACACTGTTCATTTGCTACAAATATTTCTTTCCTTCTTTTTGGTTTTTATATGTATGCAACATTTTGATTTGATACCGTTTTTTGATAAAAAATCAAAACAAAAAATAAAACTAAATTTTCCAAATCAAATATGTGAAAATATTTTATGATTTTCCCAACCTAAAACAAAAAAATTTAACAAACACTAAAACTTAACTAATTGTAAATAAAACAAAAAAAACTTAAACTAATGACTACTTTGACTGTGATTCAAACGAAAACTTTGACTGATAATTTTAAATAACAACAATCTGTGATACTTGAAATATTTCTGGTGATAATGTTATATTTAAAATAAACACAGTGCTGCTGCACTTCCGGTAACATTCCGTTGCATGAATGATAAGTTACGTGTGGATCAACGTATAACACGTTTTGTTTTACCCATTGGCTGTAATATCAATATGGATGGTACTGCTCTCTTCATCTCAATTGCTTCAGTCTTCATCGCTCAAATGAGTGGCATGACTTTGGGTTTTGGTGAACTTGTCACCGTACTATTGACATCAACTGCAGCCTCAATGAGTTCGGCTAGTGTACCCAGTGCTGCTTTGGTATTATTATTGGTGGTTTTGACGGCAATCGATGCACCGGTACAGGATGTTACTTTACTATTTGCTGTTGATTGGATTGTGTAAGTAGAACAAAAATATATTTCGATTGTTTTAAATATTTTATATTCATTACACTATTTCTTTTGTACAAAAAAAAAAACGTTAGGAATAATTAAACAATATTTTAATTGGGTAATTTAAGAGTTAGTCCATTAAAACTATAGTCTTATTATTAATTTAGTGAATCTCATATATGTCTTGTTATGACGACTCTTTACTGAAGTCCACACACATACAAATGCAGGCAAACTTAACCACAACGGCATTGTCGAACACAAATTTTGGAGCGGCTGACACATTTAGTCTCTCGACGGCCTAATATTTTCGTGGTTATTTAAAGTAGGAAAAATTTGTACCGTATATACACATTTAATTCGTGGTTATTCAAAGTAAAAATTATAATACCAAAATATTTTAATAGAGCGTTTCAAAAGTATCATAATTTAGTACCAAAATCATAACATTTTTATCAAAAAATTAATCTTAAAATTTAGAACTAAATTAGGATATTTTATTTGCAGATTACGAAAATTTAGTACCAAAATATTAGTAGCAAACCAAAATAACTTTCACCAAAACTAAAATTTAGTACCAAATAAAAGAACAACTTAAACGTAAATTTTAAAAGCACTAAAGTTTTAAAACAAATTTTTTTTACCATAACTTGGTACTAAATTTAAAAAATTTAAACAAAAATTTTGGAGGTACTAAAATTAAGTACCAAAATTTATTAAAAATTAAACTAATTTTATGGTGGATTTTAAACGTACTAAATTTTAGTCTGAAATCAAATAAATTTTTTTTTGTGGTTTTCAAGGTACCAAAGATAAGTACTAAATAAAAACAATTTAATCGTTACTTTATAAATTCTTAAATTTAGAACATAATCAATCGTGTCTTTAAAAGTTTTGAATTTGTACTAAAAATGAAAATAAATTATTCAAAAAAATTATTTGTGGCTTTAGAACAGTGGCGTCCAAACACTAACACTATGATATTTGCGTTTGTTGTAAAGAGCTTTTTTTTCAGGGACGGAAAATTCTGTACGTAAGTACTTTTCCATCAACTTGAAAATAACTTTTCAAACACACAACGATCAGTTTATGTTCACTTAAAAAATACATTTAATTAAGCGTGGAAACAGTTGTTTTTGTTTATTCAAAACAATGATGGCGATCCCGTATATTTGGTTTGTGGTTATAATGCTAAACGCAATCACAAACATACCATTGAAAGGCATTATAATACATGTCAAAAGAGATTTTTGAATTCAAATTTAGATAGGGCCAAATTTGTAGATAAACTGAAATTAAAGTTTTAAAAGAAAAATTTGCCAATCGACCAATTTCAATATGAAAAAAATATAAAAAAAAGATTCCTTTTGTTGTTGCTCTATCCTTAGCAAAGCACAGCAAGCCTTTTGAAGATGGCGTTTTTTGTTTTAAAGATCTTACAAAAGAATTATTTAAGTTTTTTGGCTTAAATAAATTATACAACTTATAACATTTCGAAATTCAAAATTTCCATCCTTGTATTGTGCCCTCATATATGTAAAAGCTCTCGTGGAAGCTCCCTGTAGGTGAAAAAGCTCTTTTGTAAAAGCTTGCACATTGTACATATGAGTTGGGGGCAACTGCTTTAGAAGCAAGTACGATGTGAAACTTAGTATGTACAAAATGCCAAATTTTTAGCTTCCAGTTTAGCCATGGTGCCAACACCATAAAAATTTTTACATTTTAGCTCCAAATTGGGATAATCGTGGATTTAAAAAAAATTAGAGCAACATTAATATTACTTAATCGCTTCAGATATACTAAAACCTAGAATCAAAATAATTGTATATAAAAGAAAAAAATTTAGTACCAAATAAAAATAAATTAATCTTGAATTCTGAAGCTATTAATATAAGTACCAAATCCAAAAATTTTCATTATGGTTATAGAAGTTGTCAAATTTAGTACCAAATAAAAAAAATTCAATCGTGGATTTAGAAGTTTTACAATTTAGTACCAAATTAAAACAATTTCATAATGGCAAACAATTTAATTGTAACCTCAAAAGATAAATAATTTAGCACCAAAACAATTTAAAAGTAATAAAATTTAGAACTAAATCAAAGCAATTTAACAGTGGCTTTAGAAGTTATGAAATTTTTTAAGTACTAAGTAAATCCAAATTAATCGTTCCATTAGGCATTTATTAATTAATTTAGTACTAAAAAAAACTTTTTAATTGTGCCTTTATAGCAATAAAATTTAGTACGAAATCATACTACAATATTTAATCGTGGCTTTAGAAAATTTAGTGCATTTGATATTATAAAGTTAAGTACGAAATCAAAACAATTTAATCGTGAATTTTGAAGTTATGAGACTTAGTACCAAAACAAAACAATGTAATCGAGTCTTTAGAAGCTGTAAAAATTAAACACAAATCGAAAAATTTAGATGAATCAAAATTAAGTACATTAAATTCGTGGATATCAAGGGATCAGAATTTAGTACCACAATTCTTTAGTTCTAAAATTTAGTACTGAATCATAAGTATCAAAAGTTAAGTACTAGATTAAAAAAGGTTTCGTCGTTGATTCCAAAATTTAGTACCAAAGTCCTAAGAATCAAAAATTAAGTACCAAATTAAAAAAAATGAAATCTTCGATTCTAAAATATCCAATATTTAGTACCAAATCATAAGTATCAACGTCTAGTAACAGATTATTTCCATTTAATGTTCAATTCTAAAAGATTCCTTTAAATTAAAATAATTTAGTTGCGAAATATAAATGGTCTAAAACTTAGTACCAAATTTAAAATTAATTCATATGTAAATTTTTAACTACAAAATTTAAACAATCTAACTGTTTTATTTTTCTTTAAGGGCTAAAGTCAGGTCAAAAATTGTCTTACTTTTCCTTTTATGACCCTTCATGTTTGTTCCAAATTGGGTATTAAATGAAAGTTATTTTAAAGAAAAATCCAAATTTGCATTAAAAATATAAAAAATTAACTCAACTGCTGAAATATGAGATTCTTAATAACCTCATGAAAGCCATACACGTTGCGACCGTAACACATAGACAATACAATTTAGTATACAAACTACACTACAAAAATAATCAAAAAATATAATGAAATTGGGCGACATACCCATACACGTTACGGCCGAGTTGTACAGCCTAGCAAAAAATCTAAATTTTTTGATTTTTCGAACAACCAAAACACAACCTCACACAACAGGTCCACATACGTTGCAAACTGGTGCACAAAGTTATAAAATTGTATCAACGGTTGCAACTTCTATGGCCTGCATTAGGTTAAGCTACAACCATTTTACAAATTATTTGTCATTAAAACGATCTCATTTAGTACCTGCTGTAACTTCTCTCCTAATCTCTATTTCATTTAATTTCTTTTTCTTTAAAGCGATCGTATGCGTACCACAAATAATATGTTGGGTGATTGTTACACAGCTGCCATAGTTGAAGAACTATCACGCAAAGAATTAATGGCTTTAGATGCAGCTATACTTTATCAGGTAATAAATACAAAATTGCAATAATATTTTAATAAAATTATTAACAGTTCCAAACAAAGGTGAAGTATTTAAATAAAAAAAATAATTCTCTGATTAATTGAATAATTTCAACAGAAATTTTTATATAAATTTCTGTCTCACTTACTAAATAAAACAAAGTATACCGCTTACAGATTTTCGTTTTCTATCACAAAAAAAAGTGAAAGATTTTAGCTAGAGGTGCCATTAAACAGTATATTTTAATTTAATTTAAAATTTGAATAAGAAACTAACAAATTTATTTTTTCATTTTTCAATTTTGTTTCTTTTGAATAAAAAAAAAAACAACAACAGGAAATACCCATAAGTACTCCAAATGGTCATGTCAGTTTAGAAGGACAAACTGAATTGGATAGTAATTGTACTATACCGGATGCTGTTATCGTTGATATGAGTGCTGTTATTAATAAGGTACAGCAGCAACAACATCATCAAAATGGTCACGCTATTCATAAAATATAAGAAAAAAAAAATTACTTACTAATTTTCTATTTCTAAAGACAAAACTGATAATAACTAAATAATCATATTTTTTAAAAAATTAGCAATGATTGTAGTATCATACATAAAAAAAAAGAAAAGAATAAAAAATTAAAATAAAACAGTCAATTTGAAATCTTAATATTTAACTTCCATTAAAACACGAAATTTTAAAATATTAATATATTGGCTTATATAAAAGACTTAGTACATTAAGATTTTACTCCCAAATTCCATTAACTACAAAATTAAATCAGACTGTTTTCAAATAACATAAATTAATCCACAATAATCCAAAAAATATATCAATAACCCACCTTAATCGTTATAATTTAAACAACAATTTAACAATCCTTTTTGAAAAATTTTGAAATAATCGTTCTGCCCAAAAAAAAAATACCAATAGTTTTTAACAATTAATCCTTTTAACATTTTAAGTATAAATTACAAAGAAAAAAACTGAATTTGTGATGTTATATATTTAGTGCAAGCATTAATAATACAACTCTTTTTTTATAATTTAAGTATTAATTTTATAAATATTTTCGATTTTGTTTTAAACCATTAATTTTTATACATAAACATAATTTTGAAGGAAAGGCTTTTTTTATATAAAGAATTGTGAATGAATTTGAAGA
This sequence comes from Eustalomyia histrio, assembly GCA_949748255.1. Taxonomy (NCBI): domain Eukaryota; kingdom Metazoa; phylum Arthropoda; class Insecta; order Diptera; family Anthomyiidae; genus Eustalomyia; species Eustalomyia histrio. The sequence continues at coordinate 21,278,323 of OX456526.1, forward strand.
ATATATTTATTTATGAATTTTTATGAATTTGAAGAATATATTTATTTCTTATTTTTGTTTAAGTAATTTTTATTTTATATTTTTTTAATTTTTCTTTTAATATCAGTTAAAACAAATTAAAGTTTCTATGTGTTATTAATATATATATATAAAAAAATAATAATCACATTTTTTAAAGTAGACTGATAGCAAATTAGTAATTAACAAAAACTAAAAGTATTTGTATGCAAAAAAAAAAATATAATTTTAATGATATTATCATAAAAAAAATATAAATGTATTAAACAAAAATTTCAAAATGAAAATTAAGGTGTTTTATTAAAAAAGAATGAAGTAAAATTGTTTAGTTCAAAGGTATTGTACTAAAAATTTTCTGCAGCAGCCAATATCCAATAATTTTTTGTAATCTATACTTAATATATCACATTTATTAATAACAAAATCTGATGATTATAGGAAAATGAATAAAAAATTTTATTTTGAATTTATATTTATCGGGAAAAATACTTATTGCATTAGAGTAATTGAATATGCTAAAATTCCACAAAACTTATAACAAATTGTGAAAATTATATGCATGTCGTCGTGATTTCCTTAGGCAAGGATGAATTCCAGTTAGAGACCAGCCTACAACAAGTTATTTTCATAATTTGTTATAAGTTTTGTGAGATTTAAGCAAAAATTATTAAATTTTACCAAAAATTATTAACCGAGACCACAACATTCTTAGCCGATTTTCAGAAAAACTTAGCCTCTATCATGGGTTGTAGCGCCAGTACCGTGATTGTAATAATTTTTAGTAGTCGCATCATTTGGCATCATGGGTGGCTAAAAATTTGGTAGTTTGGTCATTCTGGTTTCAGGGGTCCTTGCTTTAATGAAATTAGTGAATGCTCCATAAAACACTGAATGTTTTTACACGCAGAAAACAGTATCAGTTGTGGTCACCGAATTTGTTGCCGATCGACAACTATCTATTTTTATACCCTTCATATATATAAGTTTGCCATTCCGTTTGTAATTTCTACAATATTGATCTTAGACCCTATAAAGTATATATATTCTGGGTCCTTACGAAGAGCGAAGTTGATTTAACGATGTCCGTCTGTCCGTCTGTCCGTCTGTGTGTTGAAATGGGTTTTCCGAAGAACCCAGACATGATGAGGACTTGATTGTTATTTATTTCTGTTACATGTGATCCATTTCTATTTGATATTGAAAATCAGACAGATCGATTAATAAATGGCTGAGATATTAGCAAAAAACCAGGACTACCTCTATTTTTTTCGGTAAAATCCATTTGTTTAATATGTATGTAGAATTTTACGCATAACAAACACATCCATTTGTTAAAATTCTTTTCTTTCATCTCCACCTTTTATACACAAACAACAAACACATACAAAGATTTGTCATTTAAATAAAAACCAAACAAATCTCTAATGAACGAAGACTTTTTATATATATACCTCTATTAACGATGATTTTGTGTGAGCTTTAATAGCTCAGTTGTCTAGACGCTATGTCACAAACACTTTTTTTCTCTAAGGCCGCGGGTTCGAACCCCGGTTAATTCACTTTTTGTGTAGATTTTTTTTTTTTTATTTTCTTAAGACTTTTTTTTTTGTTTATTTCTTGTTTTTTTTAACATTTAATAATTAATTTATATAAAATGTTATATTATTAATTAAATAATCCATAAATAGGCTAAAAACATCAAAATTTTTATAAAAACGCTCTGATACAAACAAAATACAAACGGTTTTGTTTCTATTTTTTGCTCCGATTTAAAAGAATTTATATAAAGATTTTTAAACCATTTTATTTCTCATATATTAGGAAAAATTTATATATAATTTCCCTTTGAGTGCAACTATTTTAGGTCATAACTTATAATAATCTATAAAAAAAATTTATAAACTATTTTCCTTCAAATTTTTAAAATTAAGCTAAAGAAATTAAAAATATTTTTTAATAAAAAAGCGAAATAAAATCCCAAATGCAAATTTGCCAGCTAAATCAAACGGTTTTGTAGAAATAAAACACATGCAGTTCTAGTGATTTCTTTTAATGATTTGTTGAAATTATTTTCTTTCACCTCTTTACCTTTAGTATACAAACAACAAACACTATTCTAGAGCTGTAATATGACTTATAAAGCAAAAGATCGAAAATCTTTAGTATAACTTATTTGCTGAAAAACTCGGAAATATTGGTTCAGATACAAAATAGTTATGCCCAAAACATAAATTTTTTTTAAATACCTATTTTCTGGAACCATAAATCTTCCCGAGTCTAAGTTTTATCATCAATCTAAATGGTTAATTTCCTTTCCATATATGTCCATATATAAACTTCAGTTTTTTCCCAACCATGGTGAAGGGTATATAAGATTCGGCATAGCCGAATTTAGCCGCTCTTACTTGTTTTTTTTTTAACTTTTTTTTATTCTTATATTGAATCTGCCCACCTTAGGCCTAACAATATGTAATAAAATCTTATAACTAATGTTAAACACTAGTTACTCCCGTAAAGGAACCATTTTCTTATATGTGCCTCATATTAACGGGGCGGTATATCGGCTCTTTGAAGCCTTGTGTGCGTTTGGTTTCTGGTCAATTGTCTCGCAAGCGGATTCGGATGATCACACAGCCTTGAAGTGTAACTAGCACGGACTTCTCTAAATAAGTCTTTTACTAACGGGTCCCCAAGGTCATTATGAATATTCCAATTTCGTATATACCATGGCGCACCTGTTATGGTCCTGAGAATTCTAGATTGTGCTCTCTGTATAAGTTCAATATTCGAATTGCTGGCCGTTCCATATAGTTGAATTCCATATGTCTATATGGGTTTAATCACACTTTTATACAGGGTTACCTTAAGGTCAAAACTTAATTTTGATCGGTGGTTCAATAACCAGTGCATGTCACAGACTTTAAGCTTCATCTAAAGCCTCTTGGCTTCAATGTGCCGACGCCAAGTAAGACGTCTGTCTAGATGCATACCAAGATATGTGACGTCATCAGTGTGTGGGATATGTACGTTATTAAGTGTAACAGGGGGGGGGGGCAATTTCCCGTTCTCTAAGTTAACGTTACGTGTTTACTCTTAAGTTCATTCACCCGTATTCTCCAATTTTTTAGCCACGTCTCCACATTTCTGAGATGGTTATCTAACTCCATTGAAGCAACAATGGGATTTGCGTTTATGCTCAGAATTGCCGAATCATCAGCAAATGTTGATGTTAACATACGGTCACTTGTTGGCAAATCAGATGTGTAGATTAGGTAAAGTGTTGGACCAAGAACACTTCCGCGTGGAACACCTGCTTTAATTTCATAGTCAGCTGTCACGTGATCATTATGCTTTACCCGAAAATAGCAGTTCAATAAATAAGACTCCAATAGTTTATGGGTACATGGAGGTAATAAGTGTTTTATTTTATATATAAAGCCATCATGCCATTATTTATCGAAAGCTTGAGCAATATCTAGAAAAATTGCTGAACAGTATTTCCTATCTTTAAAAGATTTTCTTATCTCTCCAGTTATGCGGTTAACCTGCTCGATAGTTCCATGTTTCTCTCGGAAACCAAATTGGGGAACTGGAACAATATTCTCATTCATAATAAATTGCTTAATTTTCATTAGGAATATCTTTTGAAAAAGTTTCGACAGGCATGGAAGTAAGCTTATAGGCCTATTTGATGATGGTACTGTTGAATCCTTTCCTGGCTTGGGTATCATTTTAATTTGTGAGACTTTCCAACTAAGCACGAAATAGCCGAATTTGAAGATCGCATTGAACAAATTTCCAAACACAATAACTGCCACACTCGGTAGGATTTTAATCATTTTCGGAGTAATAAAGTCGTAGCCTGGAGATTTTCCCGAAATGAAACCATTGATAACGCTATGAATATCATCCAAACTAACAGTTGGAGAATCCAAGTTCGAATTCACTTGTCGGAGGGGCTCGTTAAGCGGAGGATTCGGCTGAAAGACTGTTGATAAGTGATCGGCAAAAATTAAAGCCTTTTCCTTATCACTTCGAGCCCTCTACCGGTGGTTTAATGTTTTAAGTAGGCTTCCAAAGAGAGAAATTTGTGTGCTAGGAATTTGAAATATAAGAAGTGTTTCTACGATCCTCCTCTCGATGGAGGGCATTTCTCAGTTTTGCATTTGCTGCAGACAGCCTCTGCTTGGCAGCAGGTGATCGGTTTCTTTGCCATTCTCTTCTGAGTTTTCTCTTTTCGAGAAGAAGACCTTTTATTTTAGAATTTGAAATGTATGACCTAGGCGTTAATCACTCGTTTAGAGTGATCAATGGCTGTTAGCATTAAAGTCGTTAAATCTTGGACACATTCTTCAATATCCTCCTCACACTGTAAAGACGGGTTTGTGTGGATATGAGTACTAATATAACTTCTATATTTAATCCAGTCCCTGATGGAATGGGTATTCATAGAGGTTGTATTTCTATGCCGTATACCATAATACTTAATTATGACTGGAGAATGGTCTGAAGATAGGTCATAAGATATATCAATTGACATGTTATTTTTATCAATATTTTTTAACATGGCAAAGTCTATCAGATCGGGAATTTTTCGAGGATCAATATGTTGGTTGTCGTGGAGACAGAAAGTCCAACTTGTTCCTACAGTCCATTAGTGCTGAGTATAACTGCTGGCCTCTGGGGTTCATAATACGTGATCCCCAGTATGTATGTTTCGCGTTATAGTCACCACAATCTTCATATTAAATTAGTAAAACCACACATTACCAAATAATGGGTAAAGTAATGTGTAGCCCAAGGGGCCGATGGATTACTTAACACCTTACTTCATTGATGAATTTTACAGGCGATGAGCCTCAAATTGAGAGAATGATCCCATTCTTACAATTATGCTTATTAAAAAATTAAAAGTAATGGGTTACATTTTTGCCGATTAAGGTTAAAAAAATATTGGGTTAGTTACCTAAATGATTAAGAAGAGGTTAACAATAATTCGTTACTTTGTCTTATCGTTTTTTAACTTTAAACTTTAAATTTTTCAAAAAAATTAAAGCTTTTCTACAGAAATGCAAACTAATAAAATCACAAATGCTAGAGTTTCTGAACTAAAAGTGCTATCAAAAGACGGCAGTAGTTTTTAGATTTCACAGTAGTGTGTAATATAAATAAATGCACATCCCTTAGTCTGGAATGGAGAAAAATATGTGGACATATGTATATTGCAGCAAACGTCAAAATTATGTTATCTTCTGTGTGAATGACTCGATGCCGTAAATATTTATTGACGGCAATTTATGTTGGAATAATTCTCCGGCTATATTCGTTATCAATTATTGCTATTACGTAAAAGTCAGCTGTCATTTTTATTTGACAATTGCAAAAAATAAAAAAAAAACAGATGATGAAATTTAAATGAATTTGAACAAATTATTGATCAAACATTGATTTTTATGCTACGTATAATTTCAATTTATTTATCAATTTTATAAGTCATTGTTTGATATTAAATTGTAATACATTACGCAACTGTCGGTAACTTATTACTTTATGTTTCAAAATAATGTTGAAGGTAAGGAGTTTACATTACATAATATTACACTATTTAACCATCTATTGGTAACTTGTTACCTTATATTTCATAATAATGCTGAAGGTAAAGAATATGCATTACAAAGTAATGCATTATGTATCCAAATATCGGTAATTCATTCCTATTTGTTGAATTATAATAATATAGGTAAGAATAATACATTACAAACTCATTACTTTATAAAGGGTGTCCCAAGAAGAACGCAATTTTTAAATCTGGCAACATTCGAAGTGTCATTGTTTGACATTTGAACAATTGTTATTGTTTGCTAGTAGAAGGTACGAGGTTAGTAAAAATGGAGCGCTACACGAATGAACAACGCATTCTCATTGTGAAATTGTTTTACCAAAATGGTGAAAGTTTTGCGGCTACAGTTCGCAAATTGCGATCAATTTGGGGTCACAATAATGCTCCAAAAGAGTCAACTGTAAAGAGATTAATGGATAAATTTGCCGAAACTGGGTCTGTTAGTGATGTAAAGACAACAAGGCGCCATCGACCAGGTCGATCGACCGAAAATGTCGCAGCTGTACGTGATGATGTCGCTCAAACTCCATCCACCTCAATTCGACACCGAGCTCAGCAAATTGGTGTCTCCAAATCCACTTTGCAGCGAATTTTGACGAAAGATTTGCATCTTCATGCATACAAAGTTCAATTGACTCAGGAACTGAAGCCAGCTGACCATGGACAGCGAAGGGAGTTCGTTAATTGGGTATTGGAAAGACAACATGAAAATGCTGATTTTGCCGATAAAATCATCTTAAGTGACGAGGCCCATTTTCATCTTGATGGCTTCGTCAATAGGCAGAATTGTCGCATTTGGGGTGAGGAAAATCCTCGAGTGATTCACGAGAAGCAAATGCATCCTTAACGTGTCACTGTGTGGTGTGGTTTTTGGGCTGGAGGAATCATTGGACCTTTTTTTATGAAAGCGCAGGTCAAGCGCAAACAGTCAATGGTGTTCGGTATCGTGAAATGATAACCAGTTTTTTCTTGCCTAGAATTGAAGAAATGAATGTGGAGGGCATGTGGTTCCAACAAGACGGCGCCACATGTCATACAGCCAGAGAAACAATTCAATTGCTGCATCAGTCATTTCCCGGTCGTGTTATTACGCGTTTTGGAGATCAGAATTGGTCGCCTAGATCGTGCGATTAAACACCATTAGATTTTTTTCTTTGGGGTTTTTTGAAGTCGATGGTTTACGCGAATAAGCCGACGACGACTCAAGCCTTAAAAGAGGAAATTGGACGCTGCATTAATGAAATACCGCAGCATTCATGCAAAACGGTAATTGAAAATTTCATTAAAAGATCGCGTGCATGCCAGCAAAGCCGCGGCGGCCATCTGCACGATATATTGTTCCATACATAACCTCATCCTGTCTACTTTACGATATAATAAAGTTTCACGATTTTTTTTTAAATATCTGTGTTTTATTTAAAATTTAAAAATTGCGTTCTTCTTGGGACACCTTTTATTAAAAAATAATAGTATAGGTGAGGAGTATATATTACAAGGTAATGCATTACTATAGTTTTCATGTGTTAAATTCAAAATTGCATCTCAAATCACTAAACAAAAAAATTTTATTAAAAATATTTTTAATATTACGCGTATTAAAAAAAGCGTTATAATTTATTTTTTTTTAGAGAAAGAGAACCGCACCCATTGCTTAAATTTACAAAAACAACGTAGTTTATGAAGTGTTTGTATGGATCAGAGTCAATACACATTAGTGTCGCCAAATCGATAATCGAAAGTTATTTCGGCTAAATTAATGACGTATTGTTTTTAATGCAAAGCTTGATTGAGTCTATGAAAATAATCAACAAAAATCAAATTAATTTATTTGATGCTGGAATTTTAATTAAAAAATGTAATTAAAATTTTAATTGATTTTTGGTTAGATTTTTGATTAAAAAATAATTGTAAATTTTACTTAATTAAAAAAAAAAATAATTGATAAAACAAATTCTTTTGCTGGTCCAAATTTAATTAACTTTTTAATTGTATTTACAAATATTTTAATTAAAACTCCATTAAGGTTTTTCTGTGCATCTGCCGCGGATTTTTCAAAAAATCACCTCGCTTAACGCAACTCTCTATAAACGCAACTCCTCGATTATTGCAACTCTTAAATTGTTTGCATTGTTGACTCAGTTAACGCAACTTTTCAAAAAAAGAACCTCAGTTATCGCAACTTTCCTCCCAAAAAAATTAGTTTGTGCTTTTTTATTTATATAAAATTCAATACAACACAAAAGTGATACGCTTAATAAACTTGATAGAGGCATATCAGCAAAAGTGATTTGCGATAAATGTAAAGTGTACAAATAAACAAAAACAAGAATTAAAAAAATTAAGCTGCATTGACGAGATCGAAAATGTTAACATTACTCCAGCGTTAACTAAATTAAATGTCAGAATGCTATTGCTTCTTTTAACATTTGTCTTCAATGGACCGAGTGAAATAGAATAGCCTTAAAAGACATTATGTTTCTCCAAAATCTTCGTGAAATTGCAGTGCAGAAACATATTTCATGCAATTAAATACAGTAAAAAATTTCTAACTTTTTTAATTGATATTTTAACCATTAAGTTTACAAATTCAATTTGTACAATCGTTGTACATGAGAATTTGTATTTTTCATTTATTATTTGTGTTATTTATGTATGTAATTTTTAATAAAATCAATAAATTTATTTTAAAAATAAATGATTTAAATGTGTTAAAAAATTTCTTTTTTTTAATTTAAACCGTACAAAATAGAGACTCGGCTATCGCAACAACCTCAGTTTTCGCAACTGCCAAAAAAGCGAGGTTGCACTGTAATTATTTTGTTTGCCACCTACCTGCTGACATATTGCCTAAACTATTTGCCAGGAATTTGTTTGTGATCCCCATAATAAACCAATTACCAGCTGCTGAAACTTAAATAAAAACCGTTATTACTAGAATAAAATAAAGGGTAATTTTTTAACAGTTTGTGTTTTGAAAATTGAAAAAAAAAAAAAAACAGAAAATTTGCAAAAGTAATTAATTATTTCATGTAAGTGTTGTCCACGGCTACGCCGTGGGTAGTTCATCCGTGAGCGACAATTCTGTCATACTTTTCCCACCATATTGGCCGGTATCTCACCAATGGCAGCTGTAATGTTGTCTTCGAGGGCTGGAATTGTGGCAGGCTTGTTCCTGTACATGGGGACTTCCGCATCCCCACAAAAAATAGTCTAGTGGGGTTAAATCGCATGATCTTGTAGGCCAATGGATAGCTCCAAAACATGAGACTAATGGCTTAAAAAAATCGCCTCTCAATAGGTTCATGGTATCACGTGTCATGTGGCACTGTCTAGTTGAAACCAAATGTCTACCAAGTCCAATTCTTCCATTTTGGGCAAAAAAGGAGGTGACCAACATTGCTCCATTGACTGTAACGTTGCGATTTTCACCGTTCTTGAAGTAATAATGAGTGCATTGTCAGCTCTTGAACTGCCTCTAGCTGCTCTTCACACGAAATTCGGCAATTCTGTTTGTTGACGTACCCATTGAGCTAAAAATGAGTTTAATGACCGAACTTAATTTTTCGATAGAAAACTAGCGACGTTGTGGTACGTCACCTGGCTGCAGTTCTTGCATACCGAGATCCTAACATAAGATCTTCCAGGTGATCGAATAACACAAGCCCAATTGTTGACAACTGCGATGAATTGATATGTCGCGATCTTCATTGACACTCTTCATTGGCACTCTTCGCATACGGGTTGGTGGATTAACACGAATTTTGATTTGCAAATGTTTGTTAGTTTGTTATGACCGTAATTTGAAGCAATAGATACCTACAAGTGCATAGATACCTACCGTGTAGACCTTGAGGCATTTTTACTGGCTCACGGACCCGCAAATTTAAAAATTTTTTATATTAAACAAAAACATTTAAATCCGAATATTTTCAGAAAAAATAGTATTAGTAAAAAATACGACAGATGGAATTGTGGACTATACAGAATTTAAGAGATTTACCAGATAAAACTTTTGGAAGAATCTTTAAAAAACTCAAAAACTCTAGGATTTTGAGGTGTTTTCTATAAAAAAGCTTCTTAGTATCTGTGATTTTTTAATAGGAAAAATTGATTCTCAACCACATTCTGATGATTTGTTTTAGCATCTTAGAACATGTTCTATAGAATAAATAAAAAAATAATGTGTATTCAGTTAAACAATATATGACGGACTCAAAAAAAAAAAAAATTACGGGGTTTCAAATGTAAGAATTAGAGTGACACAACTTTTTATCAGTTTCCTTTTTTTTATTTTTTAAATACAATTATCGCAACTTACATGGAAGACTATTTATTATTACCTTTTTATTTTTAAAGAAGTTTTTTTGAACTCTTCCCGGGCCCCTTTGAATGCAGCTGCGGACACATAGGGGTCCGGGACCCCCTATTTGGGAACCGTTAGTGTAAATGAACAAAATTCAATAGATATCTAAGTACTGGTAGGTATCTGTTGCTTGAAATTACGGCAATGCATTTTTAGCATTGCCACATGTCATAAATCTTTCGAATCAATGCAACTGCCGGGTATTTCGAAAACAAACAACTAATTACTTTGTTTTTTACCTGTGTGCTGACATTTTTCCTAAGCCATCTACCAGGAATTTGATGGAGTCCCAAAATAAACAAATTACCAGCTGCTAGAAATTTCCAGCTGCTAGAACCTTTAAAGATAAACATAAGAGTGAAATAATAAAAAAGAATTATAAATAAATTATTCTTGGAATACACAATAAATGACAATACAATTATAAAAAATAATGAAACTAAAATTTAATTATAGTTTTTAAAAGTAGGTACTAAACTTTTTACAAAGCCAAAAGCTTCAAAATTTTGTCTCAAAAACTAAAATTTTAATTTCAAATCGATGTAAACGTGGATCTTTAAAGTTTTAAAATTTACTTCCCTATCATAAATTCCAACTTAAAATGTAGTACAAATTTTATTGTTTAAAATGTTGGTTTTGAAAAGTAGTACTAAAATTAGTACTAAGAAGTATTTCCAAATTTTAAAACAATATGGTTTTTAAATATTTTACTTAAATTTTGTACAAACTTAAAACAACACAATTATGATTTTTAAATTAAAAACTAAAATTTAGTACAAATTCATAAGAATACAACCAAATTTTCAAATTTTAAAAAGTATTACCAAATTTTTGTGAAATATTATAAAAATATAATTGTATTGTAGTTTTTAAAAATGTTACTAAAATCTAGTACAAAATGAAAACAACATAATTGTGTTTTTTTTTAAATTAGTACCAAAATGTAGTACAAATTAATAACAATATAGTCGTGGTTTTTATAAATAGTATTAAAATTAAGTGCCAAATTTTAAGTATTTCCATAAAAATCGTGCTTTTAAAAATAGTGCTAAAATTACTGCAGTATAATTGTTGTTCTGAAATGTGGTAGTAAAATTTAGTACTACTTTAAAATGGTTTTTAAAAGCAGTTATATAATTGAATACTACATTAAAACATTAATCTCGGTTTTTTAGAGTAGCTCAAAATAAAACAATGTATTCATGGCTATGAAAACTAGTACTAATATTTAGTACCAAATTAAAACATCATAATAGTGTTTTTTTAAAGTAGTTCTTAAATTTAGCAGCAAATTAAAACATATTTATCATGGCTTTTAATATTATTACTTAAATTTAATAGATTATAATCTCAGACCGTATTAATCATGACTTTTAAAATCAGTACTAAAATTTAGTACCGAATCAAAACAACATAATCGTGATTTTTATAAGTAGTACTTAAATTTAGTTTAAAATTACAGATATATAATCGTGGTTTTATAAAAATTGTACTAAAATTTAGTACTAAATTACATCAACATAATCGTGGTTTTTAAAAATAGTACTAAATTACAACAAACTAATTGTGGTTTTTAAATTTAGTACTTAATTATAACAATCTAATTGTAGTACTAAAATTTAGTACTAAATTACAAAAATTTAATGGTAGTTTTTTAAAGCAGCTTAAAATAAATTATCATACCATACAGGCGGATCAATTATACCGTGACTTTTTAAAGGAAACATAGTTTGTTTTTGTGAAATAAAAATTGTTTCTCAACATATATAGTTTCCTTTTAGATCAATGGAATTTGTCCAACACTTCCCCAATTTCTTTATGTCTTCCAAACAATATAATTTCTCAAGGTCTTTAAAACATTTATTTGATCAATGATTTTGTCTCTTGGGGCTAAATCTTTTTACGCAGATACATTTGTTTAGGTTCGGTAATAGGATTTAATCACTGGGGCTAAATTCATAGAGGTGGTCATTCGTTTTTTGAAACTCAACTGATTAGTTTATCTTTTGGTTAAGGCCAATTTTTTTGACATAATCGGGTCGTCTAAAATATTAGACAACACCAGTACTAGTGCGACCACAATGAAACTTAGTAAACCACTTTTTTAATCCTTGAAATTAATGAAGCAGTGTCTCCATGATACTTATCAAGCTTTTCCTTGTTTTGACTGATAAAAAAAATTAAAATCCTGTAGGTACCGTTTTTCTTTCTTCATTATAAAGCAAAACTTGTAAGCTTTGTTAAAACTTTTTATAATAATTAAATAAAACACTCTAAAGCAACTGTCTTCACACTTTTTTTTACAAATTCACTTTTGCTTTAATTATAGTATTTTGTGTTCTGTAAAACATGTGTTTTACACTGTGATCTTTTTCGAAAATCTACAACACATTTTCGAACATTTAAGATTAAAGATTAAAATAATGATGATCATTATGATGATGAATAAATTTTGTATAAATTAAAATGTTAAATATGTAAATCAATAAATTTACAATTTAGATATAAAGAAGACATTGAAAACATTATCAGCTAAAGTTTTGAAGAACATGATGTTAATGATGAAAATATGCGTGTGTTCTTGATAAAGATACGAAGTTTGTATTAAAAAGAGAAAGAAATGAATACATTGAAAATCCTTACAATATTTTAAATACACAAATTTGCAAAATGATTAAATAATACTGTATATGATCATGTAAGCATGATGAGGAAAGAGAAAGGGTTCAAGAAATTTAGCTTAAAGCTAAACTTATGTTTTTTAACACTTACTTTTTTAGTTCTTAACATTTGTAAAGATACAGCATATAATGAAATAATTATATAAAAAGTTGGAAAGACATGAATATTTAGTAACGAGAATATTCAGATCGAGAATGCCATCGATATTCCAATCATTTAAAATCAAAAATTCTAAATTACAAATATGGCGCCCAACTTCAATCCATATACTATGTTCCTTTTATTTGCATTTATTTATAATTCCAAAATAATTACTAAGGTAATTAAGTAAAGTGTTTAAAATTTTAATATAAACCGATTTTAAAAGAAATTTAAAGTAATTTTGTTCATAAATTATCCTTTTAAACACCCTGTATTGAGAAATTCTTGAACTTTTTTTTGTTCAAATTCAGTTCGATTAAAACTTATGTTTGTTGTGGCTTTAGGTGTTGATGGACACAGTTACGCGCTTAAATACATAAATAACTTTAAAAACTTCTTTTGTTTTCTTCTTCATTGTACAACAAGTTAAACGAACACCCATCATAATAATCATCATCATCATCTACACATGATCATTATTATGATCAATTGCAGTTTGAGGACATGAATATCTGGGTTGAATATGCATGTAATATTTATGTATAAAATAAATTCGTATTTTTTTTGGCATATTTAACGCATGTTTTACTACCATCATATAGAGCCCAGCAAAACTTTGGTAATGAATGCGATATAGTCATATTGTAGTGATAGCTTGTTACCTTTTGCATTACTTGCTAGCATAATGTAATGAATTACCGATCATTGATAACGTATTGCGGAATTTATAAACGTTAAATAATAATTAAAATATTTTTGAAAATCTTCTTTTAGACCCATTACTTTCTTTATACTTGTAACCACCCTGCGGGTGGACCTATCCCAGGACACGTCACATTACCGGTTCATTGTGATAGGGACCGGTCACGGGACCGATCACTTTAACATGGGCTTGTCCTAGGAGGGAGTCAATTGCCCTCTGTGACATGTCACAGGACTGGTATAAAGGACAAGTCGTGACTTTTAAACCGGTCACGTGATAGGTACTTTAGGAACCGGTGCTCTTTTAACCTATCTCGTGATATGTTTTTTCGGAATCGGTTCAGTTTTCACCTGTCTCGGGGCAGGTGAAAACTTTTTGATTCACTAAAGTAATGTCTCCTTACATTACCTTGGGGCTCATCACCTGTAAAATTTATCAATAAAGTAAGGTATAAAATAATGCATGGGCTATGCATTACTTTACACATTATTTGGTAATGTAACATATAGTTTTGCTGGGTTATTTATTTGAATGGTCATCACTAGTGGAATGGCCTGGTCCATCAGTTAAGCTTATTGATGTTTTTGATTGTGATCATATCCTCAGGATATGTGTTTTACCAACCACTTTATGTTAAACGTAACAAAATTTGTAAATTATGATAATAAAAAAGTGTAAAAATATAGTTTATTTAAACAAATATTTCATGATCTATATACACACGCAAAATGTAATACATATATGTAGGTATGTAATTTATTAGTAACAATTTTATTATAAAATTATAAATTTCACAGCTTTGCCAGATTAAAAACCCAGTAACTAATAATAATTGGCTTATCTCGAAATTTGGGAGTTAAGCATAATAAATTGTTTTTCTGTCATAAGATTTCACTCCTACTTTAATGAACTTAAATGGTTAAAGTTAATAATTCCTTTTATAAAAAAAAATATAATAATTCCAAAATTATACTTTTCACTAGAAAAATAATAGTCTTAGATATGTGTGAAATAATCATTTTTTTATATATGGTCCATACATAACCTTTTGGCTCATCATCAGTGTAGTAAGGTGTACAGTAATCCATGATGCTCTATGGCTACACATTACTTTACCCATTATTTTGTCATTTGTGGTTTTGCTGAGCAACGTACATAAACATAAGGGTAAATATACATAATATATAATATACCCTAGGAAAACTTTGGAAATGGGTGCGATACACTCATCCATTACTTTGTCATGTACACTACTTAACTTTTTAATGTATACTACTTACATTCAGCATTATTTTGAAACATAAAGTAATGAGTTACCGATAGTTGGTTAGATAATGCATTACAATTTGACATAAAATAATGATTTTAAAAACTGACAAATTTAAAGCAAAGTTTGAAAAATAATTTTTATGAGTATTTATTATATTACACGCTACTGTGTTTTCACCCCCTGTCTGCAAAAAGGTAACCCATTACTTTTAATTTTTATGTAGGCATGCAAACATTACTTTGCGGCTCATGGCTTTTAAAATTCATCAGTGAAGTAAGGTGAAAGGCAAATAGTCCGCCCCTACAGCTATACATTATTTTACCCATTATTTCGCAGTGAGTGGCTTTGCTGGGATGTCAAAGTTTTGGCGGTCATTCAAATGTAAGTTCTTACCTTTTTTTTGGCGTAATTGTTTATAACTTTAGAATTTACCACCGAATTTTCTTTAAATATATATTTAGTTCTATGTAATAACATGAACTCTTGCCTTATTTTCGTAATTGGCGTAATTGTTCATAACTTCAGAATTAACCACCGAATTTTTTTTAAATATATATTTAGTTCTATGTAACAACATGAATTCTTGCCTTATTTTCGAAATAGTGCCAATTTCATTATCAACGGTTATAGGTTTTATTTATATATACATATTTATATTAATCATATAATTACAAATTATATCCTAATACCCTAGCCGAGCACTAGCAACAAAGGCCATCGGCACGTTGCAATGAAAACAGACCAGAGCTTCTGTTGGGAATCTAACCCAAAACTCCCGCACTGATAAGCTAGCACGCTACCAACTAGCCTACCGGGACGCTGAGGTTTTATTTGTTTAGTTGTTAGTTCATGGTCCATGTGCAGTTCGAGCACCTGTCCCACAATCTGTGAACACAAGACTGATGAAATAGAACCGATCTTAAACTCCCTACCCTGTGACCTGTTACGCGAGCGGTGTAAAGAAGACTGGTCTGAGAAACCAGGTTAATCCTACTGAGAGTGATTGATCATAAATCGTGAAAATTTAAAACTGCTATATTTTTACTCTTAGTAATTAAATCAATTACATTAATATACATACATTTTTTGTTTGGTTTTTTTTTAAAGCCAACTATATTTATTTTATAGGATGTCCCAAGAAGAACGCAATTTTTAAATTTTAAATAAAACACAGATATTTAAAAAAAATCGTGAAACTTTATTATATCGTAAAGTAGACAGAATGAGGTTATGTATGGAACAATATATCGTGCAGATGGCCGCCGCGGCTTTGCTGGCATGTACGCGATCTTTTAATGAAATTTTCAATGACCGTTTTGCATGAATGCTGCGGTATTTCATTAATGCAGCGTCCAATTTCCTCTTTTAAGGCTTGAGTCGTCGTCGGCTTATTCGCGTAAACCATCGACTTCAAAAAACCCCAAAGAAAAAAATCTAATGGTGTTAAATCGCACGATCTAGGCGGCCAATTCTGATCTCCAAAACGCGAAATAACACGACCGGGAAATGACTGATGCAGCAATTGAATCGTTTCTCTGGCTGTATGACATGTGGCGCCGTCTTGTTGGAACCACATGCCCTCCACATTCATTTCTTCAATTCTAGGCAAGAAAAAACTGGTTATCATTTCACGATACCGAACACCATTGACTGTTTGCGCTTGACCTGCCTCATTTTCATAAAAAAAAGGTCCAATGATTCCTCCAGCCCAAAAACCACACCACACAGTGACACGTTGAGGATGCATTTGCTTCTCGTGAATCACTCGAGGATTTCCCTCACCCCAAATGCGACAATTCTACCTATTGACGAAGCCATCAAGATGAAAATGGTCCTCGTCACTGAAGATGATTTTATCGGCAAAATCAGCATTTTCATGTTGTCTCTCCCATACCCAATTAACAAACTCCCTTCGCTGTCCATGGTCAGCTGGCTTTAGTTCCTGAGTCATTTGAACTTTGTATGCATGAAGATGCAAATCTTTCGTCAAAATTCGCTGCAAAGTGGATTTGTAGACACCAATTTGCTGAGCTCGGTGTCGAATTGAGCTGGATGGAGTTTGAGCGACATCATCACGTACAGCTGCGACATTTTCGGTCGATCGACCTGGTCGATGGCGCGTTGTTGTCTTAACATCACTAACAGACCCAGTTTCGGCAAATTAATCTATTAATCTCTTTACAGGTGACTCTTTTGGAACATTATAGTGACCCTAAATTGATCGCAATTTGCGAACTGTAGCCGCAAAACTTTCACCATTTTGGTAAAACAATTTCACAATGAGAATGCGTTGTTCATTCGTGTAGCGCTCCATTTTTACTAACCTCGCTAGCAAACAATAACAATTGTTCAAATGTCAAACAATGACACTTCGAATGTTGCCAGATTTAAAAATTGCGTTCTTCTTGGGACACCCTTTATAAGGGTAATATAACAATAAACTTATCGCAATTTGGAAAAACTTTATAATTAAAATTTAAACTTTTTTTTACTTTTTATAAATTTTTTTATAAATTAACTAGTAATATTTTTTTTCTAAAATTAATATATGTATATAAATGTAAATATCTGTAAATATGTATATCCCTCTATTAATTACTTATGCAGATGCATAAGTACAGCTGTTCAAAATATGTTCATATATTTCAGCACCTTGAATTGGTATATAAACCCAGAGGATTAAATGACTTTCAAACAGTTGAACTATAGACATCATTAAGAAAAGGACTCAATTTTAATTTCAACTTTATATCTAAAACTACAATGAATAATGACAGTATGGAAAGTCTTCAAGAGTATACTTTATCAGTGAATCGTCGTGTCAGAGCTATTGAACGCAGCTTTGCTTTATTACGATCCCATTACGATGCAGTTGAAAATCCTCAAGAAATTGATACAGTTGAAAGTCGCCAACAATTTAATGCAGCTCTTGCACGCAACATTGCTTTATTACGATCCCATTACGATGCAGTTGAAAATAGTCGAGAAATTGATGCAATTGAAAATCCTCAACAAATTGATGCAGTGGAACATCCTCAACAAATTGATGCAGTTGAAAATCGTCAACAAATTGATGCAGTTGAAAATCCTCAACAAATTGATGCAGTTGAAAATCGTCAACAAATTGATGAAGTGGAAAATCCTCAACAAATTGATGCAGTTGAAATTTATTTATTTATTTTTCCTCCCTACACAACAACATTTGTACTCTTTTAATTATAGTATAGGATTAGCATAATGTATAACACATGATAAATATATATAGATATAGCTATAAAATTCTAATATTAAAATATAAAAAAAGGAAAACTTTTAAAAATAATTTTAAATTTAATACATATGTCTAATAAAAAGAACAAACATTTAATAAATTTTAATATTTTAACTATAATATTTTAAAATTTCTTTTTTAAAATACGATGCGTTCTTTATAAATTGGATTTCTGAAGGTAGTGAGTTCCAAAGACGATTAGAATGGATATAGAATTGCCAGTCGGAAACTATGCTTCGATATCGCATATGTATAATGTCTTTCTTACTTCTATACTGCGCAAATGTAATTCTATCGTAAAGGTATTTGGATCACAAGTATATATATAACTAGCTTTAAAGACCGATACTTCGTTATCGGTAGTTTTAAATATCGAAATATGTGGAGAAGAAAATATTATTCTAATTTCTAAAGATTTTACTATTTAAACAAATTTGTTTCATCTTTTGATATGGATGTTTAGTTTAAATATTTGAATTTCTTGTTTATAGGTCATTCAAGGGGGATGTGAGCAGTGTTAACTGTTTTAATATCACTTGTTCCCCTTTACATCCCATTTCGACCTCCTTGTCTAATGATTAATTTACACTCGTTCCCATTCCATTTATTCCCCTCGTCTAATGTTTCAATTACATTCGTGTATCGATTTCACGCGTTCCTCATTTCATTCCATTTCAATCCCCTTGTCAAGTGTTTTAATTCCGCTCGTTCTGCCCGTTTCATTCCATTTCGTATCCCTTGTCTAGTGTTTCAGTTTTAATCGTACCCTTTCAATTCCATTTCAGTCCCCTTTCAATTCTCAATTTTACCTTGCAAATATTTTCTCATATACACCGTAGCGGACTTTATACATTTTTACATTTACAAATTTGCACATGTGCATATGTACACATTTGCATATTTTCACATTAACATTACCATCAAACCATAAATCCATTAAAGCATCGATCCATTAAACCATCAATCTATCAAACCATCAATTCATCAAACAATCAAATTTTCACTTTTGCACATTTGAAAATTTGCACATTTGGACATATGCAAATTTGCACTTTTGCAAATTTGCACATTTTAAAATTTGTATATATGTACATTTGCATTGGAGGATGAATCTATGTACCAAATTTTAACTTCCCAGCTCAAGCGGTTTTGGCAGGCCGTCAAGGAGGAGAATTTTCGCTTTTTTACCCCTCTGCGTTAGATTTTTCAAAAGTCAAGTCTTATCTGTTATCTACACTAGAGAAGGAGCCTGAATACCAAATTTAAATTTCCTAGGTCCAGCGGTTCCAAAAATCACGTCTTAGCTGGGGATATACATAATTTTAACTTCCTAGGTCTAACGGTTTGATCAGGCCATAAAGGGCGAGACTTTACGCCCTTTAAACCCCCATTTTTGCAACAGCACTAGCCAAAATTCTAAAAGATACCTCATCAAGGGAGTAGCACATACTTCCAGAAAGGCATATTTCAAAATTCAGGTTTTTAACTAAAGGAGTTTGGGCAGGCCGCGAAAGGGGAGTTTTTCCCCCTTTTTACCCCTGCCCGAAATAATTTCTAAAATCCGGTCTTAGCAGATGTCTATGATGGAGGGGCCACCTACTTACCAAAATTTAGCCTCCTACCTCTTGTGGTTTGGGCTGGGCGATGTTGAATGAGTGAGTGAGTCAGTCAGTCTGTCAGTAACGTTATTATACCCTCCACCATATATGGTGAGGGTATATATCAGTTTGTCATTCCGTTTGTAACATGTCGAAATATAGGTTTAAGACCCCATAAAGTATATATATTCGTGATCCTTATGCAATTTTAAGTCGATTTAGCGATGTCCGTCTGTCTGTCTGTCTGTCCGTCTGTCTGTTGAAATGTCGATCACGACGCGAAGACGCAAGCGGGGGTGCCTATTTTTACCCAGATTATTACACACCCGAGCAGTTTGGTATTTAAAATGAGCAAAATCGGTTAAGCGGTTCAAAAGTTATGAATGAAAATGTGAAGGTACCTCTAAATTTTCCATACAAATTTGTACAAATTTTCTGTATCTATTTTTTTTCTGTTAAGTAAGTAAAAATGTTATTAAGTCTTCTTATTGTTCGATTAACATTCTTAGAGCTTATATGTGTTTACTCTGATAACTAAGTTAACGTAAAAATCAACAATGTTAAAGTCGCTAACAGAGCAGACCTCTGTAAATAACATTGCTAAAACTAAATAACAAAAGTTCGTTACATAAATTGACAAAACATATTCATATTACAGTTCATGCAAAATTTAGTATATACGTATATCATCTTCAGCCCCTATGGTGGAGGGTATTCAAAGATTCGGCACAGCCAAATTTAGTCCTTTTTTACTTGTTTTTTATATATAGAAGATATCGTAAGTTAACTAGAGCTTTGTTGAGATGGAAAACATATCTTAATACAGAATTGTAAGCATTTTTTTTTAATTTTTTGAGATTTGTAGAATCGGAACTGGCAAATATTTCACATCGGAACACGGTGTAACGTTTTGGGTATTCCACAGGGTCCTTAGCATTATAAACGTTCTGCCAGACCACGTTAATGTGTTATTAAAAATAATTCGAAGATTTTTGGTTGTGTGTACAATGCCAATTTTCTGGTTACGAAGAGTTATAATCGGCTCAAAAGGAAGTGCTAATGTTTTCGTAGTTATTAATAGACATTTAGGCTTTGTTGGGTTAAGACACAAGCCATTCGTTTTTGCCCACCTATACAAAAAAATAATCAAATAATATTCAATAGATAAAAACATTAATATTTCTTAAAAAATATTGAAGTTTATATTATTGATCTGCAGTGGCGTGCCGAAGATTTTGTTTCGGGGGTGGGGGCCCAAAATATATTTTCTAAATTTTTTATTAAATGCTGGTAATTTCTAAACCAAAATTTTTTGACCCTTTTGAAGCATTTTAAACAAAATTTACCGCTTTAAATTCATAAGACATTTTTATTTAAAACTTATTTATTACTTCTTCCGCTTTAAGATCATTTTGATAGAAATCTATTATGCTACAAAATTCTTTTGACGAAACGTCAAAGATTCGGTTTGGTGAAATATATTATAAATTTTTGAACACATTATCGTGACCGGAAAATTTAATTGTCAGAAGAAAATTTTTTTAAAAAAATTGCGCAATTTTTGTTAAAAAATTTGCAGAAGTTGTCGTCGCAGGCGAAAATTCTGTTTTTCATACATTAAGAGCAAATGTATTTCTTAACAAGTTTCAAAATTGCCAAGCTCAAAGACGCAATGTTATAGAAAACCATTCGCTCTAAAATTTTATAAGATTGTCGGATGCTGTAAAAACCGCATACCAGCAAATTTAATAAGAACTGGCTGGGAGAACACACTCATGGACGAAGAGCAGAAATTTACTTAATTTTTTTACTATTTTGAAAGGCTGTGGTTGCGCATCACTAAAATATTTATATAAAATGGTCCAAGTAATATAAACAAATGCACATAATGCTGTGCATAAGCAACATTTATTTGCTTTCCATTTTCAGGTCAATTTTCATTTCATCATATTTAAGGTCATTATTTATTATTTATTTTTTATTTCTTCAAATTGGTGTTAGTTTACATAATGAATAAATGCCTCAATCTACATAATAAATGAAAATATGCCCCAAACTTAATTTTGTGGCTAATTTTCTTTTGGTTGGAGTAATTTTTTATTATATTTTTAGTGTTAATTTTCATTGAGAAATTTTGTTTCGGGCTTAATTACATTTCAAGATTGGGGTCATATTACTTGGAGCACATCTGCATAACGCTACCCCGTGAACTATTGTACATTGAATTTTTGAAAGTAAAAAAGCACAGATATCATGGCAACGTGGAATAGCCATGTGCAAATTTTTACTCTAATTCAAAGACCATTTAAAAAACCATTATGTTGTTTCAAAAACTTTTGGAATGACTTCAAATTTAATTTATAAAGCATCAACCGAAATTCAAAAACACTAAATTATGTTTGATATTTTTTAATTGATCTTTTTAAGTATCGATTTCAGTAGCTTTTAAAAATTTTTAATTTTTTGTTTTTATATTTTAATTTTTTAGTAATTTTACTATTTTGACTATATCTCAAGCTAGGACCATGATATTCTGATCAAT
This sequence comes from Eustalomyia histrio, assembly GCA_949748255.1. Taxonomy (NCBI): domain Eukaryota; kingdom Metazoa; phylum Arthropoda; class Insecta; order Diptera; family Anthomyiidae; genus Eustalomyia; species Eustalomyia histrio. Next base: position 21,300,531 of record OX456526.1, read on the forward strand.
CAAATTGAAAACTAATTGTCATTTAATTACCCTTATTCTAGTTGTCGTCATCGACGGAAGACAATGTTGTCTTGGGACTTTTTTTTTGAAATTGGTATTCCCGTTGTCGTTATCGAAAATAATTGATAACTGTCGACAAGTATTTGGTATTCTGTAAGAAAATGTGACGACGATATTGTCTTGAAACGACTCTGATTTTTTCGACACAATTTTTATTAACGACTTGAGGAAAAGTAATGACTGAAAAAAAAAAACGGAAAAATGGGAAGAAATATCAAATTTATTAAATGCACTTGGCCCACCGAGAATAATGAGAGATGGATGGCAGAAGATAAAGAAAGCATGATCATATAAAGTGCATTATAAAAATATAACAAAATTTATTTATAGCTTTGGCGAGACTTAAAATTTAAAGTTAAAAAGAAAATGGTAGCCAACAAAGCCGAGTGTAATGCTACAGGTGGCGGAAGATTCAAGCAATTTATATTTAGCCTGCTGGAGGAAGCTTTGACAAATCTTCTACAGTTTCAGAAACAGCTGAACCCTAAGTTAAAGTCGTTTCCAACAATGAGCTGGTACGACCCCTGGGCTAAAAATCTTAATGTAGCTGCCAACTTTATTGTTTTGGAAATAAATGTGGACTTGAATCCGATTTTCAAATTAGGTGCTCTTGTTTCCAGCATATCTGTGAAGGCTATTTTATACAGCCGAAAGTAACTTTCAAACCTTTTAAAAAAATTAGAAGATTAACATTCTTTAAAGTAACAGACTTTGATTTTGCTACTCACTTGTTATCCGGCAAATTAAAGATATTGGATTTCTGTATGAGTAATCTTCTTTCCAATACTAGATTTTTTTTATTTTCTTCATCACTTGTATCAGAATTTAAATTACACATAAAAAACATTTTTTCGCAGAAATAATAAACAAAATAAATCTGCCGACTCAATTTTTAGAGATGTGTTTTTGTTTAAATCGATAAACTGTCAGCGTCGTTACAACACTGTTTTAGAATACCAATTTGGTGTCGAAGTGATGTCGACGTCGAAGCAAAGTGATGTTGACTCAAAAACTACGACGACATTGATAACGACAACTAGAATAAGGGGGAATGGTTAATATTTTTCTAGAGAACGGGTTTTCAATTGGTTCAGTAGTTTTGGACTTATGGGTCAAAATTTTACAGAAAGTTCTCTTTTTTTCGGCAAAAACTGAAATCTAAAAATTTCAAAAAATAATAAAAATGGTATTAATTTTGAAAGAAAAAATGTATAATAGTTTTTTTTTCATAAATGCAGTTCTTCTATATATAAAAAATAAGTAATTTTCATCTATGGGTAAATACCAAAGCTATGACCATTTATGTAAAAGTACCTAATTTGAGATTTTCTCCTTTTTTTGTGTTATATTATTATGAAATCATGCCCAATAATATTGTTACGATTGTACCCTTTATAAAATCGTTGATTTATTTCCCATTTAAATAAATCGATTTCTTTCTATATTGCAAATAATAAACACTGTTTGAAATTATTTATAGCTCTATTTATTTATAAAAGGCACTAAAAATTACAATAAAATCACTTTAATAGCACACTTTATACACACGATGTAAATAGACTAAACGTTAGCCACACTTTGATTCTTAACACAGAGTTTTATTATTAACTGACTACTGTGCCACCTTGTTGACGTTTTTATATGTGCGTGTTAAAATAACTAGAATATGGCAGCACCGTCTGGAAGCTACATACTGGCAACTTTGAGAATGTACTTTTACCGTTTGACAGCAGAAACATTAGTATGGTGAAGGGTTGCCATTGAAATGTTTAACATTTCAGGGCTAGCATATGGGGATTTGTGTTTCTACGAGTAAATGGAATTTCTGTAACAATATTGTACTATAGTTAAGACCAACAGTATTAAAAAAAAAATTAACTTTTTATTTATTAATATTTTTTATTGATTTTCTTTAAATTAATGTGTATTTTAGTACACTCCGCATCATAGCTATAGCCGCACCTTTGATTTAGTTGGTATATGAGTTTAAAAAAAGAAATCGGACCTATTAAGTTACCATATACAAGAAAATAATAAAAAAAATATATTATTCAACAAAAAAAATTAATTTATTCATTGTAGTTTTAGTAAAATAGTGCATTTTTCTACTTATTGATGTTTCATAACTATAGCCGCACTTTAACAAAATTAACAAAATTCACGTTTAAAAACAAAACTTAAATTAAAAAAAAGTTAATTAATAATGGGTAGGGCCTCCATTATTTTGAATAAGTTCAAAAATTCTGTCGGGCATACTCTCTACCAAATTTGTCCGTATTTCTTCATTAATTGACCGCCATTCATCGATAACTGCTGCTTTTACACTTTGATATTGGCGGTTTTGTGCATAAACACGGCGGGCCAATATTCCCCAAATATTTTCGCTTGGGTTTTGATCTGGAGAGCAGGCAGGCCAGTCTATAGTTTTAATATTTTTAGACTCCAACCAGTTTTGCGTATGATGACTTTTATGGACAGAAGCGTTGTCCTGCTGAAAAATTAGGCCCTCAGTGTTCGAACTTTCAATAAATGCAATAAATGGCACCAATTTGTCCTCTAGAACTCCAACGTACTCTAACGAATTCATACGAGTGCTAGGAAATGCCAAATCAAGCATACCGTCTCTGCAAAATGCTCCCCAGACCATTAAGGAACCGCCGCCGAAATTTCGTTTTGAGAAATATCGTGGTTCCTTCCGTAGATCTCTCCAGTAACTATTGAAATCATCTGGACCATCAAGATTGAATTTTTTCTCATCGGAAAAAATCACCTTAAATATAAAATATAGAAAAAAACAAAAGATAAGAAAAATCGAAAAAAAAGATATCTTTTAACTTACCTTGTTCCAGTTGGTTTGCAAATTTGTTTTTGCAAACTCTAGTCGAGCTTGTTTGTGACGAGGTAGCAGTTTTGGCATTGTCATTAGCTTTTGTCTTGTTATCGTTCCAGACTCCTTTAAGACTCTACTTATTGTAGAATTGGACACATTCAAGCCGCATTCATTACCAATCTGCGAAAGACTTTTCATAGAATTGCTAGCAGCGTTAATAATACGGCGTTGGTCTTTCTCAGATAGCTTTTTTTTTTGACCCCCTGTTTTGTTCATCCCGTATCCACTTTTATTTTTTACAAAATTTCGGATAACTTTGTCAGATCGCTTTAATTTTCGTCCAATTTCGCGATAACTTAAACCACTTTCTAAAAAGGCTAAAATTTTGCCTTTTTCGACTTCATTTAAAAATTTACCACGTGGCATTTTGTTTAAAAATTAATAAAGGAACGAATTTTACCAAAAAAAATAATTAATTTGGCCCCGAAACTTTGACTTGCACTCATTTCAACTGATTTTATTGAAATGCGGCTATAGTTATGAAACACTGAGAAATACAGTTATAGGTCGCCGTTTCCTCAATTCAAACAGCTGATGGCTCAAATTTTCAAAAACAAGAGAACTGTTATAACACTGTAATATACCATAATAGGTTTCATAAAAATACTTCTTAAACATTAAATAAACCGAAAAATGCAATGCGGCTATAGTTATGATGCGGATGGTATTAAAAATATATGTTGGACTTTATTTTACGTTTGATTTCCAAGCTGCAGTCTCATTTGGGGAAAAATATTTCTCGAATTTTGTATCTTTTATAAGTTTTTTTTTATTTGTGAACCATTAAAACTTCCTTCCTTGATTTTTGCAAAAAAAAAATGATTTTAAAAATATTACTCAAATAGGCGAAAGTTTGGCCTTCCTTATTCAATGCTTTGACGAAGTTTATGTGTAATGGTGGAAGAATAATGTTTTCTTTCCTAATATGTTAAGAGGCACATACTTTATGTTGTCTTTGCCCACTGTAATGGCTAATCTTTCCGGTCAATGTTTTCTCTTATAATAAAAATGTCGAGCTCAAATGTCCAAGAGGCAAATAAAACAACAATATTTTGTGTACCCACGTTGCACTTTTAAATCGGAACAAACTTTTTAATTGTGATCGATTTTTCAGTGTGTACAACATGAACGATGGGTAAAGATGGTTTCTTGTTTCCGTTATGTAAAAGAACTGCTTTGAAACTTACTACTATCAAAAAATAGTCGCCATTCAATTGCATTCTAAGGCTCTCCAAGCTCCACGAACAAACCGGGAATGTCCCTGCAGAATCACATCTCATCTTCGGTTGAATAATACTTCGTGTAAGGAGAATAGCGGTTTCTGTAGTATGTTACTTTTACATTTGACTCAAAAGAGTTGTATTGTTGTAAACGAGATGCAAGTACTTAATTGAGACTGATGATGAGTCGGATCCTGATCGTTGGGGTTAGTTGATTTTGGATATCTAGGAATGGGCAATACATCCGAATGGAAAACTGACAGAGTCTAAATTAGCATAAAACCCTTTTTTTAGCTCCAAATTCAGAAACCTTGCATTGACAATAATAGCAATCGTCGATATGATTAGATGATTTTCTCCAAATCATTGGTACTCCGAATTTCATGCATCGAATTTCATCATACTTGGTGTCCATCTTTCTTGCAAATTTGTGACAGGCTTGCAAAGTATTTCTAATAAATATCTTTGAGTAAATTGCATACCACCAACACATTCTCATTTTTTGTGTAACAATTCTATTCAATTCACTCATTCATATTTCAACTCGCAATTCAGTCTGTCTATTTGTTTGTCTATCTAAAATGGTGATTACGGCGAGAAGACGCCAGCGGGCTCCCTCCTTTTCCTAGATTAAAAAAAAAAGTTGGTGTTGAAAATGAGAAAAACCGATGCAGCGGTTAAAAAGTTATGAGTGAAAATGTAAAGGTACCTTTAAAATTTCCATGTAAATTGGTATATTTTAGGACAATTTCATAGTAGCGACTGGAAAACAAATAATTTTCTCTTTTTTTTTCACCAGTCGCTTAGAAGTGAATAACACTTTATATTCGCCACAAATATTTGTATGAAAATTAGTATGTCCAAATAAGCTATTAGCTAATATTAATGATATGTGTTTTTAAAATTGTTTTTTACATATGTTTAAACAATTCATTTTTAACCGTGCCAAGTTTTATTTTAATAGTGAAGTTTATATTTTATACTTGATATTTCTAATACTTATATGTATGAAAATGTATTTTTAGTCTGGTTCGAGATAATAAAAAATTTTTATTTTCAAAATGAAAAAATTTTTCTTATTTTTATTTAGTAATCATGGTGAATACACAGAAAAAGTTACACTGTCCAACAAATTAAGACTTTTTGAATAAAACAGAATAGCGATCCCATAATTCTGAAAGGGTATGTTGAGTAGATCATTTTTGTGGAACAAACTTATGGTCCAGCACGTCTGAGTTTTCTTTTACAGAGGGTCAAAGTTGTAATTTTTTGGTCGAAGGGAGCATTATACTATATGAAAAAAATGCTGTAAGTTAATGTCTGAGAGAATTGATATGGTCAGAGTTGTATTGTGGAATTGTATGAGGATTATTTTTGTGGAAGATCTTAACCCTCTAACTGGTCTCTTTATGGGTCAATTTGACCCTTTTTTCGAGAAAATCAAAAAATATCCTTTAAAAAAGGACATTTAAGGATTAAAATATTCTACGAAAATATTTGCCGGAAAATTTTAATTGGGGTCACCAAAGACACCAATGTTGTAAATAAAGCTCTTTACGCTTAATTAGTAAAATTATACACCAACATATACAAAACAGGTAAAAACGGCGTCAAGTTCGGCCGGGCCAAACACTGAGTTCTCGCGTCTAGTCAGCTGTGACTTACAAATCGGGTGTGATATTTATTAAAATTAATAATAAAAAATAAAAGAAAAAATTCAAGCATAATTGAGCTACTAAGCAATACATATCGGGTGTGATTTTTACTAAAATTAATATGAAAAAAGAAAAATTAAAGCTTAAATAAGCATGGCGGATTCTGTTTGCAAATTAAGAGATTGGTTTTGTTTTATTTGTGGACATTTTACGCACCATCAAAGCAAAAGAAAGATATTCCCTACAATTGAAATACGATTTTTATCTAAAGCTTGGATACCAAAAACCGTATGTACTACTTGCGAAAGTGGTCTTTTGACCTGGTACAAAGGCGGTACTAAGGCGCTGCCATTTTCTGCGCCTATTACATGGATTGAACCTGAAGATCACAAATCAGATACATGCTATTTCTGCGTAAATTACAAATTTGGTAGAAGCCAAAGGCACTACGCGATAATGACATACGAAGCAACAAATAATGTAATTTTACCAGAAGTGCGCTGTGAAGGTGTTCCGGTGCCTCAACCGCCTACACATACATTTTCGGCCAATATGACAGTCGCCAATACAGAAATAACAGCGGCGGTTGAAAACATATTATATATAAGTTACTTGCCTCTTGATGGTTTAAACATATGTTCTTATTTGATAGACCAAGCTTATTTTGAAGATCTTGTTAGAGATTAAGGATTAACAAAAGAGAAAGCTGAAATATTATGTTTCAGATTGAAAAACAGGAATTTGATAAAAGCCGATGTTAAAGTTACATTTCCAAGAAAAAGACACGCCGATCTGGAAAGTTTTGAAGCAAAAAAATAAATATGTACATTAGACCGTACCTCAAAAAAAAAGTTCACCGTACACCCTCAAATATAAAGTATTTTAACAAGAAAATTTCAAAAATGTTTTTTTTATTTTTTTTGGCCGAACGTAGAGGTCGCCATTTTATATTTTTCGTTATATCTTCGCCATTTACCGTCGGATCTTAAAGTATTGTATATCAATGTTTTTTGTCTCGCGGAGACCGATGTTTTCCTCGAAGGAGCCATTGACCTCAAGTAACCCGTTCTAGTATTATTCTAGTATAAATAATTCTCATACAATTTCACAATACAACTCTGACCATATGAATTCTCTCAGACATTAACTTACAGCATTTTTTTCATATAGTATAATGCTCCCTTCGACCAAAAATTGAAAACTTTGACCCACTGTAAAAAAAAACTCTGACGTTCGGGACCATAAGTTTGTTCTACAAAAATGATCTACTCAACATACCCTTTCAGAATTATGGGGTCGCTATTCTGTTCCAAAAATGCTGTTTGACAGTGTTATTAGTCACAAGCTAAATGGAATGCATTTTCTGGTCCTCTACGACTTCCATCAACATTCTTCGTGCCGAAATGCCAATCATAAATATCTCTATTTAACTCACAAATCAACGGAAAAAGCTATTTATATTAACATAAAGTTTATTTTTATTATTGAGTTAAGATGAAATTTACTTATGTACTATTTTTGTGTTATCTATATTCACCATTTTTAGCGTATGTTAATTTCAACAGAAATTAATTAGACATATAAAGGATAAAAATGTCAAAAATGTAAGTGAAGGTTATGGCTGCTCACCAAATACATTCTATTCGACTGGCTAATTAATTTCTGTTGAAATTTACCCAACTTATAGCAGGAAACTGTATGTACTCCCAAATGGGAATTATGTGTAAGTTGGTGCGCACATAGTGGGTAATTTTACTTTGAAAGTGCGTAAAAATTAAATGAAATTTTAATAATAACACACTAAAGTTGTTCGTATATGCCTAAAAAGTGCATTTACATATGCGTGAAAATTCAAAAAATGCGTATATTTTAAATAAAACTGAACAAAAACATTGTTTTTAAGGCAATAAATTAATTTGTATTACATTCATAGATGTTTTTTGAATAATAATGAATTATAAATTTAATTAATAATAGATTTAGAAATATTTAAATGATTAACTACAGCTTTCGAATGTGCATGTGCAGTATCGGTCATCTTCATGATTTGTATCCCCTTCTCCGTTTTGCTGATATAAAGATTTGATTCATCCGCACTTACGCACAATGGGCTGTTGTTATTTTGAAAATTTGTAAACAAAATTTGATTGCATTTATTTCAAATTGTATTTTAGTTGTTTTGAATGGACCTATAAATATTTTTGATACTTCACCAAATCTTTTAATATAAATTTATCACAAATATTATATTTATAAACATTTTCGCTATTTTCAAAAATTATTCGTTTTTTTACCTTTTTTTAATTTATTAATATTTTCCAACTTTAAAATGTTAGAATATTTATTACTATTAGAATTTTAGATACAAAATGTGTAATTGTTAACACATTTTGTCTAAAATTACTTTTTGTATGTATTATTGTATATGAAAGTGTGTATAAATCAGTTTTATGCGTTTGCTTTTTACATTTACTGAATTTTCGTAATATTCTAACAAAAATAAATTAAAGTGATTCTTAAAGAATCAATTTTGCATTGATTCCAAAGTATTATTTAGTTCTGCTTTTCCCATTTTACTCGTAAAGCAGTTCTTTTTCAAAACTTCCAAAAATGTGATTTTTAATAAAATATATGTCTTTTCAAATTTATGATGGGTAACATATTTTAAAAATAATGAAAGTTAAACATTAACAATAGATTATTTCATATAAATTTGATATTGATAATTATAGATAAGTACTAAAATTTGTTTAATTTGAAACAGGTTATCAGGTTTAAATGATTTGTGTCAATTTTTAACTTTGAATTTCGAATAAAGTAATTTTAAAAATAGGGCTCGCTTACTGAATGTGAATTAATGAAAGCTTTGTAAACTGCCGAAATGCACTTTTTGTACCTTGCACCTTTATTTATCTATAAATATATTCAGTTGAAATTGTTTAGTATGCTTAACTAAACTTGTCAGTTTGTTGTCTGTTACTAATTGTCAACTTATGACCGTTGATATTGAAAATTTTATATGGATCCTACAAAACTGTTTCAATATGCCATAAAATTTAAATAAAAAATGCAAAATTTATTCGGGAACATCAACAGATCTCATTTTACACTAAACCCTAAGAAAACTTCCACCCTATGACACCCCTATGTTCCGATCCAAATTTTCACAACAACGGAATCAAAATCACTGCCTATTTTTCTCTTCTTTTGCTACTTTTTTATGCTGGGATTGTATAAAAATTTAACCATTTGTTTGATGTAAATTTACAAACCTTTTTAGAGTGTACAACAAGTTATTATTTTTCTATATAAAAAATATTATTTATTTTTCAATATTTCGCTACTCCATTGTGTAACATTTTCAGGTAATAATAAATATGAAAAATTATACAACAAAATTAGTTTTGTTTTATTTTTAATTTACAAATATTTGAAAAGGGAAACTTTTAATTGTCTTACAATGAAAAATAATATTTTACATAACATTTGTACAGATCCATAATATAAACTACAATATTTTTTAATATATATTAATTTTGTTTTAATTTATTAAATATTATTTGATTTTTTAAGTTTAATTTTTTTTAATTTAAATTAATTTTTTGTATTGGTTTTTGCAAATATGTATGTCCATCAATAGCTTAGGTGTTAAAGCATTTGGCTTTTAATTTTTACTTCTATTTTTAATGTGTATAATTTAATTTATATGATCTGTTTTTTTTTTTACTTTTTTAATTTTATTTCTTAAATATATCTAATAACGAATATAAAAAAACTTAAAATAAATACTTTAATTTTCCTTGATTTGTTTTTGTTGTTCTTTTAGAGCACGTTTCTTATATTTCTTTGCAATATCTGAACATTTTGTGGTAATAGTACTCCGTATTGAACGTTTGGTACACACGCATTTCGACTGGACACAATGAATGATATCAGCCACTATTTCGGGATTTAATTGACGTTTGGACTCTCTTTCACGACCATAAAAGGCAGGTGAAGGTTTTCCGGACAACGTATGTGTTCTTAAAGTGTACTCAGTGAAAAGGAAAAACAAAAGTTGTCGTGTAGCTACAGGAGCCGAACCCCAGTTAATCTTTGAGTAAGATTCAATATCAATCTCTGTACGATTTGGTCCCAATCGAACAATATCACCAATTTCTTGAGGATATTCTACTCCATCAATTTGTTGAGGATTTTCAACTACATCAATTTGCTGAGTTTGTTCTACTGCATTAATTTGTTGAGGATTTTCAACTTCATCAACTTGTTTAAGATTTCCAAGTGCATCAATTTGTGTAGGCTTATCTACTGTATCAATTTGTTGAGGGTATCCCGGAGATGACAATAAAGCTGGGTTGCATGCAAGAATTCGGAAATGAGAAATTAATAATGCTGTATGCTGTCGGCGTACACGAACATTTTCCAAAAGAGTTTCAAAGTCAATATCATTACTATAATTATTAAAATTTACATAATGTTTTGGAAAAACCATTTTTAAAAAAAATTATTTTTAGTTTTAGATATAAAGATGAAATTAAAATTCAGTTCTTTTCTTAATGATGTCTAAAGTTCAACTGATCTAAATTTATTCAATTCTCTGGGTTTATATACCAATCCAAGGTGCTGAAATATTGAACAGCTGTAGTTTGAACAGATGACATTATGCAGCTGCATATAACACATATGTGAGGGATACACATATTTTCCAGAAATATACATATTTTCAGGTAACGGTATTTTAGGTATAACGATTTTTTCGGTTATTTTGTTGTCGGTATTTTAGTGATAACGGTATTTTGTATTATTTCGGTAATTATATTTTTAGGATTAAGATTTTTTCAGTTATTTCGGTAACGGTATTTTAGAGGTGCTCGTCGTTAGGGGGGGGTGCTTTGTTCCAAAGACAAAAATCAAAAATGAAATGTTGGTCATGAATATTGATAAATAATATATTTTTGGAAAGATTATAAAGCAACTAAAAGATATGAAAAAAGTTTTTTGTTTAACTCATTTTGACGCCATGAGAGAGCGTTAAACTTGGACAATTTTAAGCAATAATGGTATAACAATAAATATGGCTTTTAGTTGTTTCACGAAAAAAATACATAAAATTCATTTTTTAAAAAAGTAATTTAAAGCTTGGTTTTTATTTTGTCTATTTGTAATAGACTAAAAATATACTGTACAGTATAAATCTTTAGTACAATTATTTTTATGGATCTGAAAATTACTTTTTTTGTGTTAAAAAATCGAAATTTATAAAACTTTGATGGAGTAAAAAAATAAAATACGAAAAAAGGGTTATTTTTTTGTGTTGTTTTTCAAAGTTTATACTATTATCTCAAAGAAAATGAAAATAATTGAACCAATCTTTAGCGACAAATTACAAAAAAAAATGTTTTTACATATGTCTATTTTCTTAATTTATACTAAATTTTGTTCCACTTTTAAAGTGCCAAAATTTGAAATGACCTAAAAAATTATAAATTTTTACCATAAATATGGATGAAAAATATATTTTTGGAAAGATAATAAAGTAGCTTAAAATCGAGTAAGAGAATATTTTAGTTTTACCCTATTTTAGAGCCACGAGAGGGCGCTAAACTTAAAGAATTTGAAGCAAAAATAGTTAAACACAAAAAAAAATTTTAAAAATTAAGTTTTTCAAAAAGTGGCTTAAAGTTTTTTTAATTTAATTGTTCTAGTATATTTGTAATAAACTAAAAATATAAATTTGTTTGTAAGTTTTAATGTAAATCTTTTGAAATTTTATTTTTTGTCAATTTATTTTATAGATTTTGTTTTGTTAAAAACCCAAAATTTACAAAACTTTATTTATTTTATTATTTTTTTGTTGTAGTTTTTTAAAGTTCATACTATATTGTCTTAAAGATAATAAAAATAATAGAAAAAATATTTTGCCACAAATTATAAAAAAATCATGTTTTAAAAAATGTCTATTTTCATGATTTTTTCATAAATTTGATGCAATTTTGTAGTGTTAAAAATTAAAATGAAGTCAAATAAAATAAAGTTCCCCGATAATATATTTAAATAAAAAACATATTTTTAGAAAGATTATAAAGGGTTGTGTAAAAAAATTTAGATTTGATTCTTATTTGTACTACTAGAGGGCGCTAAATACGTGGAATTTTAAGGAAAACTTGTTAACAAGAAATCGGTTTTAATTAGATATATCACGAATAGTGTATTCGAGTGTATTCGTCACGAATAGTGTATTCAAAATACCCAATATTCAGTATTCGGTTCAAAACGAATACCGAATATTCGGCAGAATAAAAAAATAACCATATTCCGAATAAAAAGTGAAATTTTCTTAATAAAATGATAACACACACTTAGGCCAAAGTTTTTGGGATGTGAGTTAAACTTGGTTTAGTTAAACTGAAAACGAATTTTGTTTGCCATTTCCATGTTTATTAACATTAATTTGTCGAAATAACTTTTCGTTACATCAAATTTTGGTCTTCATTGAAATAAAATAAATAAAAACAAATTTCAAAATCAGTAATTAAGTTACAAGCTGCGATAAACTGAGTTCGTAGATTCATCCTAAAAACTCGGAGTTAGGCAACAAATAAACGTTTTCGACTGTAACTATTCATTTTCGCTTATTTAATTTAATTGTTCGTATTATTTAATAGGTTCCATCCCTGATAATATTTGTCGCACTCTTTGTTTTGTTTTATCATATTGACATATTATTTACCGTTATTAAAATTTATCAAGTTAGGGATGAGAACGTGACATAGTTTTTATTTAATAAAAAGTTTTAAAAATTTAATGACGGATTTCTAATATGCGTGGTAAACGAAATCATGCGCAGTTCGACATATTCGTAACGGATCTATCGATAATTTCGGTATTTTAAAGGTAATTAAAAATAAATTGTTTCAACTTTTTTGATAAAAATTAATTTCAATGACGTGTAATGTAACTGTATTTTAAGGGTAATGCCATTTAAAAAAATTACAATATACCTATTGTTTGTCAAACCTATTATTAAATAATTTGTTTTATAATTGTGGGTGAACTTAAAATTTCCTTATTACAAATCTCTATTGTTAATATAAACAAAATATCAAATAAAAACACTGTATTTAAAATTTTAAAATTTTCTGTGATGGCTTCTATTCTAAAAAATTCAGATTTAATTAATTGTTGGCTATCTGCCTTCAAATAATAAAGTAGCAAATATTTACAAATTTGTAATACAAAAGATAGAAGATTCATATTCCGACAAGAACACCTTAATACAAAGTGCTCATTTTTTTAATGTTAAAATGAAAAAGTACTGGAATATAAGCAAATATTATAGAAGTTCGCTTCGTTGAGCGAAGACTCAACTACCGATGATAGTTGGTTGGAAGTGTAGTTTTTTATCGGTTTAAGTTTTTTTTTTTTAAAAACTTGCCAAGTTGTGAATATACAAAAGAAATTTTGAAATTCAAGTTCGATTTTTATAAAAGTCAGATTTCAATAAAGTATTTAGTTATTTGTTATTACGTTAAAAATATTTTATTTTTTTGTAAGTAAATTTTTTTATATTTTTTAAAAATATTTTTAGGGATTATAAAAACTTAAAAAAATGATATAAACAACAACGCTCCAATGTTGTTTACGAAATACCGTGTGGAGGAGACAACGAAAACAGCTGTTCTTTAGTGTATGTAGGGACTACAATTGGAAACAAGGATGGGGGAACACAAAGATGATATAAATAAAAAGAAAGAGACAAGTGCATACTCACAACATATACTACAAACAGGGCATAATGCTAATTTTGAAGATGTTAAAATACTAGACACAGAGAGAATGGAAAGGAAAAGGTACACGATAGAAAGCCTAAGAATCCAGCAAAAAATTAACAGAACAATGAACCACAAAGAGGACATCAACAACATTAATACGAGTTATAGAGTTGCAATATTAAATTAAGCGTTACTGTGATATTAAATTTAAGTTGTGCTTTAATTATAAGTTTATGTTTAATGTAAAAATGTTTTATGTAAACTGATTGTTATTTATGTTTTAATGTGATTATTTAAAATTTCATGTTATTGTAAGTAATGATGGTAATTAATGTACAACTTAGTGGTTCTAATGTAATGTTTTATATATTTAAATAGACGTCCCCTGAAGAAGTCAACAATACTTGACGAAACGTTGGGAGAAAAATGTAACATAATTTGTTTTTATTTACATTGAAGACTTTAGGCCCTACTAGCTTATTTTGAAACAAACATATAATACAAACCCTTGGCCAATTATTATAATTAAGATATACAAAATGACTTTTTAGTTACAAAACCGAATTCAACGAATTTTAGTACACATGTTTTTTTATTTTTATTTAAATTAATTTGATAAGTTTGAATGTAATCGGTTAACTTTTACAGATTTTATGTAATTTTTTAAAAAAGGATATATGACAGGTAAGCGAGTCCTTCCTTCGATTGAAAAGAAAATTGGCAGACACGTTAATAACTTTGTGCTTGTAACAATTATCAATTTTCTTTAGGTTCTGCCTAAATTTGAAGATTTTATTACATTTTTAAACTTCAGGATATATGAAAGGTAGGCGTGTCTTTGCACCAATTTTCCCAAAATTTCGTTTATCTTCTAATTAACTCAAACTAAAATCGCGTACCAAATTTCAGTAAGCTACGATAACTCCTTCTATTTTTGTCCACTCGTTATATGAGAACTGTGCGCCGTCCCCCAATGATCAACCTCGGCCCAATGTCATTTGAAGAAACTAAAAATAGCACAAAACAGACTATTAAAGATGATATACAATTTTCCCTCGCATTACTCCACTCAACGGTTGCATACCCATGCAAACGTTGAAACTGTTAACAGTCGAACACGAAGACTCACCAGGAACTTTTTAAACAGATGCCGCCAATCTGACTTCGAACATATTAATGAGTTATTCTCATTGTAATTTTATCCCGTACACTTAAGTTTTATCTAAAGAAGGGCCACAGAGGGTTTTTTTTGGAAATTTTTACCCTACATTGTTACATAATTGAAATCATACAAATTTTATTAAATTGTTATAAAATTTCTTAGTAGAAAAAAAAAAAAATTGTTTCATAAACTCTAAAATCATTGTCATAAAATTCTATTATCTATATTTTGTCTAATTACACTAGTTTACAGCCAAAATGCGAAAAGCATGCAACTATTTTTTGTTTCTGTATAAGAGCCTCCTAATGCCGAAAATCGCATTAAAATAATTTTTTGCTGGGCTAGTTTTTGAAAATTTTTTTTTTTATTTTAATTTATTAGTGAATTTACCATTTTGACTATATCTCGAGTCTGGCTCAATATTTTTTTATCAGTCAAATTGCAAACGAAAAACCAGTTAAGGCAGAACATGTTTTGTGAATAGGGTAAAATATGAAATCTTGTACTTGTACAAAGAAAATAAGCCATTTTAAAAGAAAATCTATGGATATATACCAAAGTTATGATCATTTATGTAAAGGTACTCAAATTTCAAATTCCAAATTTTTCAAATTCCAAAAAAGACCAAAAATGTTATATTTATACAGAAAAAAAAAAATAAAAATATTTTTTGGATACTCGGGCTCAAGTAATAATTATTAGATTTTTTTTTATGTAGTTTTTATATACTTCGAGGTGTTTCGTTTATTATTTCCAGCTTTCAACCTCCGTATATTTACAAAAACAAAGCAAATTCTCGACTTTTAGCTAAATGTATACATGTATTTCGATCCGGCAAAAGATCTCTTCAGAACCCAGAGTTTTAGACAAGCTAGTGCCAGAGTCTGAAGGCAGAGTCTGAACGAAAAACCTATTAAATACGAAAATTTTGCTACATTTCTGTCTTCTTAGCAATCAACACATGTGGTTAAGTTGTTTTCAGCACCTTGGATTGGTATATAAACCAAGAGGATTGAATGACTTAAGATCAGTTGAACTTAAGACATCATTAAGAAAAGAACTGAATTTTAATTTCATTTTTATATCTAAAAATAATTTTTTTAAAATGGATTTTCCAACACATTATGCAAATTTTAATAATTATAGTGATGATATTGATGATATTGATGATATTGACTTTGAAACGCTTTTAAAAAATATTCGTGTACGCCGACAGCATACAGATTCATTAATTTCTCATTTAAGATTTCTTGCACCCAACCCTGATTTATTACCATTCCCAGGATATCCTCAACAAATTGATGCAGTTGAAAATTCGCAACAAATTGATGCAGTTGGAAATCCTCAACAAATTGATGCAGTTGAAAATCCTCAACAATTTGATGCAGTTGGAACTCCTCAACAAATTAATGCAGTAGATTATACTCAAAAAATTGATGTAGTTGGAAATCCTCAACAAATTGATGGAGTAAAATATCCTCAAGAAATTGGTGATATTGTTCGATTGGGACCAAATCGTACAGAGATTGATATTGAATCTTACTTAAAGATTAACTGGCGTTCGGCTCCTTTAGCTACACGACAACTTTTGTCTTTTCTTTTCACTGATTCCACTTTAAAAACACATACGTTGACTGGCAAATCTTTACCTGCCTTTTATGGTCGTGAGAGAGAGCCCAAACGTCAATTAGATCCCGAAATAGTGGCCGATATCATTCATTGTGTCCAGTCGAAATTCGGGTGTACCAAACGTTCAATACGGAGTACTATTACCACAAAATGTTCAGATACTTCAAAGAAATATATTAAACGTGCTCTTCATCAACAACAACAACAAATCCAGGAAAATTAAAGTATTTATTTTAAGTTTTTTATATTCGTTATTAGATCTATTTAAGAAATAAAATTAAAAAAGTAAATAAAACGATAATATTAAGTAAATTTCACACTCAAGAATTAAAGTAAACATTAATATCCAAATGCTTTTACACCTAAGTTATGGTTGGACATACATATTTGCAAAAAACCAATACAAAAAATAAATTTAAATTTAAGTGTAATTATTCACTTAAAAAATTAAAAATAATGTTCAATAAATTAAAACAAAATTAATATACATTAAAAAATATTGTAGTTTATATTATGGATCTGTACAAATGTTATGTAAAATATTCTTTTCCATTTTATTATAATTAAAAGCTTCCCTTTTCAAATTTTTGTAAAATAAAAAAAAACTCATTTTGTTTTATAATTTGTCATATTTTTTTTATTACCTGAAAATCCTACACAATGTAGTAGCGAAATATTAAAAAATTAATAATATTTTTTATATAGAAATATTATAACTTTTTGTACACTCGTTGTACACTCCAAAAAAGTTTGTAAATTTACTACAAATAAATGGGTGAAGTTTTATACAACCCAGCAAAAAAAAGTAGCAAAAGAAAAGAATCTTTTTCTGCAGTGATTTTGATTCCGTTGTTGTGAAAATTTGGATCGAAACCAATGATTTTTACATAGGGGTGTCATAGGGTGGAAGTTTTCTTTTATGATCCTTTTTCATTGCATCTAAAGTAGTTCTTAGGGCTTAGTGAAAAATGAGATCTGTTAATGTCCCTAAATAAATTTTGGATTTTTTATTTAAATTTTAACGCATATAGAAATAGTTTTTTAGGATCAATATAAAATGTTCTATATCAATGGTCATAAGTTGACAATTCGTAACAGACAACAAACTGACAAGTTTAGTTAAGCATACTAAACTATTTTTCAACAATTTTTTTTTTATAAAAGTCATTTGGCACAATTTTCTAAATTCTATGTTCAAATTTTAGTACTTAACCATAGTTATGAATATCAAATTTATATGAAAATATCTATTGTTAATGTTTAACTTTTTTTATTTTTAAAATAAGTTACCCATCATTGATTTGAAAAGGGCTAAATTTCATTATAAATCACATTTTTGGAAGTTGTGAAAAAGAACTGCTTTAGAATGGGAAAAGTCGAACCAAATGATACTTTGGAATCAATGAAAAAGTTATTAATTAAAAAAAGGTAAAAAAACGAATAATAATTTTTCAAAATAGCGAACATGTTTATAAATATAATATTTATGATAAATTTATATTAAAAGATTTGGTGAAATATCAAAAACATTTAAAGGTCCATTCAAAACAACTAAAATACAATTTAAAATAAATGCAATCAAATTTTGTCAACAAATTTTCAAAACAACAACAGCCCATTGTGCGTAAGTGCGGATGAATCAAATCTTTATATCAGCAAAACGGAGAAGGGGATATAAATCATGCCGCAGACTACAATTTAAGTTGAAGATGACCGATACTGCACATGCCCATTTGAAAGCTGCTGTAGATCATATAGATATTTCTAAATCTATTATTAATTAAATGTATAACTCATTACACTGTAAAGCAATTTCAAACGTTTTCTTAAATTACGGGGTTCCGACGATTGATACTTGTTAAGGAGACCAAAAAAAATATACGTGTTTCGGCATTTTGATAGTTTACATCAGAATTGCGTTTTAGAGTTTCCCAGCTCTGGCCTGTTCTTGCAGCATATCGGTATATAAAACTATGTTTTCTTTACATCTGACGTGTAAGTTCAAGATAGCCCATCAGATTTTTAGTCACATTTTGGGATGACCTAAATATTATGTAGGTGATCCCAAAATCTGACTCTTAATATGTAGGTCATCTCAAAATTTTACTAGAAATCTGATGAGCAATCTTGAATTCGATTGGGTTTGGGTGTTTGTGTTAAGTTTTGGGTTTGTTATGATATATTGAGTAGAATTTTATGGCCAACATTTTTGTAGAACATTCTATCCCCGCCCTTCCCCTTTTTCGGGGTGTTTTTTACAATTTGTTAGAATAAAACCAAAAAATGATGTTATGAGGGGGAGTTAGAGGGTTAATATTTTTTACCAAAATATTTGCCATATCATTATCTACAAAGTTGATGAACATACCCTATACCTCAGATGTAAAGAAAACATAGTTTTATATACCGATATGTTGCAAGAACTGGCCAGAGCTGGGAAACTTTGACCGCCTCTAAATATTTGAATCATTAAAAGTTAAAAATTACTAAATTGCATGTTATCTTTAAGAATCAGACAATATACCGTGATTACACTACAATTACATTTAAATTCGATGATGTAAAGTCATTTTTTTAATAAATTATTTTTTTATTTATTATTTTTTCACAAATACAATATTTCCATTTCTGACAGTTTTATAATTAGTATTACTTGATAAAAAATATTTGTTTTTGAGCACAAAATACTAATTGTAAACACAAAATGCGTATTTGTTAATAAAATATGTTTATTAATACACTTTGTGTGGATTTTGTATACAAAAATATGTACACATAAGGCGTTTTGCGTGGTATTACGCAAAAATTTACATAAATTATTGTACTGAAATTACAATCATTTTTTAGAGTGTACTAACATATGTTATAGAAATTGAAAGATTTTTAATGGCATTAAAATTACATACTTTTATACATGTACATTTAAGGTTTTAATTGTGGGCACAAAATGTACTATACTATCAAAAGTATCATCCTCGAACAAAGAATTTTCCATCAGCCATAATTTAAAAGAAATAAAAACATAAAAAAATACAAAACGAACATTTGTGAATGAGTGAAAGAAGTACCCGAGGACCCTATAAACCAGGATAAACAAACTACCAAAATTCTTAAGCCATCCATGATGCCATAATGCCAAATGGTGCGAGACCACAAAATTTTTAGCCGACTTACAGAAACATTTAGCCGCTAGCAAGAGTTGTAGCGCTAGTACAGTGATTGTGATGTGAATGTATGTATGTATACATGTTTAAATTGGTACAACCCTTGCTAGAGACTAAGTTTTTCTGTAAATCGACTAAGAATTTTTTTGAAGTTGCACCATTTGGCATCATGGCATCATCGGTGGCTAAAAATTTGGTTGATTGTTCATCCTAGTTTATAGATTCCTTCGAAGTACCATAGTACATTTAAGGGTTTAATAGTACCACAACAAGTACATATTTAAACACTTGATTATACCAGTCCTTTACAGTGTTTTCTATAAAAGTATTGTAAAAAACTGTAGAAGTGAAATAATGGATGTGAATAAAAATATATAAATATTGTTTGAGGTAAAAAACGTTGTGGTGAAAAATATTTAGTGGTGAAAAAAATATTTGTGCTGAAAACAAATTTTTTGGTGAAAAATATTTGAGGTGAAAAATATTTAGTGGTGAAAAAAATATTTGTGGTGAAAACAACTTTTGTGGTGAAAAATATTTGTGGTGGATAATAAGAGAAAATTATTTATTTTCCAGTCGCTACTATGAAATTGTCCTAAAATACATCAATTTGTATGGAAATTTAAAGTTACCTTTACATTTTCACTAATAACTTTTTAACCGCTGGACCAGTTTTGCTCATTTTCAACACCAACTTTTTCGGGACGGAGTTCTTTAATCTAGGAAAAAGGAGGGAGCCCGCTGGCGTCTTCTCGCCCTAATCACCATTTTATATGGACAGGATGATAGACAGACTGAATTTTCGAATAAGCGAGTGAATTATAACAACGAACTAGTTTAATATATATAAATGACCGAATTAAAATGTGAATGAGCGAATTGAATTGAATTGTTGGTTTATTGAGCTAGTAATGCATATATAGAATCAGAGCAGAGATACTATAATTACATTATACAGTATGTACGTAATTAAGGTAATCGAACCAATTATTGGGCCACTAAACCAACGACCCAATCATAAAAGTACCATATATTACAAGTCTTTAATACAGTTATTTTATTCCTTTGCGCTTTTATAACTTTTTTTTTATTATTAAGCCATTTCGTTTCTGTTTTTAAGTTAAAAAAATACTTTTTCAAAGAAACTATCAAAAAAAGCAGCTGCGTTGAAATTTTCTTTTATATGGTACGATACTTGTATGAATGGCCCGTTAGCTTGGTTGCTCGATGATTGGCTTGATGAATTTAACTTTGTACATCCTGTATAGTTGTAGTATCCTTAATCCGACCCTCTCTTCCCAAATTCAACATAAGCAAATTACAAATTCACCACACCAAAATCCATATAAAAAATCGCAATGTCCGACAAAATTATACATTTTGCGAGATGCCGTCATGTTGATGGCTTTAGTAATTTTATAGTGCGTTTTTAATTTTTTTTAAATTTCAAAAGTTTTTTTTATGCAATAATTTGAAGTCAAAAGTTTTTTTTTATGAAATAATTTGAGGACATTAATATCTGGATTGAATATGCATGTAATATTTATGTAAAGGGTGTTTATTTTAGAGGTTGACATATAAAGACTTAGGAAATGATTTTTTTAATTCTTATGTGATAGCTTATTATTCGGCATTTAGTATTAAAAAAAATTTGGACCACCTTTTCTAAAGCGCATACGAAAGGACCAATTTTCAAATTTTTATTCGGACAAAAGTGACAGTCAAAAATTTATTTTTTCTATCATGATAAAATAACCTTTCCCTAATGATTTTTCAGATAATCTTGAAGAAAAAAATTACCTTCATAAAAACTGAATTCCATTCGTATTGCAAATGTTGGGCAGTATAAAAAATTACGATATTAATTATGGGACTTAAGTATTTAAATAAATAATTGCCATTAAATATACTTTCAATTGAAATAAAAAGGTTTTTCGTGAGTTTGTGTTTTATTTTAAATTAAAGTTTTATACCTCTGAAAAAAACACCCTACCCAGGTGAAAATGTTAATACATGGTCGGATCCGTAATTTTAGGGTATATGTCCGTATATGCTCATATATGGACATATATGAATGTTCATATATGGTCATATATGACTACTTTCCCTATATGCCCCTAAAACATTTTTTTTTATTTTCCACAAAAATATATATTTTTTTTTATTTAAATTAAGTGTAAATATTTTACGTTTTAAAGAAACTAAGGAATTTTTAACGTATTTGAAGGTTTTGCCTTGAATTTCAAAGTGAATAACATACTAATTTTCTCTTAAATCTACGGCTTCATATATGAAGGTTTATTTAAAAAAAGACTTTCCCAGAATATGAGCAGATTTTCTAAAAAAAAATTGTTTCTTAGTGTCAAAATGTTTTTATAAAGAAAATCACGTCAACATCAAAAGTTTTATTAAGAAAATTCTTCGTTGAATCTGATGGGTTATCGAAATGAAAATACCTCAGAATCTAATGGTTTTGCGTAGACTCAAACTTGTTTCTTTAGACTACCGTACGACTTTTCATGGAAACCTTAAGATTCTACATCACTTTCTATAGGATTCCGGCATTTTATTGCTTTGCTTTAGAATATGGGGGTTTTTATTAAGGGAAATAATCCAAAAGGTGTGGGGCCTCTGTCCGTGGTTCTATTCGTTCCAGACACGCACAGGTTGCTGTCACTGTCAAGACCCGATATATCCCTACTTGTGTCCGTCATGACGGGACACTGTCTGATTGGAAGGCACGCAGTTAGGTTGAGGGTGGCGGCTAGTGATTTTTGCAGAAGCTGTGGTGACGAAGAGGAGGAGGAGCCTGTGGAGCACCTTCTTTGCACTTGTCCTGCCCTGGCTCGTAGGAGGGGACTGCATTTGGGCTCATGTTTCTTTGAGGACCTGGGTGATTTGGTTGATATTGATATCGGCCAAGGCAATCGGGATGGTTCGAAGGGGGAAGCTAGTGATATAATTTTTATTAGCTTCCGTGGTATCACAAGGAACTTTATAGTCTAAGTGAGTCTGATTGCAGGCTACTACTTCTACCTAACCTAATCTAATCTAACCTAACCTTTATAATATTAATAAATATACATATATACATCAGGGTTGGCAGGCAATACCGCTAAAATACCGTTATCGATTCAATACCCTTTCAACTGACTATCGTTAGCTCTAAAATACAGTTACCGAAATAACTGAAAAAATCATTATCCTTAAAATACCGTTACCGAAATAATAGAAAATAGCGTTTCCCTTAAAATATCGATACATTTTTTTATTACTTTAAGTCATATTGTTAACTTTGCGAACGCTTTTTTGCATAGTTAACACTGTGGCAACACTTTTTTAATTAATGTCTACACAAGTTATGATCTTGTTAAGAAGGTGTTTCAAATGCAAAAAATTTGCCATGATATTTGAAAATTCCTCAAAAACAAAAATAAAATTATTTTCGTTGTTCTTTTGTCTATCATTTTCAAATTTCATGGCATATTATATTGAATGTGAAGACAAGGGGTTGGTTAAACTAAAGAAAAAACATATAAGCATGTACTTGAATTTAATTTAAATAGATTATTTTAGTAATTTGAAAATAAAAGCTTTTAGTTTTATGAAATCGTTTTATTTAGAAATTCCAAAATTTTCTCGCAAAATTATATGTTATATAAAATCTCACCGATCGGTTCAAAAATAAACAGAAATGTGGATATTTGTTACTCTTATTAAACATTTTGGTATGTTTTCCGTAATAAAGTACTACTGCTGAAAACATTACCTTACCAGGATTACAGCAATCTCAATTTTTTTTTCATTTTCCCAGAAATGTCTAAACACCTTCCTAAATTTCTATCACCAAAGAGTATTGGGGGATACATATAAAAATGTTTAAAAAACAAAAATTATTTCAAATAGAAAAAGATCAAATTTTTTTTTTAATTTGTACGATAAAAAAAAATATAATCGTATGTAGAGTTTTAATACGAAAAAACCAAATTTAAAAATAAAAAAAATCTTAACAAGTTTGCATGAAATCAACAATTGACAAGATAATACTCCACAAAAGTACAGAGTTTTAAAGCACCTTGATCTATAGTTGTAATACTCGTACTCTATACTTAAACCACTCTACCTTATTCCCAATTTTAAGTACAACCTTTTAAAAAAACTGGAGGATCAATTTAAGGGTTTCCCTTATTTTTAACCTTTAAACCCCCACATTTCGTAACTTTGTAGAATTTTTAGGATGACAGTTTAAATATACGCGCTTTTAAAAAATAAGTTAAATTCTATGTCTTCTTTATTCTTAACCAATTTTTTTTTTTTAAATGAAAACAAGGTGCTTTAAAATCCTATAGATACTTACTTTTGCCAATAAATTTCAAACCATCATTATGTAAAAATATTTGTGTTAGTTAAAGATACTTCTGTAAGGGGCCACTGTGAAGTAACAAGATTCAAAAATATATTCTCTGTACACGCATACGAGGGCGGTTCACTAAGTCCGTGACTTTTCGAATTTCAACACTTCGAAATGCAACACTGCTCCAATCAAGTACCACCTGTTAATAGACTACTGTCAAATTTTGAGTAAGTTCCGTCATTTACTTTGCGTTTAACAGCTGCTCAAAACATACAACCTCGTGGATTTTTTTAAATGGAAAAAAGTGAGTTTCGAGTGCTCATTAAATATTATTTTTTGCGAAAAAAACCATCAATTAAACTAAGGAAAATCTTGATAAATACTATGGGGACTCTGAACTATCGATTTCAATGGTAAAAAAGTGGTTTACTGACCTTGGGTGCCGCGTTTGCTCTCAATTGACCGTAAACGTAATCGTGTGACAACTTCAAAGGATTATTTGGAGTACTTAAGCCGAAATTCGAATGAGGTTTTGGGGCGTTTTGTAACTGTGGATAAAACATGTATCCATTACAACACTCCGGAGACCAAGCGGCAGTCTAAACAATGGTTTTTTCCGGGTGACCCGGCTCCAAAGAAGGCCAAGGTAAGTTTGTCGGCCAATAAGGTGATGACAACAGTTTTTTGGGATGCACACAGGATAATCTACATCGATTAACTTTAAAAGGGAAAAACAAATAACGGCGAATATTATGCCAACTTATTGGACCGATTTAACGAGGATTTAAGAAAAAATGACCCGATATGTCAAGAAAAAAGTTCTTTTCCATCAATATATACACGGGTGCACACATGTGTAGTCTCAATAGTAAAATTCCATGAATTGGGCTACGAATTAGTACCTCATCCGCCATATTATCCGGATTTAGCCCCCAGTGACTATTTCCTATTTCCAAACCTAAAGAAATGGCTCGATGAAGAGAGATTTAGTTCCAACGATGAAATTATTGATCAAACAAATGCCTATTTTATGGACCTCGAAAAATCCTATTTTTTGAAAGGGATACAAAAATTGGAGAAACGTTGGACTAAGTGTATTGAGCTACAAGGAGATTATGTTAAAGCTTTTTTTCCAGTTAATAGTGAGCTTTCAACCTCCATATATTTACAAAAACAAAGCAAATTAACGATTTTTAGCTAGGTTGATACATGTATTTCGATCCAGAAAAAGATCTCTTCAAAACCCAAAATTTTAAACAAGCTAGAGCCTCTAAAAGAAGGCAAAGCCTGAACAAAAAACCTATTAAAAACAAATATTTTGCTACATTTCTGTCTTCTTAGCAATCAACACATGTTGCTAAGTTGTTTTCCTAACGGACACAATGTAAATACTAAAATTAAAAAATACCAAAAATGTTATATTTATACAGAAAAAAAAAAATATTTTTTGGCATACTTGGGCTCAAGTAATAAGTTTTTATATACTTCGAGGTTTTTCGTTTAGTATTTCCAGTTAATAGTGAGCTTCCAACCTCCGTATATTTACAAAAACAAAGCAAACTAACGACTTTTAGCTAGGTTTATACATGTATTTCGATCCGGCAAAAGATCTCTTTAGAACCCAAAGTTTTAGACAAGCTAGAGCCTCTAAAAGAATAAAAAACCTATTAAAAATTATTATTTTGCTACATTTCACTTTTCTTAGCAATCACTACATGTGGTTAAGTTGTTTTCAGCACCTTGGATTGGTATATAAACCCAGAGAATTGAATAACTTTAGATCAGTTGAACTTTAGACATCATTAAAAAAATAACTGAATTTTAATTTCATCTTTATATCTAAAACTAAAATTTTTTTTTTTAAATGGATTTTCCAAAACATTATCTAAATTTTAATAATTATAGTGATGTTATTGACTTTGAAACGATTTTGGAAAATATTCGTGTACGCCGACAGCAAACAGCATCATTAATTTCTCATTTCCGAATTCTTGCAAGCAATCCTGCTTTATTGCCATTCCGGGGATACCCTCAACAAATTGATACAGTTGATAATCCTCCACAAATTGATGCACTTGGAAATCTTCAACAAATTGATGCAGTTGAAAATCCTCCACAAATTAATGCAGTGGAACATCCTCAACAAGTTAATGAAGTTGAAAATCCTCAAAAAATTGATGGAGTAGAATATCCTCAAGAAATTGGTGATATTGTTCGATTGGGACCAAATCGTACAGAAATTGATATTGAATCTTACTTAAAGATTAACTGGCGTTCGGCTCCTTTAGCTACACGACAACTTTTGTCTTTTCTTTTCTCTGATTACACTTTAAGAACACATACGCTGTCCGGCAAACCTTCACCTGCCTTTTATGGTCGTGAGAGAGAGCCCAAACATCAATTAAATCCCGAGATAGTGGCCGATATCATTCATTGTGTCCAGTCGAAATTCGAGTGTACCAAACGTTCAATACGGAGTACTATTAGCAAAAAATGTTCAGATACTTTAAGCATATATAAGAAACGTCCTTTAAAACAACAACAACAAATCCAGGAAAATTAAAGTATTTATTTTAAGTTTTGTATATTCGTTATTAGATCTATTTAAGAAAAAAAATTAAAAATGTAAAAAAAGTTTATATTAAGTAAATTTCACACATCAAAAATTAAAGTAAACATTAAAAGGCAAATGTTTTAACACCTAAGCTATATGTTTGCAAAAACCATTCCAGATCCATATTATGGATCTGCACAAATTTTATGTGAAATATTCTTTTTCATTTTAAGATAATTAAAAGTTCCCTCTTAAAATTTTTGTAAATTAAAAATAAAAAACTCATTTTTTTTTAAATTTGTCATAATTATTATTACCTGAAAATGCACTCGTTGTGCACTCGTTATACACTCTAAAAAGTTTGTAAACTTACTAGAAATAAATGGGCAAAGTTTTGTACAATCCCACCAAAAAAAAGTAGCAAAATAAGAGAAAAAGAAGCAGGGATTTTGATTCCCATGTTGTGAAAATTTGGATCGGAACCAATGAGTTTTACATAGGGGTGTCATAGAAAAAGAAGCAGTGATTTTGATTCCGTTTTTGTAAAAATTTGGATGGGAACCAATGATTCTTACATGGGGGTGTCATAGGGTGAACATTTTCTTTTATGATTCTTTTTCATTGCATCTAAAGCCCTTCTTATGGTTTAGTGAAAAATGAGATCTGTTGATGTCCCTAAATAAACTTTGGATTTTTTATTTAAATTTTAATTTCTTAGGATCAATATAAAATGTTCTATATCAATGGTCATAAGTTGAAAATTCGTAAGAGACAACAAACTGACAAGTTTAGTTAAGCATACTAAGCAAATTTTTAACAATTTTTTTTATAAAAGTCATTTAGCATAATTTTCTAAAGTAAAATTGTTTGATACATAGAACCCGTAATTGGCAACTTATGACAATCGGGGTTCAACTGAATAATGTATAGATAAATAAAGTGCAAAGTACAAAAAGTGCATTTCGGCAGTTTACAAAACTTTCATTAATTCTCTTTCAGAAATCGAATCTTATTTTTTAAATTACTTTATTCGAAATTCAATGTTAAAATTTTATACAAATCACTTAAACCTGATAACCTTTTTCAAATTTAACAAATTTTAGGACTTAACCATAGTTAAGATTATCTAATTTATATGAAAATATCTATTGCTAATGTTTATTTTTTTTTTTTATTTTTAAAATAAGTTACCCGTCATAGATTTGAAAAGAGCTAAATTTTATTATAAATCACATTTTTGGAAGTTGTGAAAAAAAACCGCTTTAGAATGGGAAAATCCTAACTAAATGATACTTTGGAATCAATGAAAAATTTATTAATAAAAAAAGGTAAAAAAAACAATAATAATTTTTGAAAATAGCGAAAATGTTTATAAATATAGTATTTGTGATAACTTTATATTAAAAGATTTGGAGAAATATCGAAAACATTTATAGGTCCATTCAAAACAACTAAAATACAATTTTAAATAAATGCAATCAAATTTTGTCAACAAATTTTCGTGACAACAACAGCCCATTGTGCGTAAGTGCGGATGAATCAAATCTCTATATCAGCAAAACGGAGAAGTTGAAGATGACCGATACTGCACATGCCCATTCGAAAGCTGCTGTAGATCATTTAAATATTTCTAAATCTATTATTAATTAAATTTATAACTCATTACACTGTAAAGCAATTTTAAACGTTTTCTTAAATTACGGGGTTCCGACGATTGATACTTGGTAAGGAGACCAAAAAAAATATACGTGTTTCGGCATTTTGATAGTTTACATCAGAATTGCGTTTTAGAGTTTCCCAGCTCTGGCCTGTTCTTGCAGCATATCGGTATATAAAACTATGTTTTCTTTACATCTGACGTGTAAGTTCAAGATAGCCCATCAGATTTTTAGTCACATTTTGGGATGACCTAAATATTATGTAGGTGATCCCAAAATCTGACTCTTAATATGTAGGTCATCTCAAAATTTTACTAGAAATCTGATGAGCAATCTTGAATTCGATTGGTTTTTGGTGTTTGTGTTAAGTTTTGGGTTTGTTATGATTTATTGAGTAGAATTTTATGGCCAACATTTTTGTAGAACATTCCATCCCCGCCCGTCCCCTTTTATGGGGTGTTTTTTACAATTTGTTAGAATAAAACCAAAAAATGATGTTATGAGGGGGAGTTAGAGGGTTAATATTTTTTACCAAAATATTTGCCATATCATTATCTACAAAGTTGATGAACATACCCTATACCTCAGATGTAAAAATAAAATAGTTTTATATGCCGATATGTTGCAAGAACTGGCCAGAGCTGGGAAACTTTGACCGCCTCTAAAATGAAATTCTGATGTAAACTATCAAAACACTGAAACACTTATATTTTTGGTGTCCTTAACAAGAATCAAGCATCGGAACCCCGTAATATTTTTTTGTGTTGAACTGTGTTATTATTAAAAACATCTATGAATGTAATAAAAATTAATTTATTGCCTTAAAAACAATGTTTTTGTTCAGTTTTATTTAAAATATTCGCATTTTTTGCATTTTTACGCATATAAAAATGCACGTTTTAGGCATGTACGCACAATTTTAGTAATTTACGTGTTATTTTTAAAATTTCATTTAATTTTTACGCACTTTCAAAAAGTAAAATTACCCACTATGTGCGCACCAAATTGCGCATAATGTGTGTACTCTTTTCGTTTACGTAAACAGAGTGTTGTAGTGGGAGTACAGTTTCCTACTATAAGTTGGGTTAATTTTAACAGAAATGAATTAGCCAGCCGAATAGAATGTACTTAGTGATGAGCCAAAACCTTCAACCATTTTCCCTAAATATATCCGATATCTACACTATAATTAATTTCTGTTGAAATTTACCCAACTTATAGTAGGAAATTGTATTCCTACTATAAGTTGGGTAAATTTACTTTGTGTGCGTAAATGAAAAAAAAAAATTCACACATAATGCGTATGTTAATGAACACAAAATAAGTAATATTACATTAAAAGTGCGTAACAATGAAATTAAATTTCAGATTAAAGAGTAAATTTACCAATTTTGTGCGTAAAAAAACACGTTTTACGTGTAAATGTAAAAATAAAATGGGTAAAATGTATTATAAATGCGTTTAATTCCTGTTGTAAATTAAATAGCCCAAATTATTTTTGTTTTAATGAAAATAATAAATTTATTTTTAGTATGTTTTTTGTTATTAATGAGTTATAATAAAAGTAGAATATAATAAAAGTATCAGATTTTAAGCTTTCCTGTAAAAAAGGCCTAGAAAATGTTTGTATGGAAAATAAATCTAGGATTTTTTTTATGAATCTAAAAATAATATGAAACTTGTGATAATAATTGGGCACCTATCCACTACTGATGAAAATTCCTGATTCACCAGCATCAAATTCTACAAGACTAGTGGAAGAAATAAATAAAAGTATCAAATCGAAAACATTGAAAAATAAAAAAAATTATCTGTTTAGTGTTGATGTTGCTTTTGCACATCCCAATCAATATAACTCAACTACCAAATCCACGAATTTTCATGACAATTACAATTTTTACAGGCTGCAAAAATGAGGAATATTTGAATCATTAAAAGTTAAAAATTACTAAATTGCATGTTATCTTTAAGAATCAGACAATATACCGTGATTACACTACAATTACATTTAAATTCGATGATGTAACGTAATTTTTTTAATAATGTATTTTTTATATATATTATTTTTTCACAAATACAATATTTCCATTTCTGACAGCTTTATAATTGGTACTACCTGATAAAAAATATTTATTTTTGAGCACAAAATACTAATTGTAAACGGTTCAAAAATAAACAGACTCTTATTAAAAATTTTGGTATGTTTTCCGTAATAAAGTACTACTGCTGAAAACATTACCTTACCAGGATTACAGCAATCTCAATTTTTTTTTTCGCAGAAACGTCTAAAAAACTTCCTAAATTTTTATCACCAAAGAGTATTGGGGTATACATATAAAAATGTTTAAAAAACAAAAATTATTTCAAATAGAAAAATATCCAATTTTTTTTTAATTTGTGCGATAAAAAAAATATAATCGTATGTAGAGTTTTGATACGAAAAAACCAAATTTAAAAATAAGAAAAATCTAAGATCATATAATCTTATTTTTTTTTTTATTATTTTTATTGTAAAGAAACATGAAAATTTTTATTAGTAAATTATAGAGAATAAAAATTGAGAAATTCCACAGAGCCAGCAGGATAGAATACTTAGTATTTTCGGTTGACGCTACCCAGTCTTGTACAAAATAACAGATTAACAATTCATAAAAATTCCATTACTTTACACACAAGGATACAGTGCAAAATATAATTCAAAATATTTTCTATTCATTAACTATCAACATAGATTAAGTTGTAGATTTAATATGGATTAGGACAAACATTTGATATTAAATGCTTCATATAAGCTGTGTTGTTTGATACTTTTAGAATTAAAGTTCATAACAAAAACTGTAAAATATAGAGGATAAATATAAATTGTTAAATTTCGTTGATGTTAGTCTAATTGTGTTGTTGTTTTCAAGTTTGTTAATTTGTTTCCAAACACTCAATATAAAATAGAAAATCATCAACAAGCAATGACCATAAGGGAGAAGAAGAGCATGGATATCGACAAGGTTGGGTAGCGTCAACCGAAAATACTAAGTATTCTATCCTGCTGGCTCTGTGGAATTTCTCAATTTTTATTCTCTATAATTTACTAATAAAAATTTTTATGTTTCTTTACAATAAAAATAATAAAAAAAAGAATATGATTATATGATCTTAAATCCTACTATACTATTCACTTACAAAATAACTGATCAAAAATTCATAAAAATTCCACTAATAAGAAAAATCTTAACAAGTTTGCATGAAATCAACAATTGACAAGATAATACTCCACAAAAGTACAGAGTTTTAAAGCAGCTTGGTCTATAGTTGTAATACTCGTACTCTATACTTAAACCACTCTACCTTATTCCTAATTTTAAGTACAACCTTTTAAAAAAACTGGAGGATCAATTTAAGGGTTTCCATTATTTTTAACCTTTAAACCCCCACATTTTGTAACTTTGTAGAATTTTAAGGATGACAGTTTAAATATACGCGCTTTTAAAAAATAAGTTAAATTCTATGTCTTCTTTATTCTTAATCAACTTTTTTTTAATTAAAACAAGGTGCTTTAAAATCCTATACACACATACTTACTTTTGCCAATAAATTTCAAACCATCATTATGTAAAAATGTATGTGTTTAGTTAAAAATACTTCTGTAAGGGGCCGCTGTGAAGTTACAAAATTCAAATATATATTCTCTTTACACACATACGAGGGCGGTTCACTAAGTCCGTGACTTTTCGAACTTCAACACTTCAAAATGCAACACTGCTCCCATCAAGTACCACCTGTTAATAGCAAGTTCCGTCATTTACTTTGCGTTTAACAGCTGTTCAAAACATACAACCTCGTGGATTTTTTTTTAAATGGAAAAAAGTGAATTTTAAGTGCTCATTAAACATTATTTTTTGCGAAAAAAACATCAATTAAACCAAGAAAAATATTGATAAATACTATGGGGACTCTGCACTATCGATTTCAATGGTATAAAAGTGATTTACTGACTTTGGGTGCCGGGTTTACTCTCAATTGACCATAAACGTAATCGTGTGACAACTTCAAAGGATTGTTTGAAGTTGTTTAGCCGCAATTCGAATGAGTTTTTGGGGCGTTTTGTAACTGTGGATGAAACATGTATCCATTACAACACTCCGGAGACCAAGCGGAAGTCTAAACTATGTTTTTTTTCGGGTGAACCGGCTCCGAAGAAGGCCAAGGTAAGTTTGTCGGCCAATAAGGTGATGACAACAGTTTTTTGGGATGCACACAGGATAATCCACATCGATTACCTTTAAAACAAACAACGGCGAATATTATGACAACTTATTGGACCGATTTAAAGAGGATTAAAAAAAAACGACCCCATATGGCCAAGAAAAAAGTTCTTTATCATCAAGATAATGCACACATGTGTAGTCTCAATGGCAAAATTCCATGAATTGGGCTACCAATTAGTACCTCATCCGCCATATTATCCGGACTTAGCCCCCAGTGACTATTTCCTATTTCCAAACCTAAAGAAATGGCTCGATGAAGAGAGATTTAGTTCCAACGATGAAATTATTGATCAAACAAATGCCTATTTTATGGACCTCAAAAAATCCTATTGTTTGAAAGGGATACAAAAATTGTAGAAACGTTGGACTGAGTGTATTGAGCTAAAAGGAGATTAGGTTAGAAATTTTTATTTTTTTCCAGTTAATAGTGAGCTTTCAACCTCCGTATATTTACAACAACAAAGCAAATTAACGATCCGGCAAAAGATCTCTTCAGAAGCCAAAGTTTTAGATAAGCCAGAGCTTCTAAAAGAAGGCAGAGCCTGAACAAAAAACCTATTAAAAACGAATATTTTGCTACATTTCTGTCTTCTTAGCAATCAACACATGTGGTTAAGTTGTTTTCCTAACGGGCACAATGTAAATACTAAAATTAAAAAATACCAAAAATGTTATATTTATACAGAAAAAAAAAAATTAATAAAAATATTTTTTGGCATACTCGGGCGCAGTAATAATTATTAGTTTTTTATACCCTCCCCAATATATGGGGAGGGTATATATCAGTTTGTCAGTCCGTTTCTAACATGTCGAAATATAGGTCTAAGACCCCATAAGGTATATATATTCGTGATCCTTATGCAATTTTAAGTCGATTTAGTCCCGAGCAGTTTGGTATTGCAAATGATCAAAATCGGTCCAGCGGTCCAGTTATGGGTGAAAATGTGAAGATACCTCTTAATTTTCCATACAAATTGGTGTATTTTAGTACAATTTCATAGTAGCGACTGGTATATAATATATTTTCTCATACTTTTTTCAACAATCGCTTAGAAATTAATAATATTTTGTACACCTCAAATATTTTTCACCTCTAAAATTTTTTTCACCATTCAAATTTTTTTTCACCACAAAAAATTATTTTTCACCTAAAAAATTTTTTTCACCTAAAAAATTTTTTTCACCTGCTTGTTTTTACTTCAAAAGTTTTTTACATTGCTTGTATCAAAAACAATAGAGAACATTGGTGGAGGGTATTCAAAGATTCGGCACAGCCGAATTTAAGCCTTTTTTACTTGTTTTTATATAGTTTTTATATACTTCGAGGAGTTTCGTTTATTATTATATATTTACAAAAACAAAGCAAATTAACGATTGTTAGCTAGGTTGATACATGTATTTCGATCCGGCAAAAGATCTCTGCAGAACCCAAAGTTTTAGATAAGTTAGAGCCTCAAAAAAACAGAAAACCTATTAAAAACGAATATTTTGCTACATTTCTGTCTTTTTAGCAATCAATACATGTGGTTAAGTTGTTTTTCTAACGGGCATAATGTAGATACTTAAATTAAAAAATTCCAAAAATGTTATATTAATACAGAAAAAATAAAAATATTTTTTGGCATACACGGGCGCAGTAATAATTATTAGTTTTTTTATGTATACCCAAGTGAAAATGTTCATATATGGGTTCATATATTATTCAACATATGCTCGGATCCGAAATTTGAGGGTATATGGCCGTATATGGTCATATATGGACATATATGAGTGTTCATATATGGTAATATATAAGTACTTTTTCTATATACCGGTATATTAAAAATGCTTTTTTTATTTTTAAACAAAAATACTGCTTTTTTATTAAAATTAAATGAAGTAACATTAAATCAACATTAAATTCAAGGGAAACAAGTAAAAAAGGGCTAAATTGGCTGTGCCGAATCTTTGAATACCCTCCACCAATATAACTAGCAGACTTATTTCAAAATACTAAAGTCAATTTTTGAAATGTTCGACGTGATGAAAGCATTTGTTTCACATTTTCTGTAAAAAAAAACAAATTTTCATCGATCAAAATGGTATTTTTTCGTTAAATTTGTATAATTTTGAAGTATTGAGGCATTGGAAAATCCATATTTATGTTAATTCTTTCTTTCAAAAAAATAAATACACCTACCAAAATTGCAATACTGTGTTCTTAAACATCTAAATGAATATTGATTTAGAAAATTTAAGTATAATATACACATAAAACATATATTTTGCATAGCTTTTGGCAAACATTCTTTTATGTTATGAACGAAATAGAAAATCAATAATACCCTGTTGTATATTGTAGCAGAATATGCCTAATACGGAGAATTTTTTTCCAGATGCGCCACCTATTGGGAAATAGTTTCAACTTATGTTCTTTCTTTAACAAATTAATGTCTTTGATTTATGTAACAGAACTTTTGTTATTTAGTTTTAGTAAAGTTATTTACATTTTAACTTACTTAACAGAAAAAAAAAAATAGGTACAGAAAAATTGTACCAATTTGTATGGAAAATTTAGAGGTATCTTCACATTTTCACTCATAACTTTTGAACCGCTTGACCGATTTTGCTCATTTTAAATACCAAACTGCTCGGGAGGATGTTTAATAATCTCGCAACCCCGCTTGCGTCTTCGCGTCGTGAACGCCATTTCAACAGACAGACAGACGGACAGACAGACAGACGGACATCGCTAAATCGACTTAAAATTGCATAAGGATCACGAATATATATACTTTATGGGGTCTTAAACCTATATTTCGACATATTACAAACGGAATGACAAACTGATATATACCCTCACGATATATGGTGGAGGGTATAAAAAGGGATAAATAAATTTAAGGTAAAAAAACACACATACATTTTGGGAAAAGAGTACCAATACTATTTTTAGATTATAGTATCTTCATTTTATATAACAATTCAAATTTTCTTGTTATTATTAAAAAACAATATTAAGAATAGAATAAATAAATAATAAAAAAATAAACAACAAAGTATGAATTGTTACATTAAATGAAGAGTTGTTGTACTATAATCTAAAAATAATATTAATATTATTAATAATATTAATAATATTAATATTATAATTTTTAGCTAGGTTGGTAGTTTTTTCCCAAAAATGTATGTGTGTTTTTTATTTAAATTTTTTGCATGTAAATATCGTACATTTCGTACATAACTGTATGTTTAAAACAGTATACAGATATAAAAAGGTACATTAACTGTGGTGGCGGTTTTGGAGCCATAAAATAATTCATTAAAATAAAACTAATGTATTGATACTTGCATACAACAAAATTAAAATAAAGATACTTACATTTTGGGAAAAGGCTACCAATATTATTTTTAGATTATAGTACAACAACTCTTCATTTTATCAGACAATTCAAACTTTGTTGGCAGAAGTTTATTTAAAATTCGAAATATATTTTCGTTTAATAGTACAAATTTTTATTTAATTTTTTTTATTAAAAATTTCATTTATATTTCCTCAATAAGAAAGATTTTGAAATTTGTATTATTAATCTCAATCCTTTTTTTTTTTTGGTTACGTATTCGCCAGAGGCGAAGGATAAAAAAGACTGAAAATTATTAATAGTCTTAAGACCCAACTACATTTGGCTTAAGTGACTTAAGCTTTGTTTTGGTATCAAACAAAACTTTGGAAATACAAATTTTTAATTTTAAACAATTTTGTTTATAACGGAAATACAATACCTAGTATAAGTCATTTAATCTAATTACGTTTCTGACTTTATGTTCACTTAAGAATTCAAACTGTATCTTTATTCGGTAGAACCAAGGTTTAAATTTTCCTCATATATGGCAATATCTGATAAAAATTTAAATATATTACCCCATATATGGAATATATATGAACATATATGAACATATATGGCGTATTTGAACCAATATATGGACCAACATATGCAATATATTACCATATATTGCCATATATGGATTCATATATTACCATATATGAACTTCATCTTTAAATGTATTGGCCCATATATGCTTCCATACATGACATATATGTTCATATATGCTCATGTATGATAACATATACGATCATATATGAAGCGATATATGATGATATATGAACATATATATATATTTTCACCTGGGTAGTTTTTATATACTTCGAGGAGTTTCGTTTATTATTTTCAGTGAATAGTGAGCTTTCAACCTCCGTATATTTACAAAAACAAAGAAAATTAACGATTTTTAGCTAGGTTGATACATGTATTTCGATCCGGCAAAAGATCTCTTCAGAAGCCAAAGTTTTAGACAAGCTAGAGCCTCTAAAAGAAGGCAGAGCCTGAACAAAAAACCTATTAAAAACGAATATTTTGCTACATTTTTGTCTTCTTAGCAATCAACACATGGATTGGTATATAAACCCAAAGAATTGAATTACTTTAGATCAGTTGAACTTTAGACATCATTAAGAAAAGAACTGAATTTTAATTTTATCTTTATATCTATAATTAAAAATAATTTTCTTTTAAAAATGGATTTTCCAAAACATTATGAAAGTTTTAATAATTATAGTGATGATACTGACTTTGAAATGCATTTGGAAAATCTTCGTGTACGCCGACCGTATACATCATTATTAATTTCTCATTATAGAATTCTTGCACGCAACCCTGCTTTATTACCATCCCCGGGATATCCTCAACAAATTGATGCAGTTAAAATTCGTTCACAAATTGATGCAGTTGGAAATCCTCAACAAATTAATGCAGTCGAAAATCATCAACAAATGAATGCAGTAGAACATCCTCAGGAAATTTATGTAGTTGCAAATTCTCAACAAATTGATGGAGTAGAATATCCCCAACAAATTGGTGATATTGTTCGATTGGGGCCAAATCGTACAGAGATTGATATTGAATCTTACTTAAAGATTAACTGGCGTTCGGCTCCTTTAGCTACACGACAACTTTTGCGTATTATTTTCACTGATTCCACTTTAAGAACACATACGTTGTCCGGCAAACCTTCACCTGCCTTTTATGGTTGTGAGAGAGAGTCCAAACGTCAATTAGATCCCGAAATAGTGGCTGATATCATTCATTGTGTCCAGTCGAAATTCGGGTGTACCAAACGTTCAATACGGGGTACTATTACCGCAAAATGTTCAGTTAATTCAAAGAAATATAAGAAACGTTCTCTAAATTAACAACAACAACAACAAATTTAGGAAAATTAAAGTGTTTATTTTAAGTTTTTTATATTCGTTTTTAGATTTATTTAAAAAACAAACTTAAAAAAGTAAAAAAAAAACAGATTATATTAATTAAATTATACACATCAAAAATTAAAGTAAACATTAAAAGCCAAATGTTTTAACACCTAAGCTATTCTTGGACATACATATTTACAAAAACCAATACAAAAAATTAATTTAAATTTAAAAAAATTACACTTAAAAAATTAAAAATAATGTTCAATAAATTAAAACAAAATTAATATATATTAAAAAATATTGTACTTTATATTATGGATCTGTACAAATGTTATGTAAAATATTCTTTTTCATTTTATGATAATTAAAAGTTTCCCTTTTCAAATATTTGTAAATTAAAAATAAAACAAAACTAATTTTGTTTTATAATTTTTCATATTTATTATACCTGAAAATGCTACACAATGGAGTAGCCAAATATTGAAAAATAAATAATATTTTTTATATAGAAAAATTATAGCTTGGTGTACACTCGTTGTACACTCTAAAAAAGTTTTTAAATTTACTACAAATAAATGGGCAAAGTTTTGTACAATCCCATCAAAAAAAAAGTAGCAAAAGAAGAGAATCTTTTTCCGCAGTGATTTTGATTCCGTTCTGGTGAAAATTTGGATCGGAACCAATGATTTTTACATAGGGGTGGCATAGGGTAGAAGTTTTCTTTTGTGATCCTTTTTCATTGCATCTAAAGTAGTCCTTAGGGTTTAGTGAAAAATGAGATCCGTTGATGTCCCTAAATAAATTTTGGATTTTTAAATTTTAACGCATATAGAAACAATTTTTTAGGATCAATATAAAATTTTCTATATCAATGGTCATAAGTTGACAATTCGTTTCAGACAACAAACTGACAAGTTTAGTTAAGCATACTAAACAAATTTTCAACAATTATTTTTTATAAAAGACATTTGGCATAATTTTCTTAAGTAAAACTCTTTGATACATACAATGTACTCGTAATTGGCAACTTATGACAATCGGGGTTCAACTGAATAATGTATAGACAAATAAAGTGCAAAGTACAAAATGTGTATTTCGGCATATTACAAAACTTTCATTAATTCACATTCAGTAATCGAGTCTTATTTTTTAAATTTCTTTATTCGAAATTCAATGTTAAAAATTCATATAAATAACCTAAACCTGATAACCTGTTTCAAATTAAACAAATTTTAGTACTTAACCATAATTATGAATATGAAATTTATATGAAAATATCTATTGTTAATGTTTACCTTTTTATATTTTTAAAATAAGTTAACAGTGATAGATTTGAAAAGAGCTAAATTTCATCATAAATCACATTTTTGGAAGTTGTGAAAAGGAACTGCTTTAGAATGGGAAAATCAGAACTAAAAGATACTTTGGAATCAATGAAAAATTTATTAATAAAAAAAGGTAAAAAAAGGAATAATAATTTTTGAAAATAGCAAAAATGTTTATAAATATAATATTTGTGATAAATTTATATTAAAAGATTTGATGAAATATCAAAAACATTTATAAGTCCATTCAAAACAACTAAAATACAATTTAAAATAAATGCAATAAAATTTTGTTAAACAATTTTCAAGAAAAAAACAGCCCATTGTGCTTAAGTGCGGATGAATCAAATCTTTATATCAGCAAAACGGAGAAGTTGAAGATGGCCGTTACTGCTCATGCCCATTCGAAAGCTGCAGTAAATCATTTAAATATTTCTAAATCTATTATTAATTAAATTTATAATTCATTATTATTTAAAAAACATCTATGAATGTATTAAAAATTAATTTATTGCCTTAAAAACAATGTTTTTCTTCAGATTTATTTAAAATATACGCATTTTTTGCATTTTTACTCATATAGAAATGCACATTTTAGGCATATACGCACAATTTTAGTAATTTGCGTGTTATTTTTAAAAATTCATTTAATTTTTACGCACTTTCAAAAAGTAAAATTACCCACTATGTGCGCAACAACTTAAGCATAATGAGTGTACTTTTGTTCGTTAACGCACACAGAGTAAATTTAGCCCATTTGTAGTGGTAGTACAGTTTCCTGATATAAGTTGGGTAAATTTCAACAGAAATTAATTAGTCAGCCAAAGAGAATGTATTTAGTGATCAGCCATAACCTTCAGTCACATTTTTGGCGATATCTACACTGCAATTAATTTCTGTTGAAATTTACCCAACTTATAGTAGGAAATTGTACTCCTACTTTAAGTTGGGTAAATTTACTTTGTGTGCGTAAATGAAAAAAAAAATAATAAAATACACACATAATGCGTATGTTGATGAACACAAAATGAGTAAAATTACATTGAAGGTGCGTAACAAAGAATTAAAATTATGAAATTAAAGAGTAAATATACCAATTTTGTGCGTAAAAAACACATTTTACGTGTAAATATACAAATAAAATGGTTAAAAATCTATTATAAATGCGTAAAAATTCTGTTGTAAATTAAATAGCCCAAATTATTTTTGTTTTAATAAAAATAATAAATTTATTTTTAGAATGTGTTTTATTAATAACACGGTGCTACACTGAAAAAGAACCTAGTGTAGGATGTAGGTCTAGGTGAGTGTATTATATAACCGGTTGCAATATACACCCTCAAAATATCGAGATATGGGAAAAAGAATATTTTTGTGGACTGGCGCACTTAAAATTTTCTAACTCAGTCATTTTTTAACCGATTTCAAAACGGTCAACGGCATTAATTAGAAATGAAATATATATACTTCCCGTATATTATTGATATAAATATGTAGAGATTTTTTCAATAATATAAAAATTTTCATTTTTTTTTTTTAACTTTTTCATTTCATACGAGGGTTTTTTCTTCTTTTAAAACAACAATAATCTCAAAGTCAGTGTCCTTCTGAGTTAAACAAGCTTTTATTCGTGTTAAAACTGACAAAGCTATAAAAAGTTTTCTAATCAATAGATATTAGAATTCCTTAAACATTTTTTTTTAATTTTTGTTAACAAATTGCCGTTAAAACCCAATTAAAATTGGCTTTTGTTTTATTATTTACGTTTCAAATAACAAAGAAATTAAAATTTTTTTGTTTTTATTTTAGATTGTTTGGCGTATGCCAAAGCCAACTTAAGGAACTTAGGTCAATTACAGGTTTAGCTTTATTATGAGTCTACTTTTAGTATGATACAAACGAGACATAAGTGCGAAGGAGAGATAAAGAAAATCCACTCTGTATAGTTAGTTGTTGATATTTGATTTGTATCCATGCAATAATTATTTATTCACACTGTATTGAATTGAAAACTTGTTCTGTTTTATAAAATTATATAATAGTTTTCTTTGAATTGTATTTCTGTTTCATCAAATTCAAAATGAAATTATTAAGGTCCGATAATGGTACGGAGTATGTCAACAAAGAGGTATGTGATATTTTACGTAAATATAAAGTAGTACATCAGAAATCCACACCCTACACACCGAAACATAATGGTGGAGCTGAACGTCACATGCTAACTATACCCTGCGAACCTATCCCAAGCCATGTCACATGACCGGTTCATTGTGATAAGGACCGGTCAAGGGACCGATCACTTTAATATGGGCTTGTCCTAGGAGGGGTCAATTGCCCTCTGTGACATGTCACAGGACTGGCCTAAAAGGACAAGTCGTGACTTTTAAACCGGTCACGTGATAGGTAATGTTGTTTTTACACTAAACAGGACAGGAAAGAGCCCACAGAAAAATAAAACTCCTTTTTGAATTGTATTTAAAAAAAAGTCCTGACATTTCTATGCTTCATATTTTCGGTTCAGATGCATATGTTCATATACCACAGGAAAAACGTAGGAAACTAAATCCGGAATCCAAAAAGGGTATTTTCGTGGGTATAAAGAAAACTGCAAAGGTTATGGCATTTGGATATCTAAAGAAAAAAGAATAAAAATTTCACGTAACGTTATTATTAAAGAATTTGAAAAGGAATAATACCTTAGAATGTAATGATAATGGCTTTATGGGGGAGAATGAAAATACAG
This sequence comes from Eustalomyia histrio, assembly GCA_949748255.1. NCBI lineage: Eukaryota > Metazoa > Arthropoda > Insecta > Diptera > Anthomyiidae > Eustalomyia > Eustalomyia histrio. The sequence goes on from OX456526.1 coordinate 21,342,215, forward strand.
TTGAACCTACAAATGCACCCAGAATAGAACCTTTATTGGAAGTTGATTCTGCAGAGGAATTTTAGGATGCAGAAAATGATGTAGTTGATCAAAATGTAGAAAAAGACAATGAACATATTATAGTACACTCAGAAAAAAAAGTTAGTAGAAAAATTTGTAAACGGTTTTCAATCGCACTCTACTATTTTTGTACTGATTTTTAGTAAAAAAATATTATTTAGCAAATCTTTTTGCAATTTACATTTTGCAAAATACAGAATTTTTACAGAATATTTACAAATTTTTGTTGCTAATTTCAGAAATCATTTTACAAATTTTTGAAAACCGATTTGCTAAAATTAGCAAATAATATTACTAATTTTAAAAAAGTGGATATTGAAGGAAATGTTATTTCTAATTAAAACTTACATCTACAAACTTAAGTTTCCTTTAAAATGTTACATATATTAAAAAAGGGATCGGAAGCGAAGATACCGACTGATGTCTAAAAAGAGGACATCTACTTAAAATAGCACTAAAAAGGTTTTTTAGTTCTAAAAATCCGCCCTAAAAACAATTAAAATTTAACCTTAAAAGTAAAAAAAAATTGAACAAAATATTTTTCAAAACAGAAATTACCAAATTAAAACAAAATGATTAATTCGTTTTTTAAAAAACATAATCAAAATTTTTGATGCTCGATAAGAAAAATAAATTCAAAGCTTTTTACTAATATTAATAATATTTAGTAATTTTTTTTGCTGATTTTAGCAAACAGATTTTAAATTGGACTTTACAAAAAGTCTACTAAAATTTAGTAGCGGCTACTAATTTTTATACTAATTTCATTGTACTACACGTCAGCAGACACGTGTTGCTAAGATTAGCAAAAAATACCGCTGGGCTCAAATTAGCAGAATTTCCCGTAATAACAGCAAAATTTTCAGTTGTCATTACAGACTTTTTTTGGTGAGTGTACAAGGAATCGTTACAACTTACGTTCAGGAAAGCCAGGTCGAGTTCAAAATGAAATAAATTGTGCATGAATCGCTGATTATGATGAGCCACAGAACTACCAAGAAGCAATAAATGGTAATCTTGGGTTGTAGTGGAAGAGTGCCATGGATGATGAGTATGGTTCTGTTATGAGAAATGAGACATGGAATCTCGTACAATTTCTAAAGGGAAAAAAGGTTATATCCAACAAATGGGTATACAAAGTAAAGAGAAATCAGGTTGGCGATATTGAACGATATAAAGCGCAGCTAGTTATTCGGGGCTTTACTCAAACCCAAGGAATAGATTGCGAGGAAACATTTAGCACCGTGGCAAAATTTACTTCTATTCTAATAATTTTAGCCTTAAGTGACTCTTCAAACAATTTTCTTACACAATTTGAAATCAAAATAGCGTTTTTGTATGGAGGAAGTATACATGCATCAACCAATTGGGTATAGCGATGGTAGTGATAAAGTCTGTAAACTCAATAAAAGCCTTTATGGGCTTAAAGTGGCTTCTAGGTGCTGGAACAAGAGATTTACAGAAATATTGAAAATTTATATTTTATAGTTGATCTTTTTAATACTTATATGTATGAACATGTATTTTTAGTTTGATTCGAGATCATAGGAAAAGTTTTTTCAAATGAAAAATTTTTTTCCTTATTATTAGACACAAGCCGAATGGAATGCATTTTCTGGTCAGCTACGACTTTCATCAACATTCAAAATTGTTTTTACATATGTTTAAACAATTCTTTTAACCGTGCCAAGTTATATTTTAATATTGAAATTTATATTTTATAGTTGATCTTTTTAATACTTATATGTATGAAAATGTATTTTTAGTTTGATTCGAGATCATAGGAGAAGTTTTTTCAAATGAAAAAATTTTTTCCTTATTTTTTTTTTTTTTGTAATTTAAGTAAACATGGAGAATACACAGAAAAAGTTATTAGACACAAGCCGAATGGAATGCATTTTCTGGTCAGCTACGACTTTCATCAACATTCTTTTTGCCGAAATACCAATTGTAAATATCTCTATTTAACTCACAAATCAACGGAAAAAGCTATTTTATGCTAACATACAGTTGATTTTTATTATTGAGTACAGATGTAATTTACTAACTATTTTGTGTTATTTATATTCTCCTTTGTTTACCATATGTCCAAATTAGCTACTAGCTAATATTAAAGACATGTGTTTTTTAAAATTGTTTTTACATATGTTTAAACAATTATTTTAACCGTGCCAAGTTATATTTTAATATTGAAATTTATATTTTATAGTTGATCTTTTTAATACTTATGTATATACATTCGGCTGGTGTCTAATAAATTTTTCTGTGTATTCTCCATGTTTACTCAAACTAAAAATACATTTTCATACATATAAGATTTACAGAAATCTTAAAGTATTTTAATTTTGAAGTCAGCACTGCAGATTTGTCACCACTCTACCGGTTTTACATTGAATGCTGTTAGGAGACTTACCAGAAAGCTCGCCGGATCTTCACCAACCTCTCTGGATGCTTGGATAGACAACAACAAAAAAATCATCATGCCAGGCTGATTTTATACTTATATATGCATGTGGACCCGAAGCAAAGACTGTATTAACCTGTTAAAAAAAATTACAAAAGAAGCAGAAATAAACGAACTAAAAACACATCACCCAGAATACCCCGTCACCCTTCTGCCCCTATTACACATATCGACGGACATTAAAACCTGGATAAGCTGCTTGGTGTTAGACAACTTGTGGCGGCCCTCCCACTTGAAATCCTGGTGGATTTCACCATGTCAACCTGTGGCCTTACGATCAGGTTGACCCTTTCGCCTCTCCACTTACCTTCGCTACCCTACTATCACTTCAAGGAAATAAATTTATCCACATATATTTGTTTCTTTTCAAAACGTTTTAAAAAAGTTCATTTTTTTATTTAAAATTAAAAAAATCCTAAATAAACAAATGGAAAATTGAAAGCATAAAAAAATGAAAAATTAAGAAACGAATATATAAAAAAAATTAAAAATAAATTATGAAAATAAAAATGAAAATTTGGAAAATTAAAATATAAAAAGCATAATGAAAATTTATAAGAAAATATAAATGCATAAACCAAAATTAAAAAGCAAAAAATTAAAAATATAAATGCATAAAAAAAATGGAAATTATACAAAACAAATCTAATGGCGATTGTGCCTAATCTATACATATTTTGCCAAAATGGCCGACGAAAAATTTCCTAACGGTGCCGTGCCGTTAGGTAATGTGCCACTATCTATCTTTTTATCACTTTCCCAACTTTTTCCAGGTTATTTCTTGTTTTGCGACTTTTCTTTTTTTTTCTTTCACAGGATGTCCGTCCTTGGCGTGTCCGAGGTGGTAAGTAGTCCGCGGTTTTATTAAAAAGCACTTTTCTTTTTATTCCTTTTAAGTTTTTTTTTATATGTTTTTATATATATAAATTTTCCACTCGGCGAAACTATAATTTCCTTTTCCGAATTCCCGGGCGTATAAAAAACGAGGACCTAGGCCTGAGCTCAACCCTACCCCTTGAAAAGAAATTACACGTTACCCGTATATATATTTATTTTTTATTGTAGATAGTACAACAAACTTAAAAACAAAAAACCCCCCCCCAAAAAAAAAAAAACAAAAAAAATCTGTCAAGTCCGTCTGTTTGTCCAACGTCTCCTCAGTAGGTCCTATCCTATATACTAAAGAAAAGGAAAAAAATACCTGGCACCTTCGTTACAGACTAAAACCGTTTCTCCAGCGGCTGGTGTTGTTAGTGATGACGATTTGCTTATGATGGTGAGGTTTGCTTATAATGACGATTTGCTTATGATGGAGAGGTTTATTGCTGGTGTTGCTGATGCCAAACAAGATGGCCGATAAAGATGGCCGCTGATGATGACCGCCAAGTGATGGTGACAACTACCCCAGGCAGCTTATCAAAATATTTGATATATATTTATCTTCCTTTATTCGATCTTCAATATTATACTATATTATTCCTTAAAATCGAGTTCAAGATCTTTTTTAAAAATTTTATATATATATGTTTTTATTGTTGAAAAAATTATATAATTTCCCTGAAGAAGTCACCCAATGTGGTGACGAAATATTGGAAGGAAAAAAATAATAAATAATCATTATTATTATTTTTTATAAAAGGATCTTGAACTCGATTTTAAGGAATAATATAGTATTTGATATATATTTTTTTTCTCTTTTCCAAATTTTATATTTTAAAATTTCCGCCAAATAAAAAATTCTTTTAAAAAAAAACACACGAATTTTCAATTTTTCCTTTATTATTCGCTCCTCTGTGCTGCTGCCTGGTTTTTTGTCGTTTACCGGAAAAAGCATTTCATTTCACAGAGTTTTATGACATTATTTCTTTTTCACTCAATTGATGCAGTTTGCCAGCTGATTTCGGGTTATCACTCATTTTCTCTTCATCTTCCCATAACGGACGAAACTACGTTGAGTGATTAACCCTCTGCGGGCCGATGTGACAGATTGTTGGGTATTTATTGGAAAAATCAATAAAAAGAAAATTATATTGGCTATATACATTGATGATGGCATAATTGCTGCTGAATCTAGGGGTCAGTTTGACGTTAAAGATTTAGCTCACTTTACTATTTTTAGGTATAGAAATAATACAACAACCGTCCAAGATAATCGTTCGTCAAACTACATACATAAGGAAGATGCTTCAGAAGTTTAATATGCAAGATGCGAGACCACTAAGTACACCTACCGAAAATATTCTAACTTCAGGTACCGTATCAAATAAAGGAAAATTTCCGTAAAGAGAGGCACTTAGCAATAGCAACAAGGCCTGATATTGCATATGCTGTTTCGTATGCAAGTCGTTTTAAGGATTCTTATAATGAAGAACATATTGCTGGATTGAAGCGGATTTTTAAATACTTATGCGGAACTGTTGAGTAAGGAATTGTTTTTTTTTTTTAACTAATGATTTATTTTTATACTGTTATTCAGATTCAGATTACGCTGGCGATGCTGAATCCAGACATTCAACTGGTGGTTTTGCTATAATTTATTTTTTTATTCATTTATTTATTTATTAATTTATTTAGTCTATGGAAAAAAAATAATGATAAAAAATACAAACATATGAGGGAGTAATATAATTTTAAATAAACTAGAAATTGAATATTATTTAATTATTAAGGTAAAGAATAATGTCTCTTTTAATAGTATCTAAGCTCTTATAAAAATCAAAGATATGATAAAATTGATTAAATTCGATACAAATACGGCGAAAAGGATCAGAATTAGCATAATTTGTAGAAAAGTATTTAACACTAAGAAATAGATAGTATCTTGATAAGCGATATGGAACATTTATGTTGAGTTTGCTAACTAGGAAATCTGAATGTAAATCTCCATTAATCAAATTTATTAAAAAAGTTACATTTAACATTTTACGGCGACTATAAAGTGTAGGAAGGTAAGGTTTGTAGGGAGGTAAATGCACAGTAGGATTCCAACCAAGTCCACGGAGGCAAAATATAAGGAATTGTTTCTGAACAAATTCAATAGCATTAGAGTGTACATTGTAGGAAGGATCCCAGACAACAGAAGCATATTCAAGAATTGGTCTCACTAGAGTAGTGAACAGCTTTTTTGTAATGTAAGGATCAGAAAATTCTTTTGCCCGGCGTTTGATAAACCCCAATACACCAACTGCCTTATTAATTGTTTTAGTAATATGATATCGGAAATCCAAACGTCTATCCAATAAAACACCAAGATCATTAAATGTTTCAACCATCTCTAGCCGCATACCATTCATCATGTACAAACCATTAACAGGAAGAGATCTTGAAAACACCATGTATTTGCATTTTTTACGTTAAGGTCCATTAGGTTCAAATTACACCATGTAGTAAAATTATTAATATCGATTTGCAATAACATTTGGTCAGTACAATTATTAAAGGAAAGAAGTATTTTGACATCATCTGCATATATCAAGCATTTAGAATATTGTAAAACCGATGGAAGATAATTAATAAAGAGTATAAACAAAAGCAGACCTAAATGACTGCCTTGAGGAACGCCAGATGTGACATTGATAACATTAGATTGTACAGTACGAAATTTAACACACTGTTTACGGCTTTTTAGGTAGGAACCAATCCATTTAAGAAGCATCAAACTGAAACCAATACGGTCTAACTTATATAGTAATAAATCATGGTTTACTCTATCAAAGGCTTTACTGAAATCAGTATAAACAACATCAGTTTCTTTTCCATTAACAAAGCCATCATTGACTAAAGTTGTAAGTTCCAATAAATTGGTAATTGTTAAGCAGGATTTACGAAAACCTTGTTGCTGTTGTGAAATAATAGAAGACGCTTGATATGATAATGCCTCAGTTATCAATTGAACTTAATTTAGCAATTCCTCTGTAATTTGATGCTACGGATTTACTTCCAGACTTAAAAATTGGAGTTATAAAGGATTTCTTCCAAACATCAGGAAATTATGCCAGTCTAATTGAATTATTGTAGAGAAATGTTAGAGGAATGTATAGAAGATTTGCGCAACGTTTTAACACACAATTTGGGACTCCATCAGGCACCGCAGCACACGACCATTTTAGTTTTAACAAGTTGCTTAAAACAGTTTGTTCATTAATAAATGAAATATTTATAGATGATTCCGGGATAATAAAAGGATATTGAGAAGTGTTGTTGAATTTAGTTGTGATGTATGTTGAAGCAAAAAAATCAGCAAACATATTACTTATAGAGATATCGTCTGATGCTTCGATGTCATCTGATTTCATTGAGGATGGAAAACCAATGCAGCGTCGTTTAGAATTATCAAACGAGTAAAAAGACTAAGGGTCGCTTTTTAACTTAGCCTTTATATTTTTTAAATAATCATTATAAGCAGAACGATTCGATTTGTTATATTCAGCTCTAACTTTTATATAGTTCGTGTAGTTGATCCATGATCCATGTTCTTTATATTTCTTAAATAGCTTAGTTTTTTTTTATTTTTTAGGCGATGACTACACTGATGTTGTTAGTGAATTTCTAGAGGCGATGCAGAATGTCAATGAAAATACATTTTTTGCATTCTCACTTGGAGTTTTTTCCCGAAAATCTGGGTCAATTTAGTGACGAGCAAGGCGAACGCTTCCACCAAGAGCTATCAACAATGGAAAAGCGGTTCGAAGGAAAAAGTCAGATCAGAATTCTAGCGAATTACTGCTGGTCGCTAAAACGTAAAACTGATGATTTGTCTTACAAACGTAGTAGATTAAGTAAACATTTTTAAAAAATAAACGTAATTAAAAAAAAAATCAAGTAAAAAAGGCTTAAACTCGGCTGTGCCGAATCTTTGAATACTCTCCACCAATGTTCTCTATTGTTTTTGATACAAACAATGTAAAAAACTTTTGAAGTAAAATTATGGAGGTGAAAAAAAAAATTTTACGTAAAAAAAATTTTGTGGTGAAAAAATTAATTTAGGTGAAAAAAATTTTTTGTGGTGAAAAAAAATTTTAGTGGTGAAAAAAATTTTTTGAGGTGAAAAATATTTGAGGTGTACAAAATATTATTAATTTCTAAGCGATTGGTGAAGAAATATGAGAAAATATATTATATACCAGTCGCTACTATGAAATTGTACTAAAAATACACCAATTTGTATGGAAAATTTAGAGGTATCTTCACATTTTCACCCATAACTTTTTAACCGCTGGACCGATTTTGCACAGGAGGATGTAAAATAATCTCGGTAAAAATAGGCAACCGCGCTTGCGTTTTCATAAGGATCACGAATATATACTTTATGGGGTCTTAGACCTATATTTCGACATGTAACAAACGGAATGACAAACTGATGTATACCCTCACCATATATGGTGGAGGGTATAAAAATAGTTCGTACTTTAAATTATTTCTTTTTGTTGGATCATATAATCGAAATCAGGGTTTTAACCGATTTACACGAAAAAAAGCTCGTTTTAATCAGAAGAACACTGACTTTGCTAGAGGCTAAGTTTTTCCGTAAATCGGCTAAGAATTGCATGGTCTCGACTAAGAGTTTTTTTGTAGTCGCACCATTTGGCATCATGGCATCATAGGTGGCTAAAAATTTGGTAGTTTGTTCATCCTGGTTTATAGGGTCATTGATTGTAGCCCTAGTACAGTCAAGGACCCTATAAACTACCATGATGCCAAATGGAGCGACTACAAAAAAACTCTTAGTCAATACCATGCAATTCTTAGCCGATTTATAGAAAAACTTAGTTTCCAGCTAGGGTTGTAGCGCAAATACAGTGATTGCAATGTGAATACATATATACATGTTTGAATTGGTACAAACCTTGCTAGAGGCAAAATTTTTCTGTAAATCGGCTAAGAATTTTTTGTAGTCGCACCATTTGGCATCATGGCATCATGGTAGTTTGTTCATCCTGGTTTATATAGTCCTTGATAAAAATTCCATAATTAAACACTTTTTCATACCAGTTCTCTACAGTGTTTTCGATAAGAGTATTGTAAAAAACTTTAGCAGTGAAGTAATGGATGTGCATAAAAATATAAAAATATTGTTTGAGGTAAAAAAATTTTGTGATGAAAAATATTTGTGGTGAAAACAAATTTTGTGGTGAAAAATATTTGTGATGAATATAAAATGTTATTCACTTCTAAGCGACTGGTGAAAAAATAAGAGAAAATTATTTATTTTCTAGTCGCTGCTATGAAATTGTCCTAAAATACATCAATTTGAACGGAAATTTTAAAGGTACCTTTACATTTTCATTCATAACTTTTTAACCGCTAGACCGGTTTTGTTCATTTTTAACGCCAACTTTTTCGGAAGGATGTTCTTTAATCTATGAAAAGGAGGGAGCCCGCTGGCGTCTTCTTGCCGTAATCACCATTTTAGATGGACAGACAGATAGACAGACTGAATTGTCGAATAAGCGAGTGAACTATAACAACGAACTGGTTTAATAAATATGACTGAGCGAATTAAAATATAAATGGACGAATTGAATTGAATTATTGATTTATTGAGCTAGTAATGCATATAGAGAATCATACCAGAGATACTATAACTATGTTATACAGTATGTACGAAATTAAGGTAATCGAACTAATTATTGGGCCACTAAAACACCGACCCTATCATAAAAGTATAGGGTGACCGCCGGGAAGGTATACAACTTTGTTTGTTTAAAATTTTTGATTAAATAAAAGAGAGTGAATCTTATATTGATTAATTTTTTATTTAATGTCGCCAATTATGTATGGAATACAATATTAGATAAATGTCCGCCTCAGTTGGCCTCACAAATGCGAGCCCTTTTGAGCACATTTTTCATTACATTATCACACATTTCACGCGGTATTTCATTAATTTTATCACGAATATTTTGTTTGACTGATGAATAACTTGAGGGTTTTCCATTGCCCAGAACCGACTATTCTGTTTATTCACATATCCATTCATATTCATATCCAGTTATTTTATTCTTTTATGACTTTTATTAAACTATTTCGGTTTTGTTTTTAAGTCGAAAAATACTTTTTCAAAGAAACTATCAAATAAAGCAGCTGCGTTGAAATCTGCGTTGTTACAAGTCTTCAATACAATTATTTTATTCATTTACGCTTTTATGACTTTTATTAAACTATTTCGGTATTGTTTTTAAGTCGAAAAAATACTTTTTCAAAGAAACTATCAAATAAAGCAGCTGCGTTGAAATCTGCGTTGTTACAAGTCTTCAATACAGTTATTTTATTCTTTTATGACTTTTATTAAACTATTTCGGTTTTGTTTTTAAGTCGAAAAAATACTTTTTCAAAGAAACTATCAAATAAAGCAGCTGCGTTGAAATCTGCGTTGTTACAAGTCTTCAATACAGTCATTTAATTCATTTACGCTTTTATGACTTTTTTTTATTAATAAACTATTTTGTTTTTAAGTCGAAAAATACTTTTTCAAAGAAACTATCAAATAAAGCAGCTGCGTTATGGTACTTTCTTGACTGGCCCGTTGGCTTAGTTGCTCGATGATTGGCTTGATGAGTGTAACTTTGTACATCCTGTATAGTTGTAGTATCCTTAATCCAACCCTCTCTTCACCAAATTCAAAATAAGCAAATTTCAAAATTACCACACCAAAATCCATATAAAAAATCGCAGTGTCCGACAAAATTATACATTTAGCGAAATGCCGCCATGTTGATATCTTTAGTAATTTTATAGGGCGTTTTATTTTTTTTTTTAAATTTAAAATTTCAAAAGGTTTTTATGCAATAATTTGAAGTCAAAAGTTTTTTTTTTTATAAAATTATTTGAGGACATTAATATCTGGATTGAATATGCATGTAATATTTAGAGGTTGAGAACTTTTATTTAAAATAAAACACATACGGACTTACGAAATAATTTTTTTATATTATTATGCGATAGCTTATTATTTGGCATTTAGTATAAAAAAAAAATTGGACACATGTGTATCGTAACCACCTTTTCTAAAGCGCATACGCAATGAAATATTTTAAAATTTTTATTCGGCTAAAAGTTACAGTCAAAAATTTATTTTTTCCATCATGATAAAATAACCTTTCTCTTTCCTTTGATTTTTCAGATAATCTTGAACAAAAAAAAAATTACCTTCATAAAAACAGTAGAAAAAAAATTACGCCATCTACAGTCTAAAAACAAAAAAAATTTCACCACTTTTGCTCATAAATTGTTACATACAAGAGAACGATTTTTTTATTAATATTTCAAATATTTTTGAAGTTCTTCTTTTAGACACATTACTTTCTTCATACTTGTAATTATGTATGTAAGTAACCACTTACTTTTTTATATACTAAAGTAATTGCTCCTTACATAAAGTAATGCATGGGCCGCTATGGCCATTCATTACTTTACACATTATTTTGTAATGTAACATATGGGTTTGGTGGGTTATTCAACTGAATGGGGCATCACTAATGGAATGTAAATTATGATAATAAAAAAGTGTAAAGATATGGTTTATTTAAACAAACCAAATTGTACCAAATTTTCACGTGAAATGCATTAGTCTAAAAAATAATTTTTTATATATATGGTCCATATGGCAATAAAGCCATATGACCTTATTTGGCACAGCATTAAGAAATAATGCCTTATTTCCAACGAAGAGGTGAAATAAAGTCATTATGGCATCATTGCACCTTTGATTATTTTCTGTGCAATTTGTTTGTAGTGTATTTGATTACTTTTAATTACAAATAAAAAATACAATACAATAAGTTCAGTTAACAAATGGAAATGTGAATCGACTTTTTTTTAATTAACAACGAATTGGGCACAACGCTTTGGAAGAAAAATGTGCTCATATAAACTAACGGTTCTTCATGCATAGCCAGTCGCCAATCAAAATGCAATACAGCGAGTAATTGCCATGCCGGCCGCGAAAACGCCGCGCCGGCCCCCTTCCAACGCCTGTACGCCATACCTTTTCAACGCTTGACAATAACAACGCATTCTTTTGGCAATACATATGTAACTATTACAATTTATTGCATTTTACACCGGTATGGTATTATTTCCACTTCAATGGACAAACTAAAATGACTTTATTTCACTCCATCTGTGGAAATAAAGCCATATGGCGGTGTGAAATAAGGTTATATGGCCTTATTGCCTATGGCTTTATAACACGGCACCGGTCCATTCATTTCCTTTTGGCTCATCATCGGTGTAGTAAGGTGTACACTAATTCTTGATGCTTTATGGCTACACATTACCCTACCCATTATTTGGTAATTTGTGGTTTTGCTGGGCAGCGTACTACTCTTATGTTTCAAAAAATACATGAGTTTTTAGAAGAAAAGCTGCTGAATAATATACCCTAGGAAAGCTTTGGTAATGAGTGCGATACACTAATGCATAACTTTGTAATGTATAACTCCTTAATTAAAAATATATATACTACTTACATTCAGCACAATTTTGAAACATAAAGTAATGAGTTACCGATAGTTGGTAATATAATGCATTACAATTTGATATAAAATAATGACTTTAAAAACTGACAAATTTAAGGCAATGTTTGATAAATAATTTGTATGAAAATTTATTATATTGCACGCTATTGTGTTTTTCACCCCTGTCTGCAAAAAGGAAATGCATTACTTTTAATTTTTTCGTTAGCATATTGTAACCGAAACAAATGCGGTTATCGGTAAGGGTAACGCTATTTTCTATTATTTCCGTAACGTTATTTTAAGTATAACGATTTTTTCAGTTATTTCGTAAACGTTATTTTAGGGATAACGATTTTTTCGGTTATTTTGGTGTCGGTATATTAGCGACAACGGTATTTTCTATTATTTCGGTAACGGTATTTTAAGGATAATGATTTTTTCAGTTATTTCGGTAACGGTATTTTAGAGGTAACGATAGTCAGTTGAAAGGGTATTGAATCGATAACGGTATTTTAGCGGTATTGCCTGCCAACCCTGATTTATATATTTATTAATATTATAAAAAAGTAGTTAATTTATAAAAGGTAAAAAAAGTTTATATTTTAATTATAAAACTCTTCCAAATTGCGAGAAGTTTAGTGTAGTTTCACCAACATAAAATAAATATAGTTGGCTTTTAGAAAAACCAAACAAAAACTGTATTTTAATGTAATTAATTTAATTACTAAAAGTAAAAATTTTGCAGTTTTAAAATTTTCACGATTTTTGACCAATCACTCAGGAGTAATCTGGTCTATTTTCTGGAGACCGGTCTATTTTTCACCGCTCGCGGTACTCAGCTCACAGGGTAGGGAGTTTAAGATAATCAGTCTTGTGTTACGAGACAGGTGTATGAGCTGCAACTCACCCATTTTTTCACAGGGAACGTAAACTAACACCTCAACAAATTAAACCTAAAACCGTTTATTTGTCACTTTTTCGAAAATAAGGCAAGAGTTCGTGTTGTTGCATAGAACTAAATATATTTTTTAAGAAAATTCGGTGGTAAGTATAGAACTTAACTTTGAATTACCGCCAAAAATTTGACGTCCCAGCAAAGCCACTCATTGCCAAATAATGGGGAAAATAATGTATAGTCGTAGGAGCGGACTATTTACCTTACACCTTACTTCATTGATGAATTTTAAAGGCCATTTGCCACAAAGTATTGTTTGCATGCTTACCAATATTCATGATATAAATGTAAATACCTGAAAATATGCATATTTCTGAAAAATATGTGTATCTCTCACATATGTGTAATATGCAGCTGCATAATGACTTCTGTTCAAACTACAGCTGTTAAATTGGTATATAAACCTAGAGAATTGAAAAAATTTAGATCAGTTGAACTTCAGACATCATTAAGAAAATAACTGAATTTTAATTTCATCTTTATATCTAAAACTAAAAAAAAAATTTTTTAAAAATGGATTTTCCAAAACATTATCTAAATTTTAATAATTATAGTGATGTTATTGACTTTGAAACGATTTTGGAAAATATTCGTGTACGCCAACAGCAAACAGCATCATTAATTTCTCATTTCCGAATTCTTGCAAGCAACCCTGCTTTATTGCCATTCCGGGGATACCCTCAACAAATTGATACAGTTGATAATCCTCCACAAATTGATGCACTTGGAAATCTTCAACAAGTTAATGAAGTTGAAAATCCTCCACAAATTAATGCAGTAGAACATCCTCAACAAGTTAATGAAGTTGAAAATCCTCAAAAAATTGATGAAGTAGAATATCCTCAAGAAATTGGTGATATTGTTCGATTGGGACCAAATCGTACAGAGATTGATATTGGATCTTACTTAAAGATTAACTGGCGTTCGGCTCCTTTAGCTACACGACAACTTTTGTCTTTTCTTTTTTCTGATTACACTTTAAGAACACATACGTTGTCCGGCAAACCTTCACCTGCCTTTTATGGTCGAGAGAGAGAGCAAAAACATCAATTAAATCCCGAAATAGTGGCTGATATCATTCATTGTGTCCAGTCGAAATGCGTGTGTACCAAACGTACAATACGGAGTACTATTACCACAAAATGTTCAGATACTGCAAAGAAATATAAGAAACTAAAACAACAACAAAAATAAATCCAGGAAAATTAAAGTATTTATTTTAAGTTTTTTATATTCGTTATTAGATCTATTAAAGAAATAGAATTAAAAAAGTAAAAAAAAAAGCAGATTATATAAAGTAAATTTTACACATCAAAAATTAAAGTAAACGTTAAAAGGCAAATGCTTTTACACCTAAGCTATATGTTTGCAAAACCAATACAAAATGTAAATTTAAATTTAAAAAAAATTACACTTCAAAAATCAAATAATATTCAATAGATTAAAACAAAATTAATAAATATTAAAAACTATTGTAGTTTATATTATGGATCTGTGCAAATGTTATGTGAAATATTCTTTTTCATTTTAAGATAACTAAAAGTTTTTCTTTTCAAATTTTTGTAAATTAAAAATAAAACAAAACTCATTTTGTTTTATAATTTGTCATATTTATTATTACCTGAAAATGCTACACAATGGAGTAGCGAAATATTGAAAAATAAATAATATTTTTTATATAGAAAAATTATAACGTAAACTCGTTGTACACTCTAAAAAAGTTTGTAAATTTACTACAAATAAATGGGTTAAGTTTTATACAATCCCCGCCATTTACTGACTTTTTTCATTTATATTTTCATTTGTTTGATATTTAATATTAATTTACCCACCAAACTGAAATTTGTGGTTTATTTACAGTTATTGAAAATTTAAACTATCTGTTTCAATAAAAAAAATTCAAAAAATTTAAATTTGTTTTTTATTTAAATTGTTTGTTTATATACAAAATTATTTAAATTCAAATTACAAGAACTTCATAAACACACACACACAAACACATTCACACAAAAAGTGTCTATTGGCATATATACATTTTATCAACTAGAAAAGAAACAAAAAAATACAAAAACGAAAAAAATTTAAAAAAAAGATTAAATCGTTTGTTTTTTAAGGAATTGTTTGATCAAATTTTCACATTTATTTTAACTGATTAATAATTTTTTTCTTACGGATGTGTCAGTTGTTTAACAAACATTAAAAAAATATATCAAAAGTCATTTGGTTTAAATGAAAAGTAAGTAGAGATATCATCTCAGGTTAATGGTATTTTCTATTATTTTTACTTACAAATTATTTTTAGTATAGAAATGCATTTTTCGTATTATTTTTGAAATTTCATTTAATTTTTACGCAATATCAAAGTAAAATTACCCACTTACGCATTACCAACTTACGCATAATAACTGTACTTTTTTTCGTTTACGCACACAGAGTAAATTTACCATATGGATCCAAATAGTTAGTACTGTGTAAAAGCAACAACTATCATCTGTCGATACAAATCGGTTAAAAAATGGGCCAAATACGACAAAAACTAAAATAAGGGCATTTATCAAAAATTGGCAGTCAAAGCTTTGATTTACATATTTCCTTTTGGAAGAAAAGTGGATTAGAAATTAGGATTCACAACATTACCTTGTCGCTTACTCAAAGTTAAATTATAATTGGTTACCAGGCGTTAAAAAATAATGTGTTACTCAATTTCTTACAGAAAAATATAATAATAATTGGTTATTAGTAACCAGTTATTAATATGCATACGCGTAATCCATTATTCTTTATTTTTTCGTAAGCTTGCACACCTTACCTTTTGGGACATTCCATATAAAAAAAGTTAGAATTATAATATATAGGGAAATACGTGAAAACCTTGCAGTATAGATTACTAGACTTATTATTTGGTAAGGTGTGTCTTTGCTGGGTAGTTAAGGTGATCGAGCCAATCATTGAGCCTCAAGGCACCGAGCAAATCATAAAAGTAACTTATACCATATTCACAGTACACCCCGAAATACGTATTTTGTTTTTATCAGTTTTTTAACTTACAAATTCCATACAAATTTTAAATCGAAAACTTGAATACAACGAAATTACATATTTTGGAGTTCAGTATGAATGGAGTATTATATTACGAGTACAAATCTTCAATACAGTTATTTTATTCATTCATGCATTTATGACTTTTTTTATTATTAAACCATTTTGTTTCTGTTTTTAAGTCGAAAAAATACTTTTTCTAAGAAACTGTCAAATAAAGCAGCTGCGTTGAAATCTTCTTTTATATGGTACTTTTATGACTGGGCCGTTGCACAGTGGTTACTCGATGATTGGCTTGATCAAATTAACTTTTTACATCCTGTATAGTTATAGTATCTTTTATCCGACCCGCTCTTCACCAAATTAAACATAAGCAAAAATTAAATTCACGACGAACAAAATCCATATAAAAAAACGCAATGTCCGACAAAATTATACATTTTGCGAGATGCCGCCATTTTGATGTTGATGTCTTTAGTAATTTTATAGAGCGTTTTAATTTTTTTAAAATTCTAAATTTCAAAAGTTTTTTTATTGAAATAATTTCGCCTAAAAGTTGAAGGAGAGCTACTTTTAATAACTTTAACAGTCTTAACTAACAACTTTTAATTCATAACTATTACTTACTAACATTCAAGTTTTTTTCCTTTAACAACGCAAATATATTGTCCCGTTTGGCAACGTTAGTTTAAAATCGGTTAACTGACACCAAATAACCTGAATTTTGGGAAGAACAGAAACCGATCGGTTTTCATTTGTGAATACTCTATTTTTGATATTAACATTTTTCTTTGGCTGCATAAAATATTGGATAAATAACAGTTATTTTGTTTTCTTTTATTAAGACTACTGTATAAAAATCATTTAAAATATATTTTTTTTTGTTAAATTCTTTATAATTTACAATACATTTTAAGTCTGTCCATACCGGTTATGTTTCTTCCTTCAAAGTTAAGTGTTGTTAAATGATAACAAAGCCAGTATTTGTGGAGCCATCAGCAACATCATTTTGCTTTATTTAAAAAATAAAATAAAATTACTTATAAATAGTTTGTAGTATTTCGATTTTTTTCCTTTCATTTCCTTCATCAGCCATAATTTTATTGGGTGTTATAAAGTTATGCTCTTTATTCTTTTTTTTTCTTATTTGATTTAGTTACTCGTTCCTGTTGCTGTTGTTGGCATTAAGGCTCACTGTGTGTGTATTGATTGGCCACGTTGTATCTCATCACTTTGTGGTACTAATTAACTTCAACTTGTCATAATTGTCAAAAAATTATCGGTAGACTCAATCGTTGCAGTTGGTGCTCTTATCACAAAATATTTTGTTATTTTGTAGCAAATTTTTTTCTTGTGTCTTCCTTTTAATTTTACAACTACGTCATTAATTCTTGAATAATTGTTGCAATTTTTATTTTCACACCTTATTTTGTAATTTCAAGAATAACTTGTTGCAATCCACATAAAATGCATCATATTTTCTTTAACAATTTCTCAGATTTATGTACACTTTCAGAAACAATTACAGCTGTAATCTAGATTTCTGTTTATATATAATTTTTGTGCTGATATTTTAAATATCGCTTCAAACTTAATAGAGCAATAATTAAAAAAAAATCATATTTTATTAAAAAACAAGTAAAAGAGGGCTAAATTCGGCTGTGCCTAATCTTTGAATACCCTCCACCAATATCCTAAAAAGATGTTCTCTACTGTTTTTGACACAAATAATTTAAAAAAATCTTTTGAAGTAAAATTATGCAGGTGAAAAATTTTCGTGGTGAAAAAAAAATTTTGAGGTGAACAACTTTTTTGTTGTGAAAAAAAAATTTAGTGGTGAAAAAATGTTTGAGGTGAATACAAAATATTTACTGCTAAGCGACTGGTGCCAGTCGCTACTATGAAATTGTACTAGTTTTTTAACCATGGACTGCACAAAAAAAAACATTTTAAAGCATAGTTTTTGTCAAATACTCAATTTTGTTCCGGCTAATGGGGACTAGTTCTTCAGCTGAATATGCCTAATGGAGAGAATGCACTTTCTGATGCGCCACGTTTTGATAAATAGTTCCAACGAATATTCTTTCTTTAAAAAATTTGTCTAATGGAGAGAATACATCAAAGAAATTAATTTGTTAAAGAAAAAACATGAGTTGTAACTATTTGTCAATAGATGGCCTAACAGAAGGTGCATTCTATCCATTAGGCATATTTTGCTGCAGAGCTAGTCTCCATTGTGCTACAATATGCAGTAGAGTATTATTGATTTTCTATTTTCTTCGTAACATAAATGAATATTTGCCAAAAACTATGAAAAATATATGTTTTATGTGCATATTATACCTTAATTTTTTAAATCAATATTCATTTAGATGTTTAAGAGCACAATATTGCACTTTATTCATGCGTATTTTTTTATAAAAGAAAAAATTAACATAAATATACATTTGCCAATCCCTCAATTCTCAAAAATACAAATGGAATAAAAAAATACTATTTTCCTTTATGAAAATTTCTGTTTTGACATAAAAACATTTCAAAAGTTGACTTTAAAATTATGTAATAAGTCTACTAGTAACATCTGAACGCATTATAATTTAAAGTATGTAGGTAATTTAATATTTTATTAATTAATTGAAAGCCAAGGCTATATCGCCATGGGGCGCCATGGGGCGCCATATATTCAAAAGTAGCGGCACTAAAGCAATTATGCATTTTGTTCTTTATATATAAATGTCTTTGGTTACAAAAACAAAAAATACATTTTATGGAATGAAACGAAAAACCAACAAAGCTTTACAGAAAAACCCTATCTGGTTTACTATATCTCCTATAGTAGCCAAAGAATTGGAGATATTTGAACGGAAAATCCTAAGAAAATGCATCGGAAAAAATTATGAAAATTTCATAAAACGATATTTAAATAGTTACGTCTATGAAAATGCTGATGTTCTACCCCTCTGTAGGTACGCCATGTCGTTGCAAGCCAGATTTGTTGAGAAACTTGCGCTACACGATAATATGCCAAATACACGAAAGCGAGAAACACCATCAATGGACGATCCAGCTCCTCTGGACCTTACCTCATTATATATGAGCCCAGCCTCCGGCAATCATAGGGGCTGAAGGTGATATACGTATATAAAGGGTGTCCCAAGAAGAACGCAATTTTTGAATTTTAAATAAAACACAGATATTTAAAAAAAATCGTGAAACTTTATTATATCGTAAAGTAGACAGAATGAGGTTATGTATGGAACAATATATCGTGCAGATGGCCGCCGCGGCTTTGCTGGCATGCACGCGATCTTTTAATGAAATTTTCAATGACCGTTTTGCATGAATGCTGCGGTATTTCATTAATGCAGCGTCCAATTTCCTCTTTTAAGGCTTGAGTCGTCGTCGGCTTATTCGCGTAAACCATCGACTTCAAAAAACCCCAAAGAAAAAAATCTAATGGTGTTAAATCGCACGATCTAAGCGGCCAATTCTGATCTCCAAAACGCGAAATAACACGACCGGGAAATGACTGATGCAGCAATTGAATTGTTTCTCTGGCTGTATGACATGTGGCGCCATCTTGTTGGAACCACATGCCCTCTACACTCATTTCTTCAATTCTAGAAAAGAAAAAACTGGTTATCATTTCACGATACCGAACACCATTGACTGTTTGCGCTTGACCTGCCTCATTTTCATAAAAAGGTCCAATGATTCCTCCAGCCCAAAAACCACACCACACAGTGACACGTTGAGGATGCATTTGCTTCTCGTGAATCACTCGAGGATTTTCCTCACCCCAAATGCGACAATTCTGCCTATTGACGAAGCCATCAAGATGAAAATGGGCCTCGTCACTGAAGATGATTTTATCGGCAAAATCAGCATTTTCATGTTGTCTCTCCAATACCCAATTAACGAACTCCCTACGCTGTCCATGGTCAGCTGGTTTCAGTTCCTGAGTCAATTGAACTTTGTATGCATGAAGATGCAAATCTTTCGTCAAAATTCGCTGCAAAGTGGATTTGGATACACCAATTTGCTGAGCTCGGTGCCGAATTGAGGTGGATGGAGTTTGAGCGACATCATCACGTACAGCTGCGACATTTTCGGTCGATCGACCTGGTCGATGGCGCGTTGTTATCTTTACATCACTAACAGACCCAGTTTCGGCAAATTTATCCATTAATCTCTTTACAGTTGACTCTTTTGAAGCATTATTGTGACCCCAAATTGATCGCAATTTGCGAACTGTAGCCGCAAAACTTTCACCATTTTGGTAAAACAATTTCACAATGAGAATGCGTTGTTCATTCGTGTAGCGCTCCATTTTTACTAACCTCGTACCTTCTACTAGCAAACAATAACAATTGTTCAAATGTCAAACAATGGCACTTCGAATGTTGCCAGATTTAAAAATTGCGTTCTTCTTGGGACACCCTTTACTAAATTTTGCATGAACTGTAATATGAATATGTTTTGTCAATTTATGTAACAGAACTTTTGTTATTTAGTTTTAGTAATGTTATTTACAGAGGTCTGCTCTGTTAGCTACTTTAACAATGTTGCTTTTTACGTTAACTTAGTTATTAGAGTAACACACATATATCTCTAAGAATGTTATTATTCTCATAGTATGTAAGACAATAAATGTAATCGAATAAGAAGAAGACTTGATAACATTTTTACTTACTTACTTAACAGAAACAAAATAGACACAGAAAAATTGTACCAATTTGTATGGAAAATTTAGATGTACCTTCACATTTTCACTGATAACTTTAGAACCGCTGAACCGATTTTGCTCATTTTAAATACTGCTCGGGAGGATGTTCAATAATCTGGGTAAAAATAGGCACCCCCGCTTGCATGTTCGCGTCGTGATCGCCATTTCAACAGACAGACAGACGGACATCGCTAAATCGACTTAAAATTGCATAAGGATCACGAATATATATACTTTATGGGGTCTTAAACCTATATTTCGACATATTACAAACGGAATGACAAACTGATATATACCCTCACCATATACGGTGGAGGGTATAAAAATTCGCAAAAAGTTTTTTTTTTCAAGATTCCTCAGAAAACATATACGTATACATTTCATAAGATGTACAATTTTAAATAACGTATTGTATATAGGTTAAAATGTCGTAAAAACTTAAAGAATATAAAATATACTGCTGTGCCTAAGCTTACAAACTTTAACAAATTGTGTATGCACTTGATTTAATCCAAAAAAGTATCAAATTTTTCTAAAAAAAAAATCGAAAGAAAAAAAACAGCACACTAAATTATAATATGAGAAACAACCACCATAAAAGCCCTAATGCAACAAAACAAAGAGACCAAAAAGAAGATCTCCCTGGAACAACAACAACGAAAAAATGTTTATTGCAATGCTTTGTTTGGAGAAATTTTCCACATGATGTGATCACAAGGAACATGTATTCAAAATGACATGGTGGATAAGCCAAAACGAGTCAAATATAAAATATATACACTTTGGCACTATGGGTTAGCAAACATCATCACGTTTGTGATCCAGAACAATTGAAAATTTTAATATGTTTTTATCATACACACATAAACTCTAAATTTATCCGCAAAATGCTTTTAACTTTTGACGTACTGTAAAAAAAATTACAAAAAAATCATTAATTTGTGATCACCCATAATTTTCTTAAAACTATGAGTGATCACAAAAATTTCGTAATTATAATTGGTATTATAAATTTGTTTTAAATTTTAAACCATATTTCTTTTGTTTCTGTTCCATTATGCACAAAGTTTGACTGACTGCTTTTAAATGACAGGACAGGATATAAACACACACACACATGCATATATTCACTCCAAGCCAAATACCTACAAAACATTACAAAGCTCATCCATTTCATTTTAAAAGACTTATTTATCTAATGATTATGGCAGTTAAACTCACTCACTTGCTCTTTCTTGTTCTAAGTAGGAAAGGTAACTTGATCATAAAATAACTTAATTAACATTTTTAAAATATCTGAACTTATGTGTATGTTTTTATTATACGTATTATGGCAATTATTTTATATTTTATAAATCTAAATTTTTTTACAACCACATATTTTTAAAAGTGTTATAAACAGTAATTTAAGATCCTAAAGATAATTTAAATGAAAATACACAATTCACAATATTGAAAACAGCTCTCATAAACTAATTGTTTTGAAAAGTTTTTTTCGGAGACTGTGTTTTGATACGAAAATTATGAATATAATTTGCTAGAAGTTTTCCAAAGGTAAATATTATAAAAAACCTAAGGGTTTTCCTTGGGGCAATAATTTTGGCTTCTGAAAATTTTTCTATTGCAGCAGGAAATTTTGTCTGATATTTAATTAATTTTATTAGTAAAATACCCTAACTGTGGTACAAAAATTCAAGTACTGACCAACCCTACCGTGCAATTAAATATTATTTACACTGAAGTAGAACAATTATTTCAAACTCTTTACCAGAGTTTGCAAAATGTTTTTCAAGTACAACCCACAAACTGCCAACGGTACATGAATCTGTCACTGGTAGGGCATTGAATTTAAAAAATAATATGATATTTTGTTAATAAATGGTTTGTAATCGGAATACTGAGACTTCAAAAAACAAACGGAATAGTGCTGGCAGTGTCACACAATAGGTTATAAGTTAGCATAACGTGTGATTAACATTCTTGACAGTATTTACGCAAAGAATAAACATGGTTGGGTCAATCATATTTGAAGAGCATCATATATTTTTGGATTATAGTTCGACTATGGTTGTGCCAACCATAGTCGTACTATATTATGGTTATCATATTATAATAATAAAATAACCATATTTTTACCATAATATGGTCCCTACAGTTATATTATGATTAAAAAATTACCATATTATGGTTCTAAATAATCATGTTATAATAAATTTATTATAATATGACCGCACGTAATCACATTATCGTCCCTTATAACTATATTATGATTCATGGATTATCATTTTATGATCCATAATCTAAGAAAATTTCTTAAAGGAAAAGTTCTTAAAAAATATGAAAAAGCTCTTTAAATTTTTAGAATATTTTCTTTAGGAATGTTGTTTCTAAAAAAAATTAATATTAAGGACTTTTTGAAGAAAAATTGTTAAGGACGAAATCATAGACTTTAAGAACTTTTCTTTTAAGGAAACTTTGACTTTTTTTTAAGAAAAATATTTAAAACTATGTTTTTAAATTCCAATGACTTTTTTATTAAAAAATATCTTAAGACATTTTTAAGATTTTTTTAGAAAGTTTCTAGAAATTTTTATTTAAGAAAAAATCTTTAGAATCTAAGAATATTTCTACTAGAAAAAGTCCTTAGAATGTAAGTATTTTCTTCAGAATCTATGAATTTTTCCTTCAAAGAAAGGCCTTAGAATCTAAGTTTCAACCATGTTTAAATTTAACAATATTTCCTTTAGAAATGTTGTTCCTAAAAAAAATTAATATTAAGGACTTTTTGAATAAAAATTGTTAAGGAAAAAATCATAGACTTTAAGAACTTTTCTTTCAAGGAAACTTTGACTTTTTTTTTAAGAAAAATATTTAAAACTATGTTTTTAAATTCCAATGAATTTTTTATTAAAAAATATCTTAAGACGTTTTTAAGATTTTTTTTAGAAAGTTTCTAGAAATTTTTATTTAAGAAAAATCTTTAGAATCTAAGAACATTTCTACTAGAAAAAGTCCTTCAAAGAAAGGCCTTAGAATATAAGTTTCACCATGTTTTTTCTCTGCGTGTTGTTACCTGATTGATAGCAGCATTGGCGGAACGTCTGTAATTCAAAAAATTTTGTGCATTCCAAATACCTTAAATGCAATAAATTATATTTTGCCTAAATTTTCATAACAGGGTTCGAATTACGACATCCGTAATCGAATAAATTTGTTCGAAAATAATAATGAAACACTTAATTTAGCTTTTATTTCTAATCTAGGACCGAACTACAACATCCCTGATAAAGAAAATTCCGTTAAAATGTTTTATTTCAAAAAAAAAATAATTTCGATCGAAAAATTATGATCACGAATGCCGTAATTCGACCCTATTGTTGTGTATAGTACCGATTTTCTTGCCAACTAAATGTTTTGGTTGCAGCAACCGAATTACTTAGTTATCAAAACCAAAGGTTTTTCTGATACAATTGAAATATTTGGTTTCAACTGTAATTCTGTTGCATTAACCGAATTTCGGTTGCGACAAATACATATATCGGTGGCTCCAAACAAACCATTCGGTTGTTACAATGAATCTTATTTCTCTGTGTAGTATAATTTTATACAATCGTCTGGCGAATTAAACATTTTTTCACCACATACCTGGAGGTAAATTTTATTTTATATTTACCTCAAAAATTATTTTTCTCCACTAACCATATAATTTTTTTATCTCAAAAAAAATTTACCACAAAAATTGATTTCACATTTAAAAAGATTTTCACCACACTTTTTTACCTCGACAATGTTTTCGCAATTTCATTTTCTTTTATTTTCTTTTCCAGGTACGAAAATACTATGGAGGGTATAAAATTAAATTCGGTAAAGCCAAATTTAATGATTTACTTTATTTGCACTATTGGCAAATTCTGCCTGGGTATTTGACCCATTATAAGATCTACACGATGAAAGTTTTAAGCCGTTTTATTGCCAAAAAATGTAAGGTACATATTATTGAGTGACGAAATCAAAAATATCCTCCAATTTTTTTTTGTTTTAATTTTCGTTTACCTGTTTTTAATCTTTTAATACCAAGGCCGTCAAAAAGTGCTTGTCAGATATTAACTTTTTGGCTTAATAAAAATAATAATAATAATAATAACAATGATAATAAAGAGAACGATTAAAAGTAAAAAGTTCGTAAATATAAATTTATTTTTTAAAACAGAAAAAAATATTTTAAAATATACCCAGCAAAAAAAAAAGTACCAAAAGAAGAGAAAAAGAAGCAGTGATTTTTGATTCCGGTGTTGTGAAAACTTGGGTCGGAACCAATGATATTTGCATAGGGGTGTCATAGGGTTGAAGCTTCTAAAATAATAACACTAAGTCAAAAATTTTCGATAAGTAATATTAATTTACTGATAGTGTTTATGGCTAAGAATTGGGACTATTTGATTACTGGATTCGTCTTCAACATTTATTGTGCTATATCTGCTAAATAAAGCGATAAATCAAATTTTTTATATCTTTGCCATTGAAATAGTATAAATACCCTACGGGAAATGAAGGGTCGATTAATCCAAGGTGATAAATCTGTTATAGATGAATGAGGGACATGTCACAAAGCTGGTGTAAAATATAATTCAATGTCTGAAAAGGTGGTAATTGCTGTAAAATAACCAGTGTCCCAAAAATTGAAATGGTGGCAGAACATTGACTGGTTATTTCTGTATAAATCATGTAACTAAAGAGAAATGAACATAACACCAAGGAGGACTAAGGAAATTAGGACTGTAATAGTTGAAATAATGACAGAACACGGAACTGGTTCAACAAATTTTGCAGTGTATAAAAGAATGTCAATCGGTGGCGAAAACCCCAATGCCGCGACTGTTGCAAAGCTGACCTAATACTGAACTGATTTAAACAGAACCGACTTTGTGACTGCAGAAATGATGGCATTACGCTAATCTAGTTGAAAAAGAAGTGATTACGCAACTGTTTAGATAGTGACATATACACTCAGAATATTATGTAGTTAACTGTTTGTAGTTTAATAAAAAAGTTTTCCGTTAGATTTAAAAATAAAGGAAGATACATTTATTTTTCAAAGAAACATCTATATTAACTTTTTTATACATTTATTCGAAATAATTTACTATCATTTACCGATTTTTTTCAGATTCATTTATTTTTTTCATTTGTTTGAAATTTAATAAAAATTTACCCACAAAACGGAAACTTGTGGTTTATTTGTGTCCGTAACAGTTATTACAAATTTAAATTTTGTTTGCTGTCTGTTTCAAAAAAAAAATATTCAAAAAATTTCAATTTGTTTTTTATTTAAATTGGTTGTATATATACAAAATTTTTCAATACAATTTACAAGAACTTCATAAACACACATACATATACAAATACATTCACACAAAAAGTGTTTATAGCTTCATATGCATACATACATTTTGTATTGTACGAGTATATTAAAAAAAAAAAACAAAAATACAAAAACGGAAATAATTTAAAATAAATGAAAAAACATTTATTTTTTAAGGATTGGTGGGTAAAATTTTGACATTTATTTTAACTGATTATATCAGTTGTTTCTTACGGATGTGTCAGTTGATTAATCAACATTTAAAAATATATAACAAATGACATTTAATTTAAATGAAAATTAAGTAGACCGGTTTTTAAATGAAATATCATTTCTTTTAAATGATATTTTCAGTTATTTTAACTTACAAAATTTTTTAAGTGTAACTGTATTAATTCAAAATGAATTCAATGTGCATGATGAAGTGTCAATGACAGGCAAATCAAGCTGCCCACGACTGGCTAATAGGTATCATAACACTTATGAGCTTGTTAAGAAACACCTAGGGATGTTATCCCTAAAAATCCAAAAAATGTTATTGAAATTTTTAATCGACGACTCTTTTCCCTTAACAGTGTTAAAATTTTATTGCAAAATTCATTATATTAAAATATATAAAAATTATTATTCACTTAAATCCATTATGGACACTGTTTCATTTACACGGCTATTTACTTGAAAATGGCTGTTTATTGAATAAAGTGGGATATGATTTAAATTAATTTGTATTAAATTACTTCTGTTTCGATAGAATAACTTGTTTTATACATTAATTCGTGAACTATATATATCAATTACACCAATTTTTGTTGGAATGATTTATTAAAAATGATTCATCGATTAATATTAATTCAAAACTTCTAACGATCACAAAAATTGCAAAAGTGTCAAAAATTCGCTTATTTTAAAATAAATTAGAATTCAGCTTGTCTATGCGATAGTTGCGTGTGTGTAAAATTTTATATAAGCCCGATGAACCACCAAATAGTTTTCAATATGTCCCACTGTGTAGTTAGCGCGGTTTTGATACTATTCTAACCAATTTGTTTATTGTTTGTTATCATAAAGATTAACATATCTATATAGGCCCGTAAAATTATAGAGTTTTTGTTTTAAATATTAGATTTTTTAAATATTCAAATAACAATTTTTAAAGGGGCATCTAAATTTTTTTTTTATTTTATCAAAATGTATTTGCGGAAGGTTAAACTAACATTTTCTGACGTGAATCCTCAATACGCCTCGAATGCGTTTATGGAATGATATTCGAGGCAAATTTAATTCATTTTAAACAAGTGAAAAACAAAGCTAATTTTTATCATCCTTATAAATAATAAAAAGTTAGCAGCCAATTATATTTTTAGCCGTAGAAAACCTGATACTGACTTGAAAATCTTTTAAGTCTGAATCAAATGAATTTTCTGCAGGATAAGCACAACTAAAATTTCGAGAACTTCTATTGGACTATATGGTTCACATCAAAAAATAAATATTTTTGAACATAAACCCAAAACGATCTTTTACAGATCGCACTAATTCGAGAAGATCTAACGTTTTTGATTTGCGAAATATTAATTTTTAATTTTTTTAAAGTACTCTATTTTTATAAAAACATTGATTTATTAGGAGTAAATTTAAATTGCTTCTGCAATTTTTATTTGCACAATGAAAAAATTGGGAAAACTTTTGTAATAAACATTGCAGGTAAATTCAGTGACTGGACCTTATGGAATCTTTCAGAAACACGTTCTTAATATGAAACATGCGGAAAAAATTTTGACAGGTTACATGCCAACTAATTTTCGTTTGCTCTGTATCATGTGCACTTGCAACAGTGACGTGATTTGTCAAGAAGCTATTCATTCCCTACAAGTTCTGCAACATGTGTTATGTTTGTGATTGATATGTAACTAGTTTTTTATTAATTACTTGTCCTCAGTCCTGTGGTATGTACATTTAAGCCGGTCATGAGACTAGTTACGTGTAAGATAATTCTAACCTGTTCTGTTGCGCATTCACTTACACCAATGCAGTGATATGGTACCCTGCACAAGGTCAGCGATATGTCGCAAGTAGCTTAAAAGGTAGAAATTGCCACCTCCTATGACAAGCCCATGTTAAAGTTACCGGTTACTTTCATATAAGAGAACCAACTCGAGGATCGGTTTCTACCACAAAGTTCCGGTCACGTGACTAACTCTGTGACTGGTCCATTTCCCCGTAGGGTATTATCGATATCTAAAGAAAAAGTATTTGAGGGTTAATACCCATCGTTTGAATGCTTTTAATTGAGCGAATTCCTAATGACACTCCATATCAGGACTACCTATTGTACATGATTTATACACCAAAAGATAGATCTTATAAAAAGCTTTCATTTAATACCCCATTACCTATAAGTACCCTGTGGACATGTTCTTTTAGACCAGCCCTGTGACATGTAACTTAGGGCAATTTACCCCCTCCTAGGACAAGCTCATGTTAAAATGACCGGTCCTTTTCATATAAAAAAACCGGTGCCGTGACCGGTCCCTATCACAATGAACAGGTCATGCGACATGTACAGGCATAAGTCATTTTCCCTCAGGGTACTTTTCAGCAAATATAAAAAAGCTTCAAAAACCGGTTCATTCTCCTTTATGCATGTTCTTGCAAGAGATTAGGGTGACGATAAAAATGCATTTCATTGTTTGTCTCTGCTCCAACATGTCAAAATTTTATCCAAATCGGAGAGAACTTCACCACAGACCTTCCGTGTTTGATACACAATTTCACATATTCTTAAGGATCGTTAACCGGTGTCGGCAGAAGGCCAAATATATGAAATGATATATGAAATAATGATATATGGTTGGGTTATATTTTTCCTTGTATAAAAAATGCTATCAAGTCGAGTGATTTTAATAGCACCGTTCTATATAACTATTTTTTGTAGTTTTTAACAATATAAAGGTTAATATAAATGTTCTCAATGTCTGATTACTTTTAATACCGATTACATTTTGACTGCTGATATATGCTAAAGAGGCTGTCAATAATAATTTAAGTAAATTAAGCTTGAAAACTTTTTAAAACAGTTCACAAAAAGTTTTTTTTTTTAAATAAAAAAAAAAAATTAACAAGCAATCACTACATAAACCAACGCACATGAGAACACAAAAACAAAAAAAAAAAAAAAGAATAAAAATACAATGAAAAAAATCAAGTAGCATGAAAATAAAATTATGGTTAAAGGCTATAAAAATTGGTAAATTTATACAGACAACAAACATTGAAAGGTAATAATAACAATGTCATGTAAGATTTTAAAGAAATCTTTAAACATACAAAAATCCAAGAAATAAAATCAGATACAGAAAATATTACATTTTTTTTTCTGGAAAATTAAACATAAAATCATACATGATTTTTTTGTAAGACATTTTGTGTTCTTTTTTTAGCCAGAGAAAAAAAAATTAAACAAAATTTTGTTGTAGATGTTAAATATAATTTAAATTGTTATTATTTATTACTGTTACAAGCCATATTTTACATAACCTCTTGTAACAGACATTTAACACATTAAACATAACACTTTCGGTTTTCAATTTTTCCCTCCTCTACTGCAGAAGGAAAAAAAAAAAACAAATATCTGTATAAGAAATAAATAGACTTGCCAAAAATAAACTTATTTTTAACCTTTAAAGGTACACAGGGTTTTTAAAGGGCAATGAACAATGAAAAAAGAAGGAATGATAAGGGTAACAGAGGAAGTTTTAATGTGATGTTTAAAAACTGAAAAGAAATCTTAACACAGAAATACTAATATCTTAATTATTTGTTATTTTAAAGATCGTATTAAATATGATTTTAAAGATTCTTTTATACCCTGAAAATCTAAAGAGAATCAATAAATCATTGAAAACAAAATACGTTTTTTTTAAATAATCCTGTTCATTAAAGGGTTAAGAAAAATCCAATAATACAGACATATATACATTTTAATGTACTCATATGTATTGTTTGTATGTATCAACTGGCATAAACAACATGTTGCATTTAATACTAAATTGCAGAAAAAAAACTTAAAAAAAAAAAACTAAATAAAATCACAAAATTAACCAAAAAAGGAGACAAAATTCATATAATAAATGTATTTTAAACTCATACAAACATTAAAGTGATTAATTGATGGTTAATGGTTAATAAATTTCCAACATGTTTCGTAAACTTTTCTTTAATAAACATAGTCACACACACGACACAACTGACGGAAAAAGAAAATCCAAGGAAATGTGTCAATATTTAAAAAATTGTAATAATTATTTTTTATTTTTCATATCATTAAAATTTCTAGACAAATAATTAAATTTGCAAAAATTTTGCAATCCGGAAATTTTTGTTAGATTTATTATTCTCATAACGGATTAAAAGGTTATGCAGGGTGATTCAAATGCAGGTATCTTTTTAAATTATACACGCAAGCTTACAAACTACCATATGTATAATTGAAGTAGATTTCCAAGTATTTTATATTTATGGTTATTATACATATGTTTCTAGGTAAAAACATTTTAATAATTGTATTTTCCCACCCAAATAAACATATATTTGCAGCTCTAATTTTATCATTATTATACTTGTGGGATGCAAACTTAGTAATGATATTAATAATATTTGCAGGCAAACATATATATGTTTGCCGGTGGATGCATTTCAAAGGATCCAAATATATATATTTACAAGCAAACATATTATATTTGCAGGTAATCATGTATTCTAAATATATGTATATTACCAGCTGTATTATATTTCCAGCACGGCCATTTTTTCCATCGCGTATGTTATTTTGACACTGATATACAGGTTGGTTGAAAAGTTCCTGCGCTCACCAAGAGATGGCACTGCTAGCTCCAAACTTTTTTCTCAAGTTGGTATAACTGTCCTGAGAACACATGCAAAGTTGCAAGTCATTCTGTCAATTCTTTCTTTGTTTACAAGCCATTTGAAGTTGACGTGTCATTGATTTTTTTTAATATGCAAAAAATTTAATATCGTGCAATCATTCTTCTTCTTTGTTTTGAAGGGTTTAAAAGCAAAGGAAATTTATGAGCAATTGTTAGAAGTGTATAAGGAGTCCTCACCTTCAAAACGCACCGTTGAATTTTAGGCTGGTGAATTTAAACGTGGTCGTACCAGCCTTGAAGACGATCCACGCGAAGGACGACCAAAAACTGCAACCACAGCAGAAATCATTGAGCAGGTACATAATATGGTTAGTGAAGATCCAAGTTTGACTAGGCGTGAAATTGCTAATGCCATAGGCATCTCAGACGAACGAGTACTCCATATTTTACATGAAGAATTACGTATGAAAAAACTGTTTGGAAAGTTAGTGCCGCACACATTAACAATTCAACAAAAACTGGATCGACAACAAATTTCTCAGCGTAATTTGGAGCGTTTTAAACCGAATAAAACCGACTTCTTACGTCGTTTTATAACTATGGATAAGACTTGGATCTACCACCATGATCCTAAATTGAAACAAGAACGTTTACAGTGGACTGAAGCTGGTTGTTCAGCTCCAAAGCAGGTGAAGTCACAACGATCAGCAAAGAAGGTTATGGCATCAGTTTTTTGGGATGCAAAAGGAATTTTGTTGATTGATTATCTTCAGAAAGGTAAAATAATCAACTCTGAATATTATTGCAGCCTTTTGGATCAGCTGGATGAAAAAATTCGTGAGAAAAGACCTGGTTTTAAGAAGAAAAAAAATCATTTTTCATCAAGACAATGCACCTGCTCACAAAAGTGTTTTGACGATGGCTAAATTCAAAAAATTAAAGTACGAATTGCTTGAACATCCACCGTATTCACCAGATTTGGCTCCCAGTGACTACTATCTCTTCAGAAATCTCAAACAATTCCTTCGTGGAAAGCATTTTTTGTCGAATAAAGAGGCCATAGCAGCCGTAGACGGTTATTTTGCAAAGTTTCCGGAAAACCATTATAAGGACGGGATAAAATTATTGGAAGATCATTGGAACAAGTGTATTGAGCTTCTAGGAAATTATATTGAATAAAAAAATATATTTCGTAACAAAAACAGTATTCTTTCATTTCGAGCGCAGGAACTTTTCAACCAACCTGTATATTTCCTGTTTCTGTTCGCGGACCAAAATTAGTCGCTTAATGCTTGAACAACGTTGGAAAATATTGCAAAAATATTTCCAAAGTGAGTAATGTGTTGCCCAAACTGTGCATTTGTTGAAAAGAAGTTTTGACCGAAATGAAGCACACACCGCACGTGTTGTACGCAAGTAACTGTTCGCGAGACTGGCTTGCTAGTGGAAGACACTCATGTTCCCCGTCGTCATACGGTTTCTGCGACCGTAAGTCGAAAAATCATCTTTTCATACGTGGCGCATTTTCGATTCTGCAGCGCTATCAACAAACAAAATTGCCACATCTGGGGATCGAAAAACCCGCACGACATTATTACGAATAACGGTGTGGTGCGGATTTTAGAGTGGTGGTATCATTTTCCCATTATTTTCTATTTCAGTCAACGGCGAGCGCTACATAGTCATGATTACACACCTTTTATGTGATGAAATGGAAAATATATTATTTGAAAATCTTAAGTTTCAGCAGGATGTTACACACTCAGAAAAAAAGTTAGTAGACGAATTTGTAAACAGTTTTCAATCCCACTTAACTATTGTTGTACTAATTTTTAGAAAAAATTAATTTTTATTATTAAATCTTTTTGCTATTTACATTTTATAAATTACAGAATTTTTACAGAATATTTACGTATTTTTGTTGCTAATTTCAGAAATCATTTTACAAATTTTTGAAACCCGATTTGCTAAAATTAGCAAGAAAATTTACTAATTTTAAAAAAGTGGATATTGAAGGAAATATTATTTCTAATAATTGAAACTTACACCTAGAACCTTAAATTGCCTCAAAATGTTGCATATATTGAAAATATGGGTCCGAAATTAAGATACCGACTCATGTCTAAAAATAAGACATCCACTCTTCTAAAATCTGCCTTAAAAACAATTTCAATTTTACCTTAAAAGTAAAAAAATTGACTACAAATAATTTTCAAAACAGAAACTAAACGAAGTAATAAGTTCGTTTATGTTTTTACTATTTTAAAGCCTTTGATTTTTTTTTTTATTTAGTCTAAAATATTTTTTTTTTATTAAAAAAAAGTATAAAATAAAAAAAATGATGTTGCTCGATAAAAATAAATAAATTTTTACTTTTATTAATAATAATCGACAAAATGGAATCGAAAGTTGTTTAAAATAACCATCAATTTTTAACTGACAAAACGTAGAAAAAAACGATTTTTGTGCTTTGTTTTCAAATTGAAAATTTTTTTTATTTGTATGTAATTTTACAAACCACAACACACACAGATGTATATATTTTTATTTTTTATATTTGTATCTATATTTGAATAATTTCTTGTAATTTTTATTGAAATAATTTTGTATATAAACAAATAATTTTGTTAAAAAAATACAAAAAGGAATTATATGAATTTCTATTTTTATAAACAGGAGACACAAATATTTGCATTTAACAGAAAATATCAACTCCTACTGAATGTCTGTAAATTTTTATACTTTGTTTTTTGAATGACTGATTCAAATAGTTAAAAAAATATATTTTTTTATGAATTTCAATTGATTCTTCATTTAAAAACAAACTGTTCGTATTGCTTTTTAAATAAACTACAGTCGGTGACGGAAAATATATTGTGTGTGTAGTATTAATAATATTTAGGCCTATTATTATAACTTGCCGATAGCTAAAGTCAGGATGTTAACGGACAGATTATTAGTTTTTCGTTATTATAAGTATACTTTAATCTAAAAGTGACCGATAAGCTAAAGGTAAGATCATCTTACCTTTAACTTTTAACGTAAGGTTTAAGCATTTGAAGTTGCCACATTTTATGCTCTGCAGTGTAGTTGCCGTGTAGTTTTTTGACCATATCTTTGCTGTTTGGTTTATTTCTGTGTTCGGCGTCGACAATTACATTACATTTTTGTCTTTAACACAATTCGAAGAAATTTTGTTTTTCGTTTGTATTTTTTGTTTGTTGTAAGTGAATAAATAAATAAACGTACGTCGTTGCCACTTCGTATTTTAAAGAACCATTTTAATTTGTCAAAAGTAATCGGTTTTTGCTCTGGTAATGCCATATTTTAAAAAAACTTAATTTTATTTTATAAGGAAGTTGTAATAACCAAAAAAAGTTAAAGGTCACTTTATTCCTCACTTTAGCTAAAGTTACCTTTAACTAACACGCACCTTAGAGGCGAGTTATAATATTGGGCCTTAGTATTTTTTTTGCTGATTTAACAAACTGATTTGAAATTCCGCTTTTTAAAAAGTTTTTTTAAAATTTAGTAGCGATTGCTAATTTTTTATACAAATTTGATTGTACTACCCGTCAGCAGACATGTTTTCCCGTAATAACAGCAAAATTTTGAGTTGACATTACAAACTTTTTTTTGGTATGTGCACCATGTCACACAGCTCATCAGACAATCAATCTATTGCGCAATAAGTTCGCTTATGGTATTATCTGCCCTCTTGGCGATGTCAATTGGCCACCTGGGAGCTGCAATTTGATCCCTTTGCACTTTTTCTTGTGGGCCGATGCTATGCGAATAGTAAAGAGACGATCCACATCCTTAAGGCTTATGTCGTGATATAGAACCAGAAACTGTCAACAAAGTCTTGAAAAATTTACTAGATGAGATACAGCGAAACCAGCCGCGGCAGCTACATATGTAAATGAAATCGTGTTCCTTGAATGATGAGAATATATGTTTTATCTCTTAAAGCCATAATATACCAAAAGGAATT
This sequence comes from Eustalomyia histrio, assembly GCA_949748255.1. NCBI lineage: Eukaryota > Metazoa > Arthropoda > Insecta > Diptera > Anthomyiidae > Eustalomyia > Eustalomyia histrio. The sequence goes on from OX456526.1 coordinate 21,377,159, forward strand.
AAGTTTAGTATATTTTATTTAATTTTTAAAAAGATACCTGTATTTGGACCACCCTTTATTTGTTGATGTTTCTGTTATTTTCCAAATCCTAAAATTTTTGGGGGTTTTGTATGGGACTTTGAGAGAAAGATTGGAGATTGGGAGAATTCTGTATATCATATTATTTTTGTGCCTTTTTTCAAATTGTTGGGAAAAAAACTAAATTCTAGTTTTTGTGATAAATATAATTTTTAATGACAATAACCATTATTTGAGTTTCTTTCGCTATAACTTTTGTTTGTAGTGAAAAATTATTTGGTATTTAACTGATTGTTTATTGTCGGCCGTTGCCGTCGGCCAATCGATAGACATTCGTCGGACATTCGGCTTGAATGTTGTTCTGTTATTCCTCCAAGGTTCTATAAATCCTCGAATATCCGCAGAAGAAGAAAAGTATGTCCGGGACAATCAAATCGGGAGATAACCAAAACGCGTGATAACATTCGCTGGGAAGGCATCATTCACAATACGTATTGAAAAATTCAGTCAGCAGCACTCTATAGCGGTTGCCGTTTACCTTAACAACGTCACCGTCGGCTTCTTCAAAAAAATAAGTTCCAATGACTTCATCAGGGTGTTATGGTGCTTCACGATTTATGCGTGGATTTTCCTTCCAGCTGAGTCTCGTGGCTTATTTTCAATTTTGATGGAAAATCATTCACTTTAAAAATTTTACTCAACAAACGTAATTGAGGAGCTAATAGAAATAAGCAATATTAAATTTTGATTGGCATTCTGTATGGTAGGTGCCACGTCCTCGTACTTTTAATTGGGGTTGGTATAAACCGCTGTACAAATATAGCTTTTAAAAATTTGAGTTAAATGTTTCACGCTCCCCTTTATTCAATCCGCGCAATATTGATGCAGTTCTAGAACTGCTGTTAAAAGTCGAGATAAATAAATTGTAAGTTTTGGGTTCTAGCTCAGTGCTTTCATTTCCATTTGACACATTTTTTAAAAAAATAAGTTGCTGTAGAAAATTTTACGCAAAACTTGAGCCCTATATTCTTATCCCATCAACTTTTTGTAAATTTTGATTGGCTAAAAGTGCTTAAAAATGTTGTTTAACACAGTGCCAATCTCTGCTTGAATTAGTAAGACAGAAGCCGAGCTAAATAGCGGCTTGCACTAGAGATGCCAATCCTCCTCTTCCTATCCTGCCTACTTTTGGCTCAGTACTTTAAAATGTTATTGCGTAACAAGTTTTGCTGAAAAAGGTTTTAAAGGAGCCAAGTAAGATAAATTTAAAATTTCGAGTAATATGGGAGGTGCGACGCTCACTCCATTTAAGACGTCGAAATTTGCTGCAGATTTGAAAAACACTTTTGGAAAATACGGTGACAAATGGAATGTTTAAATATGGGTTACAGGAGCCGATATAAATCAATTTAAAATTTTTGGTTGCATGGAAATTGAAAGAAAAGTCGTGCCATTGTTCAATCGTTTTCTTGTATGGTCTTAGTTATTTCCGGAAGTATTATATCCAGAAAATTTCACAAATATCGTATCAGAAACACAAAAAGATATATAATATAAATACGATTTTTCGTAGTTATCCTTAATTAAAAAAATTGTGTTTTTGCCAACATAAAACTGTCAATCTTTTAAACATTTAAACTTACTTTCGAGATTTAATTTTCGATCTTGAAATTTTAAAAACATTTAATAGTGATTTAGCAAAAATCATTTAAAGCTGTTTGCAAGAATTTATTTGATAGAAACTGAACTATCAAATAAATTTTTCTTGGAATAAAACTTCTTATTCATATTTAATACCATTAAATACAAAGCATCTGTAATTGTTTTTCTTTAATCGTTATTTAGTTAATCTAAATTATCTCATCATATGACTGCTATCAAATATTTGTTGCTGCACATACAGATTTTCTTTTCTAAATGTAATTTTAATTTCCCGTTTTCTTTTAAATACATCTTCATTTAATAACATTTTAATTTTTAAATTGCATTTCTTTAATTACATTTTAAATTCCACAAAACGAAGGGAAAGAGATGAAAGAAGTAAATGTACATGTTCCAGTAACAAAATAATTGTTGTTGATTCTTTCGTTTGCTGTTGATGATGAATTTATTTACATATTTTTGTTGCTGTTGCTGATTCTTCTGTTGGTTGTCTACCAATTTTGCGAATCATAAATTTGATTTGTAAGCGTGCAGTAAGCCAAAGAGATAAAAAGATCTAAAACAGGGCATAACTTAATTTAAAACCCAACAACACAAATTTGTTGTTGTACAAGTTCATCAACAGCAGGAATAAATCTTGAATTGAATGAAACCACAAAAAAAAAATGAATAAAAAAGATGAAGATCACACTCACACAAATAGAAGATGAAAAACTAAATATGAATGTTGGCGCACAGTGAGAGGAAATATGATTTTTGGTGTTCTTCTAGATTACAAATTTAGAGCTTTATTGCTGATGTCTTCAAATTAAAAGCGCGTAGCTTACACTTGCATGAAAACTGCATATTTTTATACATCTCAGATTTTAATGAAGCTTGGATATGTTATAGAGGACAACAAATTAATAGACTCATGTTTAAGGGATAAAAATTAGGGCCAATACACGCAGAGAAAAAACATGGTTGCAACATGATCACTGCTACTATATTGTGCTTGCTGCAATCGGATATGGTTGTCACAACCATATTATTGGTTGTCTAACCATCAACATGGTCGTTACCATCATTATAATAGTAAATATTTCATTATTTTATGATTGCCACCTTCTATTTTAAAACATGATTGGCTGTAACCTTACTGTGGTAACAAAAATTCTGACTATGAAAAAAATATGATAATTATGTAACCATAAAATTTTGGCAACAATTAGTGAATAATTATACATCAAATAAAACATGACTTTGACATTTACAGTCCTAATACGAGTATTGTCTTGTTTTCATAAAAACCAAAATGTCTTAAAACAGCAATCATATATTGTTTACTAAAACCTCTACAAATATCAGATGGGTAGAAAATACCTTTCATGTGGCATTAAAACATTTCATCAATTGACCTATTAAGATCCAGTTTATTTTTTTTTTTTTAACTTTAGAAGATTTTTTTGAGGGTTTTTTTCGAAAATTCTTTATACATGTAATATTATTTAAAATAATCAATTCATTGTGAAAAAGGATCTATATGAAGATTTTATATGGATTATATTATGATAATCCAGAAATCATAATATAGTTATTAGTTTTGAGAATACTATGATTACATGCAATCATATTATGATAAATTTAACATCATAATATGTTTATTAAGAATCATAATGTGCTAATTTTTGGATCATAATATAACTGTAGGGTCAATATTATGGTAAAATTAAGAATATTTTATTATCATAATATGATAACCATAATATAGTACGACTATGGTTGGCACAATCATAAACCCAAAAATATATGATGCTCTTCGAATATAATTCTCTCAACCATGTTTTATCTTCGGGTGTAATTACGGGGCAAGTAAAAGTAATAAATTCTGTTTAACAGAATATTTCTTTATACTTTTCACCATTTATGATAAGAGAATTTCAATTCGACCAATAAAAGTTGTACTTTTTCGACCTCAAAAGTACCAAAAATAATAATGTTTGATGTTTTAATTTTAGCTTTAAAAGTACTATATGACCAACTTATTAATCTAGAAAAAAGTACTTTCTATCGAAACACTAGTTACAAGAAATTATATCCCAAGAACGGGAGAAGATTTGTGAATGGTACCAAATGAGTCAAATTAATACTATACTACTTTTTAGACTCTTATAGTAACAGACAACTATAGTACCAAATTTATCACAGCTGTCTTTCACGGTGCTTTTTTTATATAAATAAGTTGAAAAAAAAATTAGAAATATTATGGAGGTCAAAAAAATAAAATGAAAATATTTTTTAAACGTAGAAACACAAAATATTTTATTCACCTGACTCTACTATGAAATTTCACTAAAATATACAAGTTTGTATTGAAAATTTAGAGGCAACTTCAAATTTTCACTCATAATGCTGGACCAGTTTTGCTGATTTTTAATACTACACTACTTGAATAATATATATCAAAATGAGGAACTCCCCTTACGTTTTCACAGGCAAACAGAGAGATGAAAATCGCTAGATCGACTTTAAATTTCTTAAGGATCCAGTATAATTACATGATGCGCCATCTTTTATGTCAGTATTAAAATATTTAAATTTTTATTTTATTTGGTCCTTTTTAATGCAATTGAATTACTTTTTGAATACAACATCAATCAAATAGCTGCCTCTATTTGCCGCGGAAAAATGTGGGTTTTTTTTTCCATAATTTTTTCCAGCATCTCTGCCTGTATAGCGATGATTTCGTCTCGTATGTTTGCCTTGAGCTCGTCAATGGTCTGAGGGTTGTTGGTGTACACTTTGCTTTTAAAATAATATCACAGAAAGGAGTTGGGAGGGGTCAAATCCAGAGATCTGGGTATCTAGTCAGTGAGCAAAATGCTTGCAAACTAGTGTTATAGATATATAATATTGAAGTTACACTCACCAAAAAAGGCTGTAATGGCACCTAAAAATTTTGCTAATTTGAGCCCAGCGGTATTTTTTGTTAATCTTAGCAACACGTGTCTGCTGACGAGTAGTAAAGTAAAATAAGTAGAAAAGTTAGTAGCCGCTACTAAATTTAAGTAAACTTTTTGTAAAGTGGAATTTAAATCGGTTTGCTAAAATCAGCAAAAAAATTTACTAAACATTAGTAGTTTTAGTACAATCAAATTAATATAAAAAATTAGTAAGTGCTACTAAATTTTAGTGAATTGCTGTAAACTTAATGAATTGTAAAATATAGCAAAATTTTAATTTATAAAAAAAATATATTAAAATGCAGAAATTAACTCAATTATTTTCAGATGCACTTGTTACACTTTAAAGCTAATAATTTCGTTTGAAATTGCCTTATGAACTCGAATATACAAATTGAAATTTTTTTGTCGAACATTTTTTTTATTTATTTTTTTTTTAAATATTATAGACAAAATTAAAATTAAAAAAAAATCAAGGGCTTAAAAAATAGTAAAAATAAAAACATAAACGAATTTATCATTATGTTTTGAAAATTATTTTTGGTAAATTTTTTTGATCTCAGGGTCAAATTTTAATTATTTTAAGGGCTGATTTTTAGAACTAAAAAATCTTTAGTGCTATTTAAAGAGAATGTCCTATTTTTGGACATGATTCGGTTGTGAAAGTATCTTAACTTCCGCCCCTTTTTTCAACCTATGTAACATTTTAAGCCAATTTAAACTTGTATATATAAGTTTTAATTATTAGAAATAACATTTCCTTCAATATTAATTTGTTTTAAAATTAGTAAATTATTTTGGTAATTTTAGCAAATCGGTTTTCAAAAATTTGTAAAACGATTTCTGAAGTTTGCACCAAAAATCTGTAAATATTATGGTAAAGTTCTGTAATTTTTAATATGTAAATAGCAACAAAATTTTTATCTTTATTTACTCTGCAACTAGTCAAGGATGACTATCGAGCAGCTTGATTCTACTACACGCAAAGAAAAAACATGGTTAGGAGAATCATATTCGAAGAGCATCATATATTTTTGGGTTTATGATTGTGCCAACCATAGTCGTACTATATTATGGTTATCATATTATGATAATAAAATATCCATAATTTTACCATAATATTGACCCTACAGTTATATTATGATCGATAAATTACCACATTATGATTCTAAATAAACATATTATGATGTTGAATTAATCATAATATGATTGCATGTAATCATAGTATGCTTAAAATGTTATTACATTATGGTCCCCATAACTACATTATGATTTCTGGATTATCATAATATGATCCATATAAAATCTTTACATAGAATCTTGACAATTGACAATGAATTGATTATTGTAAATAATATTACATGTATAAGGAATTTTCGAAAAAACCCTCAAAAACATCTTCTAAAGTTTAAAACAAATAAACTGGATCTTAATAGGTCAATTGATGAAATGTTTTAATGCCACATCAAAGGTATTTTCTACCCATCTGATATTTGTCCAGTTTTAGTTAACAATATATGATTGTTTTCTAAGACATTTTGTAGTAAAAACAAACTGACTGAACTGAAAAAATTTTGATTCTTTTGAAAATTGTTACTGTTAATGTTAATGTCAAAGTCATGTTTTTTTTTGATGTATAATTATTCATTGATTATTGCCAGCATTTTAGGGTTGCATAATTATCATATTTTTTTCATAGTCAGAATTTTTGTTATCACAGTATGGTTACAGCCAATCATGTTATAAAATAGAAGGTGGCAATCATAAAATAGTGAAATATTTACTATAATAATGATGGTAGCGACCATGTTGATGGTTAGACAACCAATTATATGGTTGTGACACCCATATCCGATAGCAGCAAGCACAATATAGTAGCAGTGATCATGTTGCAACCATGTTTTTTCTCTGCGTGTATATACAAAATTTAAAATCTTAAAGATATTAAACTAAAAATATCTTTAGAAACAATTCGGCCCCACTAAATCGGTCCCACTAAATCACCTTAGTCGTCTAGGAAGGGAAATTGTACCAAAATTCAAGCTTCAGGGTTCACGTGGTCGGTTAATCGTTTTAGATGATTTTCGGAATTTTGTTGTATTACGGCTTTAATAGTTGATACTTTTAAATCGCGATGAAAATCTTGGTTCCTTATATACCATGTACTAATATACAAAGTACTTTATTTTGAAAAACTTGCATAAATGGATACAATACCTCCATACTGGTTTCAGGATTTGTGGATAAATTAATAATTTATTTGGTGTTGACATTTGAGAATAAAGTCCTATTAGCCAATACGGTTTTCTATACCTAAATTCCAGTTCTTCGAAAAATTTATTAAATAATAATATTTTTTTTACTAAAAATCAGTACAAAAATATTCAAGTGGGATTGAAAACCGTTTAAAAATTTTCTACTAAACTTTTTCTCTGAGTGTAAGTTTAAGGTTTAACTGAAGAACATATTGTATTGTCAAATTGATAATATTATCCAAAAAATTCTTGTATTCAAATTAAATATTTATATTATAAAAATTTAGTTTAGCTATAACCAAAATTTGATCCACTGTGCTCTCAACAAAAAATATCTAAACACATGCACATTAGGGGGGGACTTTTGGGTCTTCTTTTAATTGTCATAAATTATACTATTCTTGAATTTGAAACTTTCAAACTTTAAATTATATTGCTATCATTGAGTTTTTCAGCGTGTAGTGCTATAATAATCAGTACAATAATTAGAAATTATACGAAAAAGATGCCAGTGTACAATTTGAGTCCAAAAAAAACGCTCATAAAAGAGTCCTTAAACCTTTTCAGGTTTTTTTTTGCCGATGAAAGCTCTTTATGGGCCTTCTTTTATCATAAATGATTCCTTAATTTGAGCATTATTGGAATTCTAAGCACTCAGACAAAAATAGACTGGGATATTTTTAATACAAAAAATGCCACTCTAATGCACATGATGATACATTTAAATCTTAAAGAATAGATGAATATTCTTTTCAATGTATGGAAAATACAAACAGACGAAATTATTATGCGTTGTTGTTGTTATATTACTATAAGATGAACGCAGGAAAAAAAAGTTAACTCAACATGCTGAATGGATTGGATGAATATCTTTACAATTTTTCTTATATTTAAAGCGGCACACATATAGAGCAACAAAAAATAGTCCACAAAAAACACAACAAGAACTACAAGTTGGCAACAGTGGAGAGAAAAAAATCTTAAAATGCCGCAATGAAATGCTTATTGCATCATCAAACATACACTCAAATATTCAACAAAACTAACCAGCCTTCCAGAAAACAAATAAATACAAGCCAGTGGTACTCCTCGGTCATTCTTAAGCATATATGAAAAAAAAGTTGTATAATATTTGGCTGATGATGATGGTGATGGTTGCTAACATAAAGATGGGGTTAACAACAGCAACAACAGCAACAACAAAAAATACGAATAAAAATAATGTGAAATAAAAGTAAAAAAGTTGTAAACGCAGGAAAAGAAACTATGTAAAATTTGCAATAAATTTTGAATGAAATTGATAAGGCGTCAAAATAAATCAAACCAGTGACTAATCAACGGCAAAGGTGTAAATTCACTATCTTAAGAACTTAACAACCTAAGCAAACAGTCCACTCTTCATACTCATGCAAAACATACTAAATAGACAAACAGAATGAAAAAAAAAAAAAAAATATATTCACAGTGGACAAACAGACAAACAAGTTGGGACAAATAATGTGGTATTCATGAAATTTAAATATAGTTTTTGTTTACCCATAGTATGTTATGTAAGTAACATGGTATTCTTTCATAGCCTTATAGCAGATGCTAATGCTGATGATGACAATGTTAGGGAAAATACTTTAGAAGTTGAAATTGTTTAATGAGATAAATCTTAAAATATTAAATAAAGATAAACCATTAAAATTGGATATAAAATGAAAATGTTTTATCTCTTTAGTTTTGTTATTATTAGTATTTTTTTTATTTTCTTTAATAAATAATAAGGAAATGAATATTTAGCTTTCCAGCAATTGCGATATGATCATAACTGAAAGCTGTGGTACACATAACTTATAAATTTTAGAGTTTTTCAATAGATTCACATAAGGATTAAGTACAATATTGTAGGAAAAAGTCTATATTATAAAGTTCAATTTGTCTTTAGATATTAAAAACATATACAAAAATTAATATGAAAAATCAATAGACTTAAGACACATACTTTAAAATATAATATCGAATTAAAAATCTCATATTTGACTTAAAAACTGTTATAACGGATCTATTCTTTGTCTTAATTTTTGATTTGCAATGTATTTTTTTCTGCAACTTATTTGCGACAAAATTTTGTAGTTAACTAAATTATGAAAATTGATTAATAGAACACTGTGCAAATAAATGGATTAATGAAAAGTACTGGTATCTTTTTTTGAAGTATTTTAGCTTTCTTCACACGAATCTGAAGTTAAAAAAGAAAACTTTTTTTTGTCAATTTTTGAGGCCTTTACACAGGAAAGTCAATCTTTGGTTCAATAGTGCGTAGAGAGGTTCTTTAAATGTTTCCTGCTTTCGATTGAATTTGAATTCTATATTAAATCATTATTCATCTAATTATAATAATATAGGGAAATATTGTAGAATATTTTATCCCATTCCCATCAAGTGATGCCGTATGCCATTCCGTGAAATTTTAAGTTCGTTGTCGTGCTATGAACACAAGCGAATATTTTTGGAACTGGTTGGGGATCTTTATTGTGAAGACAGGGCTTTAAAATATTTAAACAACCTTTCCGCTTTACCTCCCCGCCCTTCAAATCCCCCCGCCCTTCAGCTAAGGACTTCTGAAAATCTTTTGTTTTTGGAACTGTCTCTATAATAGCATCTCTTTTATTACTAATATCAATGGCGTCTAATTTGACTACTATATTTCCTTTCATTGACTAATTAAAAAATAAAATGCATTACAAAATACTAGAAAAAGCAAACCTTTGGCCCCCTGACTTTTTTTATTTTATTTTTATTTATTTTATTTTTATTTATTTATTTATTTATTTATTTATTTATTTATTTATTTATTTATTTTATTTATTTTATTTATTTTATTTATTTTATTTATTTTATTTATTTTATTTATTTTATTTATTTTATTTATTTTATTTATTTTATTTATTTTATTTATTTTACTTATTTTATTTATTTTATTTATTTTATTTATTTTATTATTTATTTTATTTTATTTTTATTTTATTTTATTTTATTTTATTTTAAAATCTTTCTTAAAATGTTGTAAATTAAATAAAAGTTTTGTACAATTAATTAAATATTCAGCCCCTTAAATCTTAAGATTAAAACATTTCGAGAGCCGAATACAGGCCATTTCTGATACTTTCTAATCTTTAATATCATTTAGATAAACAATTTTCTGTGTATATAAAATAATAATAATAAAATAATATAAAATAATTGCCTGCTAAGACGGAATCTTTGGAAATTAACACGGGGAGGGCAAAAAAGGCTAAAAGTCACTCCGTTAGTGGCCTGCTCAAATCCCATCGGCTAACTCACGGATAATATTGGATTTTTGGATATTTCTTCAGGAAAGGACTAAATCAAGGGTGCCCAAGCCCTATGCGCTTGGTGCTCATTTGTTTTTGTAAAAGCACTTAGCTATAGGCTGTGTGTTTTAATACACACATAGAGCACTCAGCACTAGCAATACGAAATACACAAAAAACTTTGTCTTATTAGTTTTTTTTGTCGTTCTTCACTGTATACTCGCAAGTGCAAAGCATCAACACTTTCGTATGCTTTGCTGGTAAACATTGACGACAGCGATCGTCAATGTAGATTTTGTTTTCTTTTTAACGTATGATATGAAATATTTTTTTTCTTTTTTCTTTGTATGCATTAGTTTTTACAATAAAAAATATTGAATCAAAATTAGTTATTCTTTAAATGTATTGGTGCTTGCTCTTCCATAAGGAACTTTTGGGCACCCCTGGACTAAATGGTGAAAAAGAGTGAAAAAGTCTACCTTTTGACTGGTGGCCCAAAACTCTTTGACTGAAATTTAAAATTTGTATTTCATAGAATTTGGCCTGACTGATAAGAAATTTTCCAGGCATGGTGAAAAGTCTCCCCCTGTCCACCTGCGCGAAACCCTTTGGAACAAACCCTGACATTTTAAAATAAGTTTTTGTTAGGTACGTGGTATAAATTGAGGTTCCAAGGTAAAAAGTCGCCTCCTTTACGAGTTGCCCAAACCGATTTGGCATGAGACATGATAATGCCATGCTAAATGTTTGACATGATAATGGAACGAGGTACGAAAAGAATTGAAACACCAAACAATGGCACGAAATGCAATGGAACGGGCAGCTTGTTGTATTATAACACTAGGGAACAAATTGAATAGGAAGTTTGGATATGTTGTGAGACGGAATTAAAGCACTAGATAAGGGGGCGAAATATAATTGAATGTGGAATGAGTGGATTTAAAACACTTGACAGTGGAAAGAAAGGGAATAGGAAAAGTGTCTTAAATTGTTTTGAAGCAACAAGAAACGAGTGGAATTGAAACATTTGACAATGGGAGAAAAATGGAATGGAGCAGTTGCAAGTGAAATTGAAACTCTAAACAGCGTTGCGAAATGGAATTGAAACTCTAAACAGCGTTGCACAAAACTCTCTTTTAGTAAAGGAGCTTGAACTGTGGTATGTAGGTTCCTCCTGGGTATTTTTAGCTTTTTTTCTTTAATAGTGTCCTGCCTAAAAAATATTTGGCTATAAATCTGACATTTAAAATATATGTTACCTATTGTACGATTTTATTTACTCAAGAGATATTTATTAGAATTTCTAAATAAATTCTGGTAAAATTTGGCTTAAATGACCTGTACAACACTTAAAACCAGAAATTTGAAACTTGAAATGTAAACATCTGCTACAAAAGCTTACACAAATTTATCTTAAGAGGAAGATACTAAGAAAAAATAATTAAATTTTCTGCTTAATATAATCCGACATTTAAAAAAATCGGTAGCGAAATATAGGAAGTTTAAGCTAGTTCAATACCACAAATTCAATATTTTCCAGCTCCGTCCCCTGCATATTAGAATATAAAGGTGACTATTATCTAAGAAAAAATTCTATTTAATAAGTATGAAATAGAACACTAAATGATTTGGTAGAAATTTAATAAGATATAGGCGAGTCTAACAAATCCTGACTTGGTAAAGTTGCTGTAGTGTCAATAAGTTAATTTTCTATCCTTGCTACCGATTACTTATTGATGTGCACGCACTTTTTTGGGAAATTTAAATTTTATTCGATTATGCGAGTATTTTGTTGAGGCTCTTTACTCGAATCAGTGGTTCTACATCCTTATGTAACATATAAGCGGTCAAATTCGATTATGACTTTTATGAAAAAAAATTCAACCCCTTCTATTAGCGGTCATATAAAGAAAAAGCAACTCATTGAAATAAGCAAAAAGTGTAAAATACTGTCAGTCACTACCGTCAACATTTCATACTTCATTTCTTTATTATTGCAGCAAAATATTTCCCTTAAGCCCTATTTGTTATCATTATCTATAAAAGATTTTTTCACTTTCAGATTGCTTTCACATGCAACCTATTTTAACCTTTCTAAATCCAATAAAAATACAAGAAAAAAAAACACATATTTCTGCAACAAATTCCATTAGTTTGCGTTTATACAACAGCTAAACAATACTCACACCAAATAAAGAAAAAAAAAAAACAAAAATAAGAGGGGGAAAACATAGTTCCGCAATTTGCACACATGCATTTTTGTTGCTCCCATGTTAAGCCATCTCAAGCAACCGACCAAACAAGCATGATTCCAAACAGCCAGCTAGTCAAACTAAAAAAAGCCTACCTAAAACCAATCCAACATAGTACATAATATACGTGGTGTGAGGCCAAAATAAAAAAATAGCAACAATTTTCCAAGATTTTTCGGTTCGCTTTTTTTTTTTTTTTGTTTCTTTCTAATATCATGCAATGCGGGAGAAAATTCCAAAGCGTTTAAATTTGCATGCGTGCAACATGAAGCGTGCAATTTTTCCTTTTAAGTTTTTTTTTCTTTACTTTTCTTTTGACGCTATTTACGTAGTGTTTTTTTTTCTCAACTAACTTGTATTATTGGAAATAGTGTAGCAGCATGCCTGCAGGTTAAAAATTGAAGTAAAAAAAAAATTTATATGGTAAACTAAATTATTATGCATCTAAATTTCATGGCAATGAGACGACATATCACCTAGTGAGCGTATGAGTGACTAGGTGAGTAAATAAGTGACTTCTATGATATTATGTGTACCACAATGATAATTTATGGACACGCATAATAATGGTGAAAGAACTTTTAGTAGAAGAAGATGAAGACGCAATATGAGAAAAAAAAGACTAGAAAAATGGGTTAAACGTGTCAAAGTAGTTAATGTGTGACCAGAAGAAAAGTTGAAAACATTAAATGTCACATTGTACTATTAATATTTTTATATTATATTAATTTTTAGAAAGTGCGTACAATTTTTTAAATTAATTGTATACAAATTGAAATTAATTATGTACCTACTGTTTCATTTAACAAAATTGTTCTTAAACTGGGGAAGTTTCTATATTTGGAATTTGCTATAGAATTTCACAGAAAATGTGGAGAAATGTAAACACGTTTTTTTTAAATCAAATTCGTCCAAATTAATTAGTCTTAGCTTTTTAAATGCGCAATTTTCAATAAATTCTCTTTAAAAAGAAAAAAAAAATCAAATTAGTCACATCCTCTAGAGGGCTGCCAATTTAATTCCTGATCACGGCATACACTTCTTAGGAAAAAAAAAATCATATAGAACGAAACTGCCGCAGTATGGTAACATTCTTCTGCTTGTCAAATTTTTCAATAAACATTTTTCTTCTTCATCTTCCTGTAAATGGACACGTTATAAAAAAATTTTTAGTCATTAATTCTAATATTAATTTCAATTTTGAATACAGCGCATCACAATGTGATAATTATTTGTGAAGAAGAGATAACAATAGAAATAAAATGATGAAACATTATAATTGAAATATAAACCCTGTTCATGTCCCAGCAAAATAAAATGGATGTTATTCTTTATAACAATTTCTATTCCACTTTGTCCTGGTCGGAATAATAATTATTGACGTGTTCGAAATCACATTTTTAACTTTAAAACAAGTAAAAAAGGGCTAAATTCGGCTGTGCCGAATCTTTGAATACCCTCCACCATAGGGGCTGAAGATGATATACGTATATACTAAATTTTGCATGAACTGTAATATGAATATGTTTTGTCAATTTATGTAACGAACTTTTGTTATTTAGTTTTAGTAATGTTATTTATTTAGTTTTAGCAATGTTATTTACAGAGGTCTGCTCTGTTAGCGACATTAACATTGTTATTAGTTATTAGAGTAACACAAATATAGCTCTAAGAATGTTATTATTCTCATAGTATGTAAGACAATAAATGTAATCGAACAATAAGAAGACTTAATAATAATAAAATTTTTACTTACTAAACAGAAAAAAAAAATAGGTACAGAAAAATTGTACAAATTTGTATGGAAAATTTAGAGGTACCTTCATATTTTCACTCATAACTTTTGAACCGCTGAACCGATTTTGCTCATTTTAAATACCAAACTGCTCGGGAGGATGTTCAATAATCTGGGTAAAAATAGGCAACCCCGCTTGTGTCTTCGCGTCGTGATCGCCATTTCAACAGACAGACAGACAGACGGACAGACAGACGGACATCGCTAAATCGACTTAAAATTGCATAAGGATCACGAATATATACACTTTATGGGGTCTTAAACCTATATTTCGACATGTTACAAACGGAATGACAAACTGATATATACCCTCACCATATATGGTGGAGGATATAACAAAGCCACTCCCTATATTTATTTTGTATTCCCTATATTTAAAAGCTTTCGTAGACTAATGCAAAAGTTTCATCTGATCATCGATTTTTCATAGCACGGAATCAAACTACTTCCTCCCAATGACGCGTCAATGTTAAAATCATTAATGATTCACCGAAATTTTCACAACTTCGTGTTCAGTAGATGTAGAGTTTAACTACTTCTTCCTCAGCTCTTATTTTACTGGGGTATTAAATAATTATGGTTCTTCTGATTACAAAAATATGCATTGTTTAGGCAGTGGTTGACTTAGTTTCAATTTGCCACGCCCATCGATGTGTCGACCTGTAGAGGGCTGCCGATTAGATTCTCGGTCAAGGCACAACATACACTTTGTAGGAAAGCAAGTTATTCATGTATAAACAATTTAACAATTAAACATTTTTTATTCAATTGACACATTAACCAATGACGAGTCTTTGTACAGGACGAAACTGCTGCTGTCTGTTAACACCCTTGTATCTGTTAAATTTTTCAATGAACATTTTTTTCTTTCTGTAAATGATCAGTGGAAATAATTTTTAGTAATAAATTCAAATATTAAATACAATTGTTTAGATGACTGTCACAAGCACTTTACTCGAAAACAATTATTTAAATTATTGTTTATTTCACAGACTTCTAAAACACTTTTAAAATATTTTTTACCTCGTAACAAAAAAATACTTAAAATCGCCTTTTGGAGTAATAGGCTTTGCCTCCTTTAATTTAGGACATTTTTAGGGATTTGAATTTTATATAAGATCACTTTTCATTGGAGCATCCCATGTAAAAATCTAAATATATATGAACATACATAATTATACATGTATATTATCATACATGGGTATACATGGTGATATACATCCATATATGGTTCACTATATGACCATATATGCTCTCGTATATGACAATATATTTTCGTATCCGAAATTTGAGAGATATGGCTGTATATGGTAATACATGATCATATATGAACATACATGAATAATATATGTATAAGCATAAATGACCATATGTAATGATATGCAGTCCGGATCCGAAATTTAAGGGCTTTTATATAATCGTACATGGGCATACATGCTGATATACGTCCATGTATGGTTCACTATATGACCATACATGCTCTCGTATATGAAAATATTTTTTCGTATCCGAAATTTGAGAGATATCTCTGTATATGGTAATACATGATCATATATGAACATACATGAATAATATATGTATAAGCATAAATGACCATATGTAATGATATGCAGTCCGGATCCGAAATTTAAGGGCTTTTATATGATCGTACATGGGCATACATGCTGATATACGTCCATGTATGGTTCACTATATGACCATACATGCTCTCGTATATGAAAATATTTTTTCGTATCCGAAATTTGAGAGATATCTCTGTATATGGTAAAACATGATCATATATGAACATACATGAATAATATATGTATAAGCATAAATGACCATATGTAATGATATGCAGTCCGGATCCGAAATTTAAGGGCTTTTATATGATCGTACATGGGCATACATGCTGATATACGCCCATGTATGGTTCACTATATGACCATACATGCTCTCGTATATGACAATATATCTTTGGATCCGAAATTTGAGAGATATGGCCGTATATGGTAATACATGATAATATATAAGCATACATGAATAATATACAGGGTAATTCAGTCACGACCCGCCGAATTTCACCAGCGTATTCCTTGGCTCATTTCAAGAAAATATTTCCATTACGACCATCCCCGAAAATTCAAGTGTGCGAAATGGCAGCGGGTTGAAAATTTTCGGAGGGTGGTAGGGTAATATTGCGAACTTTTGAGCCAGTGGTCGGATTTTTTTTTGTTTTTGTGCTACTACCCTCCGACCACCAATCGAAAAACTTTCAAACCACTGCCATTTCGCGCCATTGCCTTTTTGGGGATAGTCGTAATGGACATATTTTCATGAAATGAGCCAAGAGATTCGCTGGTGAAATTCGGCGGGTCGTGACTGAATCACCCTCAATTTTCAGCTTAAAAATTGATTTTCACTGCAAAAATTTTGTCACCACAAAAAATTCTTTTTTACCTCAAAACAATTTTTTATTAACAACATTTTTCTTTATAACAAAATATTTTATTTTCACATACAAAAGCATTTTCTCCCAAAAATTTTTTTCACCTCGAGAATGTTTTCTCAGTTTCAATTTTTTCGACGAAAATTCGGTGAGGGGTATAAAAATCGGTACAGCCGCTTTTGATGTATCTATCTGTTTGACTTTGATTTATTCGAGCAAAAATAAAATTAATTTTTTCGAGCAATCTAAATATAAATTTAACGGAATGGATGTGAGAAGTTTGAAGTCTTCGCTATACAAACATATGAAATCAAAAATTATAAAATTTATTGTTCTAGGATTGCCGTATACAGTTTTTAAAAAAAAATTAATTTTTGATATTTTTTGTTGTACTTTTTTGAAAATTTATTTAAAAATAGAAAAAGAGAGATTCTTTAAAAGTGGTATGCTATTTTGGTTAAGGATATCTAGAATATTTTTTGGGGTGAGAAAAACTTTTTTGATCCACAAATTTTTGAATATTTAGAAAATTTAAATATGCTGAAAGTCAGCATATTCTTTTTTAGTGTGATATATTTTCTTTCCACAAGCGCAGAGGTTTTAAAAATTGAGGAACCAGTACTGCCACATTAAAAAAAATATCTGGAAGACCTTTACGGTAGACGGATTAAATTTTGTACATTAGATTGGTAGTATTGTGTACAAGAAATAAGCAACAATTTTAAATTTTTTAAAATATTTACCCGTTAAGTGCTAACGAACTATCATACTTTAATTGTGTATAACACCACTAGAGGGCGCGATAAAACTTAAAAAACAACAAAAAATGTTTATGAGAAAACTAGTACATCTTTCTACCACATTTCGTTTAAAAAATTCTCATGGTAACGATGAGTGTGAAATAAAATGGTTTAAATTATGAATGTGTTAAATTCCACATGTAGTTTTAAATATTTTACATTCCAAAAAAATCTTGAATTTCGAAGATTCAAAACGAGTTTTAAACAAAATTTTTAATTAATTACATGTTTGTCATTATTTTTATTGATATCTTTTTGTCTTTCATAATCATTAATTTTTGCTTTCAAAACAATTGCACCTTTTTAACCTCTAACAAAATATTTCCACATCTTATTTGTTTTCTGGCTGTAAGTAAATTTTTTTCTTCAATTCATTTCAATGTAGTTAAAACTTCATTTATATATTTGCATAGATTTTAATCACACTTTAAAAACAATGAATAGGTTTTTTTTTTGTTAAAATTTTTTTCATTAAGTCTGGTATACTGGTTTTAAATAGTAACAAACACCACTCTCATCTACTGTTTTTAGGAGGATAAAAAATAAACATTTTATTTCTCTGGCTATAATCAACTACAAAGGGGGATAAGTTTTGGTTATAGTTTATTTTTTCATTTAAATATTTATTTTCAGTTTCATTTTAATTTTGTTTTTCTTAACTGAAAGTCGATGTTTTGCATAAATTAACACTAAATGTCAAAATATACTTTAGGCAAATATTTGCTAATAGTTTGTATTTTGCATTTTTAAAAACATATAATTTAATGCAGTATCTACACTGTGATACTGCTGCAGCAGCTACTATTAGTTATTACCACTCCACTATACTACCGCTTCATGCCACAATTATTATTATTATTATTTGTGGATGATTTATAAACAACCAAAGAAGTTGGTTGATTTTTAGTACCAACTATATTTTGTTTACTGCCACCATAGCCAGCGATTTTGTTTATCTCTCGTTTTAGTCAGGGATTATTATCGAAGAATATGTATTTTTTTTTTTTTTTTTGTTTAAAGTGATGAAAATTTAGGGCGTGATTTTTAAATTACTATAACAAACAAGGTGATGTTTAAATTTAACAGAAATTGTAGAGAAAAAAAAAAATGGCAAATAAAATATGTTAGCACTCTAAATATTTAATATGTATGACCTTGTCATGATGACATTCAAAAATGTTCGTTGTGAGTTAGTAAAATTAATAAAGATTTGGCGGCTACATTTAGGCAGAAATTTGTATATTTATATTTTTATACCGAAAAAAAAATCATAAAACTAAAACAATTTCAAATAAATAAATAATCGTTTACAATGTTTTTACCGAATCGGTAACTGAATAATCATTTGTTTTTGTTAGTTGTTTAAGCAAAACTGAAAAATATTTAACAAAATCCATTTGATTTAAATGAAAAGTAAGTGGACCGGTTTTTAACTAAAATTTAATTTCTTTTAAATTGTATCTTCAGTTGTTTTAACATAGAAACTATTTTAAGTGTTCCCTGTTCACATATGCCAGAGAGTATTAAAATATCTGTTGAATGGTTCTGATACAATGGGGAAACAATATATAAAAATTACAAGTACAACAATATCATGGTCAAAATTTACATGGGAACACTGTGCCAAAGAAGATTATTATTTTAAACTGTTAAATTGCAGTTCTCATAATTATTATATTTTGCATTAGTCTATGAATCAGAGTATATTAAATTTATACTAATGTTTGTAACTACCAAATATAAAGGGCGTAGACACACCTTATACAAGGCGGCCCAAAATGTGTCACCCTATCAGAAGATGCTATAACTTTTGCAAATAACGGGAACTGTTATTTGTGTTTGAATATTTGTGAAATAAACAGATACAAGTCAGCAAACAATGGAACGCTACACTTCTCAAGAACGCGGAATAATTGCGACTATTTTTTACGAAAAAATTCTTTAGTGATTTTGACGCGACGTGAATCTTGGCACATATTTCCCGGCTGCCCTACGAAAACTGGTTAAATATGGAAGTGAAAGATCTCGTAGTGCTCGCCTGAAGATGTCTTTAATAAGCCCTCAACGTTGGCCAGACGTTGTCCTACGCTGTCCACGTTAATATCTGCAGATCATTTTGGTAAATGACTTGAAGATGGTCCTATACCAGTCATAGGCACTCATAGCACTCAGAGGCCGAAGATACTCGGTAATTTACACGTACACTACACGCATGTCAATAAATATCACAGCTAAGAGCACAAAAAATACAATTATTTCATTCAGTAGTACGCTAACTTTCAACAGAGCAAGTATATGCCGCTTTGTTGAAGAAATAGAGTACACTACAAAAATTAGTTTTTTTATTATAGGTTTTTTTATTGTAGGTATTTATTTTGTTTTTCGTTTACATTTTAAATTAAAAATGCTGAGTGAGAAGAATTTTTTTAATTTTTTTGAAATATATTAAATGAGGCAGAGTCCCTTGTATGTGATCAAAAAATTATTATTATCATCATTATCATTATCATTATTATGAATTATTTTTATTTTTTATAATAAAGAGAAAACAAAAACATGAACTATTTAATTCAATGAATACGGATATTTTCTTATCGATTAATTCATTCATAAATTTATTCATTCATTCATTTATCTAGAAAGATAAAATAATTTCTTATGTTGTAAAATACCAATACATTCATATTCTCTCTTTCTGCCGACCACTGTTCTATACAAAGTTCAGGCAGCCCATCGGTTACTGCCTGCAGCATCAATGACGCAATGAACGATTTTCTGCCAAAATTTGTCATAAGTTACGAGGCCCATTTTCATCTGAACGGATTGTAAACAAACAAAATTTGCGCTTCTGGGAAACTGATAATTATCTACGTATCATTCACGAAGAGAAATTACATCTACTTAAAATTTTCAACGGGGATGTCATCGGTTTCTGTAACGGTTAAGCGATTGAGATATAATAATCAACAAGTTTTTATTGTCGCAAATTGATGAATTGGAAAGAAACTTTGTTCCAACGGGATGGCGCAACTGCACACACATCTTAAGTGACAATGAACATTTTGAAGGATGTTCACAGGGAAATATTCCTCTATCACATTCAAATTTGGTTCTGCTAAGCGAATTTATTAGTTATTGCAATTAAAATACATTTTTCAATTTGGTTGACAGTTTATTTTTGTATGTATGCAATTTTTAAACACCTAAAGTATAATTTTGGCGATTTCCAGTGGACAGCAAGATTGTCTGATTTACTCGCTTTAGACTTTTTTTGGGGGATTTTTTAAAGTCACCAGTCTTAGTGAACAAGATTCGGACTCCGGAAGTTTTTATGAAGCAAAATATCCAACAAAAGTGCGGGAACTTATCTTCACTTCAGAACGATAGAAAAATAATAGAAAAAAAGGTATTATTTAAAATACCAAACAACTTAGAATCACTTGCTGAGTCGATTTAGCGATGCCGATCCATCCGTTTGTCGATGTAAAATTAATGACAATTTTAATCAAACAATTGCTTGCAATTCTGTAAATATTAAAATGAAATTTTCTTTATAAGTTTGTATTTCTCTATAAGACGACCCTATTAAAAGTGCTTAAAATCGGTCCATGTTTGAACCTAGTAGTTATGAAGAGGTCATATTTGAGCTTGATTGTATTGAACTTAAGAAGTATAAACACACCAAAGAAATTTTAATTAATTTCTTGCACCGGGTATAAATCATACATGTGACTTGAATAATAATTAATAAGAATAAGAATTCATATTTAATAAATTAAAATCAAATAATTCAAAAAATATAATTTTATATTGATAATCAATATACTAAAATATTTGCCGTTTTCGAGATACCGGTCATTTTGCAAAATGGCAAATAACTTAAAAAATATTCCAGATATCTCAAAACGGATGAAATTTTTTTCTCTCCTAGAGTGTAAATATTCTGCAATAATAAAAATAGGACAGGTTTGGAAAAGATCCCGAGGGATTGATTTAAAAACAGAAATTGTGAAAGAAGTATTTAAAACCTAAAAAATTGTCATATAAATTTTCAGGACCAAGAAAACCCAAAAAATTCACGATAATTATTTTGTATTTATCTCGGAAACTGTCTAACCAAAATTTACGTGACATATCAATTCGGAAATTAGAATATCTAGCATAAAAGCCCAATTTCCGATACCTTCCGAAATTGAAGAAATTGTGTTTTGAAATATGACTATATATAATTATATCCAAAATTTAAGTCTACCCAATTATATACACTTAAAAAAGTTTGTAAGTTAAAATAACTGAAAATATCATTTAAAAAAAATGATATTTCATTTAAAAAACGGTCTACTTAATTTTCATTTAAATTAAATGCCATTTGTTATTTATTTTTAAATGTTGATTAATCAACCGACACATCCGTAAGAAACAAATGAAATAATCAGTTAAAATAAATGTCAAAATGTTACCTACCAATCCTTAAAAAATAAATGTTTTTTTTTCCAATTATTTGAAATTATTTCTGTTTTTGTATTTTTTGTTTTTTTTTTTAATATACTCGTACAATACAAAATGTATGTATGCATATAAAGCTATAATCACTTTTTGTGTGAATGTGTTTGTATATGTATGTGTGTTTATGAAGTTCTTGTAATTTGTATTGAAAAATTTTGTATATATACAACCAATTTAAATAAAAAAACAAATTGAAATTTTTTGAATATTTTTTTTTGAAACAGACAGTAAATTTGTAATAACTGTTACGGACACAATAAACCACAAGTTTCCGTTTTGTGGGTAAATTTTTATTAAATTTCAAACAAATGAAAAAAAAAATGAAACTGAAAAAATGGTAAATGATAGTAAATTATTTCGAATAAATGTATAAAAAAGTTAATATAGATATTTCTTTGAAAAGTAAATGTATGTTCCTTTATTTTCAAATGGAATGGAAAACTTTTTTATTAAACTACATACAAACAGTTAACTACATAATATTCTGAGTGTACTATTTATATATATCATATCAGTATGTGAGTATAAACTTTCAAGTATATTTATAAATATTATTTCATATATGTTTATATATAAATATATATGAGGTTATATAATTTGATATAATTAAATTTTCGGATATGAATCTACATATATGGTCTTATTATAAATAACATTTCATACACGGAATAACAGCCCAGCGAAATTTTTTACAACAGATTACCTTTGAATCTATTCTAGAACAGGTTATTTTACCACCGGTTTTAGAACTGATTCTTGGGAATCCAAATATAAGGTTTCTCTGTACCAGAACCAGTTCTATAACTGGTTCTGCAACCGGCTCTAAAGCAACCTGTGCTAGTTTGGATGCAATTAACCTATGTGTAAAGGTCAGTATGCATGGTCGCTTACCAGTTTTCCTACTGCATGGAAAATAGTAAGGGTAATACCAATTCCTAAAGTTCGCAATCCTAGGTCTGTATCTGATTTTCGTCCTATTAGTATCCCAGCAAAAATGAAGCTGCCAAAGAAGCAATAAAAGCATTACTACTATGGCAAAGGCATCACTTCTTTTCTGATGGTTTCACTAATGAATTTAACATTAGCGTGTCATAGGATGGAAGTATTCAAATGTAACTACTAGCATTACTCATACTTTACTCTATGAAAGCAATGAAAACACAATGATTAGATATTCTGATGCATGAGTGGGAAATGTTCATATACTTTGTAATATTTAAGCTTTAATAAAAATTTAATTCATAATAATGCAGAAAAATAAGTTTAAAGACACGAAATGTATGCATTGTTATACAAATACTCTTTATTAAAACAAATAAATAATTCTGCATTAGTGAAAAAGCATTTTTGAAACATTTTTCAAAAATTGTAATGAATTTTTAGACAAATTTTAAAACATTTTTGGATAATTTGAAAACTGGTTGTACAATTTTGAAAAATTTTTAGACAATTTTAAAACATTTTTGAACAATTTTAAATAATTTTTGCACAATTTTAAAACATTTTTGGGCAATTTTAAATAATTTTTACACAATTTTAAAATTATTTTGGTAAATTCTGAATTAAAACTGGAAATGATGTAGTTTTAAATAAAATACATAATGCAAAAAATGCAGAGATTGCGTCGTCATAAATATTTGAGGCTGAAAAATGCAAATGACAGGCCAAAATCTCTTTTTCTTGATTTTTCAAAACTTTTATAAAAATTGCAAAACCGCATTAATTCTAACCCTCATGAAATGATTTAATAAAAAAATTAAAAAATTTCATCAGAACTATTTTCTCAATTTGAATAAATGCTTAAGATTCAAAAAAATATGCGATATACTATAACTTATGCTTTAGAAGTAATGAAGAGTGATATTTTAAGATATACATCGGGTTTATATACAGATCACTACATTTGAAATATGAACACATGAATGCTTTTGTAAGTGCCTTAGAATAACACCAAAAAATCATAAAAGAATGTCAACTGAAGTTTAGGAAGCAATGAAAGAAGTTATAGTCACAGAATGACTACCATTTTTTTTGCTGGGATATTACCAATATTCTCGAAAATTCTAGAGGTTATTTTAATAGGTCTAGGTATTTAGTCTTTAGGTCTTTAATAGGAATCTGTCAGGTTTAGAGTGGGTTGAGTTTCGAGATAATTATGATAAGGGAAAGATATCTACGTTGATATTTTTAGACTTCTCAAAGGCATTTGACTCTATCTACCGCAACCTTATGGTGAATAAATTGTGCAATAAATTTAATTTTTCCAGTTCAGCTTGCCGTCCGTAAGCAGTTTGCACGGTTCCGTTTTGGGATGGATATTGTTTATGGTATATATAAATAATTTGATTGAATGTATAAACGTTGGTACAGCACATGTGTTTGCGGATGACGTGCATCTAGTTTGCCTCACAATAATAGTGCCTTAACAGTTTCTTTAAATAATAGTCTGCAACGAATAGAGGTGCTTGATGAACTATATAATATTGAATCCTAATAAGTCAAAGGCTATGTTTTTCTCCAACAGTTAAGTAGATTTACTAGTGCTGTTAATTGGGAATGAAAGGGTGGAATATGTAGACTACTATAAGGCGTTGGGATTTTACATAGATAATAATTTAAAATTTGATCATCACATAATTTTTAATACTTATAGAGTATATCATTTGTTGAGAAGGTAACATACATAGTATTGGTGTTGCTCTGCTTATGTCAATGATATTGTATAGCCTAGAGGTTTTTAGTGGTACACCAGATGGAAATTTACACAAGCTTAAGTTGTGCGTTAATCGGATTGTAAGATATGTATACAGGCTGGATAGATCTGAACCAATTACTTCATATGTGTGCGATTTCTTGGGTTGTAATTTTAAAGATTATGTTAAATTGAGGTGTCTCCAATTCTTTTATAAAACAGGTACAATTCAACTTTGATAATGCAAATATCATTTAGAGCCCGAGTAAAAAGATTGTGGATCTATGTTTCCGAAAATTGTGCTTGATAACTTGTAATTGAATTTGCTGTTACTGACATAGATGTTCATAAATAGTTTATATTTATTGATTATTTAATGGTTTATATTTATACAGGTTGTTTGAAAAGTTCCTGCGGTCGAAATGAAAGAATACTGTTTTTGTTACGAAATATATTTTTTTATTCAATATAATTTCCTAGAAGCTCAATACACTTGTTCCAATGATCTTCCAATAATTTTATCCCATCCTTATGGTTTTCCCGAAGCTCTGCAAAAAAACCGTCTACGGCTGCTATGGCCTCTTCATTCGACGAAAAATGCTTTCCACGAAGGAATTGTTTGAGATTTCTGAAGAGATAGTAGTCACTGGGAGCCAAATCTGGTGAATACGGTGGATGTTCAAGCAATTCGCACTTTAATTATTTGAATTTTGCCATCGTCAAAACACTTTTGTGAGCAGGTGCATTGTCTTGATGAAAAATGATTTTTTTCTTCTTTAAACCAGGTCTTTTCTCACGAATTGTTTCATCCAGCTGATCCAAAGGGCTGCAATAATATTCAGAGTTGATTGTTTTACCTTTCTGAAGATAATCAATCAACAAAATTCCTTTTGCATCCCAAAAAACTGATGCCATAACCTTCTTTGCTGATCGTTGTGACTTCACCTGCTTTGGAGCTGAACAAACAGCTTCAGTCCACTGTAAACGTTCTTGTTTGAATTTACGATCATGGTGGTAGATCCAAGTCTCATCCGTATTTAAAAAACTAGGCAAGAAGTCGGTTTTATTCGGCTTAAAACGCTCCAAATTACGCTGAGAAATTTGTTTTCGATCCAGTTTTTGTTGAATTGTTAATGTGTGCGGCACTAACTTTCCAAACAGTTTTTTCATACGTAATTCTTCATGTAAAATATGGAGTACTCGTTCGTCTGAGATGCCTATGGCATTAGCAATTTCACGCTTAGTCAAACTTGGATCTTCACTAACCATATTATGTACCTGCTCAATGATTTCTGCTGTTGTTGCAGTTTTTGGTCGTCCTTCGCGTTGGTCGTCTTTAAGGCTGGTGTGACCACGTTTAAAGTCACCAACCCAAAATTCAACGGTGCGTTTTGAAGGTGAGGACTCCTTATACACTTCTAACAATTGTTCATAAAGTTCCTTTGCTTTTAAACCCTTAAAAACAAAGAATCTAATGACTGCACGATATTCAATTTTTTCCATATTAAAAAAAATCAATGACACGTCAACTTCAAATGGCTTGTAAACAAAGAAAGAATTGACAGAATGACTTGCAACTTTGCATGTGTTCTCAGGACATTTATACCAACTTGAGAAAAAAAAAGTTTGGAGATAGCAGTTCCATCTCTTTGTGAGCGCAGGAACTTTTCAACCAACTTGTAGATTATTTAATAGTTAATTTACCAACAAATGAGTTCGTTTTTTTTTCTTTTGTAGAATTATATTAATTATTTGTATCAAATTCTCCATGTAAGATATAAATAAAGCATAAGTAAATAATTAAATAAATAAATAGGTCGAGTGGACTTGCTTTTGGTAGAATTTAAAATTATGCAGAAAATTAACCTATTCAATTAACACTTGGTGTTTAATACAAACCTGCACTTATGGTAAACACAATTTCTCTCGTAAAATTTTCGTATTCCTTTTTTAACTTTTATAATTCGTAAAACTCATTCATTATGTCAACAAACAGTTCATAATAGACAAACTCAACAAACTGCGACAATAAGGAACTACAACAATAACAACAAAAATATAAAATAAAGTACTATTAACCCACATCTTTAACACGATCATAAATTATTATATGCATCTAACTTTAGCAATAATAACACAACAACAAAAAACGAGCAACTAAATGGAATAAAAATTATGTGGTTTTTGTTTAAGACTAAACTCTTTTTGCAATATTTTTTTTTTGTTAATATTTTTTTTTAAATTTTTCATAAGTTTGTTTATGTTTTTCTTTTTAATAAAAAAAAAAAACAGTAACAACAAACTGTAAGAACATTAAAAGAAGTTTAACATATAAACCAAACATACGAGAACTACATTGATAGAGATGAGGTCGCAAAAATAAAAACGATTTTCTTTTAGAAAAAAAAAAAAAAACAGGGAATATGTGGCAAACCATAACCAATGCCACAACCATATTCTCAGGTATGAATGTTGTTTTTGAAAAAAATATATACAATATAAAAAGATTTCTACTGTTACAGCAACGGAACACGTACATGTTCATACTAAGCAGCATCTAACATCATCTAACTGGCAACAAACAACAAACAAACGAACAGCAGCAGCAGCAACATAAACCAAAAAATTGCATTAGTGGCACACTTTGTGGTGTTGCATACAAAATCCAAACAACCTCTAAATATGTGAAAAATATCAACAACAACCGAACTAAATGCATTTGTATGTTTAGCAACATGTATGTTGTTGCTGTTGCTCTTAAGCTAAAATTTTTCTTAAGTGGGTGAGTGTTGAACAAGAGGGGTCGAGTGGTAGACTGAAGATGTTGGGAACATGTATTTATATTCAAGGTATTTACAGCATACTAAGTATGGAATTTTATTGAACTTAACTAATGTTTGGGAAAATACCCTTTTCACACTGAAGCACTATTTAAATATGGAGAATTTATTGCTTTTTATTTTTAAAAGTATTTCATTGCTTTTTATTTTTAAAAGTATTTCAGTGCCTCCAAACTTATTTTACACCCACCAAAAAAATTTCTTCATTCTTATTTAAGAAAAGAAAAAAAAATTTAATAACACAAAATTAGCAGTTTCCACAGCCAATTTAAGGCTTAAAATTACACAAAGGTGTAAGCATTTTATTTTTTTTTTTCGAACAACTCGGATCACAAATTTTTTCCGAAGCCAGAGGTCCAAAATTTGCTCCGTTTAATAGTTTAACATGGGACAATAACT
Source organism: Eustalomyia histrio (assembly GCA_949748255.1). Classification (NCBI taxonomy): domain Eukaryota; kingdom Metazoa; phylum Arthropoda; class Insecta; order Diptera; family Anthomyiidae; genus Eustalomyia; species Eustalomyia histrio. The sequence goes on from OX456526.1 coordinate 21,405,068, forward strand.
CTACAGAATTTTGAAGATGCCCATCTTAAAATCGAAATAAATATGAGCATACATGATCACACATGGGCCTGTATATGATCATGCATGGGCATACATGGTCACATGCTCGGAGCTAACTCTCGTTAGAATGAAGCTGGCTGAACTGTGCTAGGATTTCACGAGTCTTTCTGGGCTGACTTTTCTCTTCTTCAACAATTAATGGTGGACTACCTAGTAGGCCTACGTTGTTTGAGAAGCGTACTGATGTTAAGCTTACCATGCCTCTGCAAATTTATTCAGAGCTATCCAGTTTGCGGATTTATTTAAAGGCTTCCTCATATATCATTGGATTTCTCCCTCATAGCCTAGAAGATCCTTCGTGAGTTTGTGGTCCGGATGCTCCTTTTATGGTATTAATGGTTAACATGTGGCTATATTCCTTGACTTCAAGTCCTTCCACCCCTCATGTAGATATCAAACGCTTCTGACAGGGCAATCACAACGAGGACTGTACGCTCACCTAATTCAGACCATGGTAATGATGTTATAACAGTTAAAGCTGTTGTGTTGCTTGGTATTTTCGTAATACATGCTGAGGCTGGGGAGAAGAAATGCTTTCGCGACCGGTGGTAGAAGAGTGTTCCGTCTGGTTTGTGTGTTCAGTATAGGGACCACCCTACCCATTTCCAGGTCCCGAGTATAACAAGAGTGCAAAGCGTCAATTATATCCAGATGGTTGATCATTAGTATTGATATTCCTTCAGGGCCGAACGAGTTTGGTGGATCTCCGATTTAGTTGGCTGATCTTGGCCTTGCTGGTTTTGGTTCGATGAATCACGGCACGCTCATCTGCGAGTTCCGCTGCTGCAAGCTTGGTTTTAGGACCTGGATTGTACCAGCGGTAGCTGCTGTGATTATATAGCGAAACGTTTCCTCCACTATCTGTACATGCGAGGGAGTGAAAACATCTCTGAAGAGGTGGTAAGTGTACATTCTGAAGCTTACCCAATCTGCTTTCTTCTGATCTACGTAGGAACGGCGCTCACCGAGTATAAAATAATGTGATGATTACCGTAAGGTGGTGCGACTCAAGTAATATCACTGTTCGCTGATTCGCATTGTTTAGCAGATCTGCGCATCAAACTTGTGCTAGTGCTGTTGCGTTTGTTCTGGTAGGGACATCTTTTGGTGCTTAGTCAGGGCTATTTCAGGGTAATTTCTCTTTATCTAGCAGGGACCTTATAACTGGTTATAAGATCCCTGGCGCAAAAGTAATCCTCCTATCAGAAAATGCTATAAATTTTGCGATTGGCCCCTAATGTCAGTTCTGTTTTGACATTTGTGTAGTAAACACATGCGAAATACACGTTAATAAACAATGTTACGCTACACTGCTCCAGAACGCGGAATATTTTTCATCAAAAATAATCATGAGTGATGAGGCCCATTTCCATCTTAGCGGGTACGTAAATAAGCAAAATTTACGCTTCTGGGGCACTGAAAATCCGCGTGTAACCCACGAAGAGCCATTACACCCGCTCAAAGTCACTGTATGGTGTGCTGTTTTCGCTGGAGGAGTCATCGGACCTTTTTTCTTCGAAGACGTCGCGGGCCAAACGGTTACTGTGAATGGTGAGCGCTACAGAGCAATGATCAACGAGTTCTTGTTGCCGCAACTTGATGAATTGGGATTGGAAAACATGTGGTTCCAACAGGACGGTGCACCGCCACACACTACACGTGCCACAATCGATATGCTGAAGGATGCATTTCCCGGGCGCCTAATCTCCCGTTTTGGCGATTTGCACTGGCCAGCAAGATCGCCTGATTTGACCGCTCCAGACTTCTTTTTGTGGGGCTTTTGGAAGTCGCGGGTTTATATCAACAAGCCTCAGACTCTTGCAGCTCTTAAAGACAATATCCATCAAGAATGTGAGGACCTATCGCCGGAAGTTTTGGCCAAAGTGATGGAAAATGCCATTAAAAGGGCTCTAATGACAATCAACTGTGGCGGCGGCCATTTACATGACATCATATTCTCGACTTGATGTAAAAAAAATTAAAAGACCAAATAAAAATAATCCACAAGAAGAATCAAAGTTTTTAATTTTTTTTTTAAATTACAGCCAAAAAACATCGGAAGGTTATTTTTGCGCCACCCTGTATATGGGTGGGTTGTCCTGAAAATTGATGGCAACCCTTTTGATATTCCATGTATGAATCCCTTAAGTTTGGATAAGGCGTGATGATTCTGTATTGGAATGTGTCGTGTATAAGTTATGACATAACCATTTAATTTCTCCTGCGGTTGTGATGCACAACATTGCAATATATATCCTAGAGTTGTTGTTTAGTTGCGTGTAACTACGATTTTATATAGTTGAATAAATCTGGTGACCTCCATAATCATATCTAGGCGGCCGTTGCAATTAAAATTATGCACCAATATCATCTCAGGTCTAGATACAGCAATTTAGGGTAGGATTTGCGATGACTGTTGTTGATGGTGTTTAGTCGAATATACCGGCGCTTAAGGAGAGCTCTATATGACAAGAATGGTATTTGTAAATTGTGCGTTTTTGAAACTACTAAAAATATTTTTCATTTTTAATTTCCCCTACTTAGCTACGGTGTGAACATGCCACCACTATAGTGTTTATTTACTTTGTTCTTTGCCAACATTTAATTATTTTGTTTAAAATACTACATTGCTGCACTTTTAAGATACTGTTTGATGTTAAAAAGTTTATGCAGATTGTGGTTGCCTCATTTTTTTTTCTTCATCATAACACCATTTGAGTAGTTGACTTACCAACCTACCAAAAAAGGGGCCGCATCTATTTTAGTATTTTATGTGGAATCGTTTGTGGTTTAAAGTCATGTGTTACATGCTCTAAACATAACTCAGGTTAGACATCAGGCGTGATTAAGCTTTGACAAGCACAAAATAAAACATCAAATAGTTAGACAAAAACAAAAATTGTTAGAAGAAAAAAAAAATCATCCAACAAACATACCAATTCGAGCTGGGTTGAATTTTAAAAAGCCTGCATACAAGTATGTGTATTAAAGTGGCACTTAAATACAAGTGAAGATCTTAAAAGAAAGGCAATAGAAAAATTCTATATTTTTTAGATTTCATGACTAAATATTTATTTTTAGAAAATTTTAGATTCTTAACAAAAAACTAAAGTAATGTTTTTCTTTATAACTAATCTGCAGGAATTATACTCTAAGATACCCGGTTTAATTCCCAGCTAAGATGAAAAAAATTTCTCTTGAAATTTCCCTCTCAAGTTAAAGCTCCGGCTATTCTCTTCACTTAGGCTCAGCGCAAAATTTCTATGGATGTTTAAAAATTTGTTATATGAGTCAGTTTTAAATGCTTGAAACTTTTAAGTTCCGTATTCATAGTTAAACGCCTCCTTACATAAATAGTTGTTTTTATATTTAAAATATTATATTCATGTTTAAAAATATTACCATTTTTTTTTGCCTCAACTTTGCATTTACTTATCGTACGTGTTGTAGTTTTTTTTCTAACACTCAGTCTGTTTATTTTTACCACAAAATTTGCTCATAGTTATACTATTTTACTCGTCCATAAGTCTTTCTTAACTATAAAAATAGTTTTTTTTTTTCATTAAAGTTTAGCAAAACTTTTTTATTTTGTTGTTGTTTAAATTCTATTCATGGCTGAGCATAAAACCAAAATACATACAGTCCAAAGTGTATCTAGATTATGTGTTTTTAGTATGTTGTTATGTTTGGTCGGGATGTCGGTGTCAAAATATAGCGGTATGATGACGACTGGTGTGATTATGAAAAATTTTAATTTTTTATTAAAATGCATAACGACATATTTTGCAAACAAAATGAGAATATCGAATGGGAAAATTAAATTTCATTCTGGATGAATTTTTTTTTTCAGAATAAAATTGTAACTCATAATCTTTTTTAAATTAACATTTTCAACAAACTATCAGGGAATTCTTAGGGCTGTTGTAAATATTGTATAGTCAGTAATAATTATTTGTTATTTTTGCTGTCATTTCAATTAAAATTTTGCAATACTAACAAGCAAGTTTTTTCAGCAACACAATTTTTTTTATTAATTTGTACTAATGTTTTTTTATTGTAACAAACAATTAATTGAAAATGCACCAACGAATTATTATTTTTTAATAACTTGGCAGTTCCTCGAGTTTGGTATTTTGTTACAAAAAATATTATTTATTTTTCAATATTTCGCTACTCAATTATGTAGCATCTTCAGGAAATAACAATTAAAAAGAATTGTGAAGTTGTATATAATTATCATCATTTTGATTTTAAAATTATTAGAGCCTTAGAGGTCTGGAAACAAAAAAGACCCATCATACTTAATTTAAATGGTCACTATAGGTTTGGAAAATTTTTAAATTGTTCGAGACAAGTACTCCACTTGATAAAAATTATTATTTTATATAATCCATATAGGGTTAATATTTGTGCTTGTGCACGCAGAGAAAAAACATGGTTAAGGCAATCATATTTGAAGAGCATCATATATATTTGGGTTTATGGTTGTGCCAACCATAGTCGTACTATAATATGGTTATCATATTATAATTATTCAATGACCATATTTTTACCATAATATAGTCCCTACAGTTGTATTATTATTAAAAAATTACCATATTATGGTTTTAAGTAAAAATATTATTATCTTGAATTTATCATATCATGATCGCACGTAATGACAGTATGCTCAATATGTTATCATATATTATGGTCCCCCATAACTTTACTATGATTCCTGGATTACGATTATATGATCCCTACAATTATATATGATCCTTGTTATTATATTATGATTATTAATATACATAATATAACTATCTAATATTTCCAAGAATTATTTTTCGTAAAAAACATTTGATATTAAGTACTTTTTGAAAAAAAAATTGTTAAGGAAAAATCATAGATTCTAAGAACTTTTTTAAAGAAAACTTTGATTCTGTGAACTTTTTAAGATTTTTTTAAAAAAGTTTTTAGAAATTTTTCTTTTAGAAAAAGTGCTTAGAATCTAAATATTTTTCATGATGAATCTATCAAATTTTCTTTCAAAGAAAGACCTTAGAATCTAAGTTTTTTAGGAATATATGAATTTTTATTTAAGAAACAGTTTGCGGAAACTGAGAATTTTTGTTTAAGGAAAATTTCATGGAATCTAAAAATGTGTTCGTTCAAAAAAAAAATTCGGGATCTTTTAAAAAAATATTTTATTAATATTCCTAGAACTTTTTACAAGAAATGAATTAATAAATATATTTTTAAAAATTTTTTCTAAAGTTAAAAAAATTAACTGGATCTTAATAAAAGTTATTTTCTACCCATCTGATATTTGTCCAATTTTAGTAAAAATTTGACTGCTTTGATAAAATTTTGGTTTTTATAAAAACAAGTCAATAAAATAACTGTAAATATCGAAGTAATATTCTATTTGATTTATAATTATTCATTGATTGTTGGCAGCATTTTATGGTTGAATAATTATCATATTTTTTTCATAATCGGAATTTTTGTTATCACAGTGTGGTTACAGCCAATCATGTTATAAAATAGAAGGTGGCAATCATAAAATAGTAAAATATTTACTATAATAATAGTGGTAGCGACCATCAACATGATGGTTAGAAAACCAATAACTTGATTGTGACAACCATACACGATTGCAGCAAGCACAATATAGTAGCAGTGATCATGTTGCAACCATGTTTTTTCTCTGCGTGTGGCCTAAATATTTTGAAACATTTAATAGAAATCTTTAAAGATAACTTCTTTTAGGTGTACTTCAAGATTTAAGATACTTTTGAATATGTATCACACAGGAAACTAAACAAATAAATATATGTAATTTCTAATAGAACCAATCTCACAATAAAGGGTTAAAAATGGGGGGGGGGGGGGGTTTCGGGTGGTCAAAAATGGTGCCTGTTATCGCATTTTGGATTTTTCTCGTATATTTCAAAGAAACTATACAAAAATAGGCATCAAATAAAAAACGATCCAAAGGTATACTACACTCAAAATATTTTTACAGTAACTCACTGTAGTTTATTTACAAGTTTATCATTACCTTAATTTTTAAATGATTAAATAGTTAACAAAAAAATAGGCCTTCTTAACATTTACTTAAAAATATAAATACAGATTTCTAGTTACAGTTACTATTCTCATTTAAAATGAATTCTTAATTTTTTTTTTATATTTTTATAGTTAATTTTGAGATAGTTAAAATAGTTAATTTTCAAAGTTAAAATATACAAAATAAATGAAAGGTAGTTTATTTTTTCTTGACTTTGTATTTAATTTTTATGACATTTAAAAACAAAATAAAGGAAAATTTAAAAAAAATTGTTGACAGTAAAAAACGATAAAAAGAAAAATTACTTTTAGGTATTTTGTAGTTAATAAATTAACAGTTAAAATAAATAAATCAAACTTCATTTGTTTTTAGGGATTTGTGGTTTATTTTTTAACAGTTAAAATAAATAAATAAATCAAACTTCATTTGTTTTTAGGGATTTGCGGTTTATTTTTTAACAGTTAAAATAAATGAAAAATCACTTATTATTTACGGATATTGTAAGTTTATTATTTATATTAGTTGACCGGATTTTAAGTAATTTTTCGTTTATTTTAAATTATATTGGCAGTTAATTTAAAATAAAATTTATTTTAAGCATATTAATAGTTTAAGGGGTTTTGTTTTGACCCTAAAACATATAGGAATTACGAGAAAATCTGAGAGATAGTCCTTAAATAGTTTTGTTTAATAAACTTTCCCAAAGAAGCCGCTCCACATATAAAACACGAATTATGATTTTTTCAATTTATTGTCTTTTCTTTAGATTTATTATACGAATTACTTCCGGAATAGTAAATAATAACCAACATTTTTAGATGAAAATGGCTTTATTATTTTTCAAAATATTTCCCTTAATTATCATAAAACTTTTCTATTCGTTCAAACCATATCTCATGGCAGTTTTTCCATTCCTCCTGAGACATCTCCATATTATAGTTTAGAATGCTCCAACTGCTTCTTCGGCGCTCGTAAATCGTTGACCACGCATTTTATCTTTGATTTTCGGGATTAAGAAAAAGTCATTGGCTGCCAAATTATGACTGTACAGAGGATGAGTCATCAATTCGATGCTTTGACTGCTTAAAAATTCACCTGTTTGACGAGATGTGTGAAAGCCCGCATTGCCATGATGAAGAATGATTCATCTTCGGCGGTTGGTTTTACAAATTTCTCCGACGACTTCCGGCAAACAAATGGTCATGTACCACTCTGAATTGAGCGTCCTACGTTGCTCAAGCGGAACAGTGGCCTCATGACCCATTCGGCCGAAGAAACAGGCGACCATTTGTTTCGCTGTGCTTCTTTCACCAACAACTTTTGTTGGATTTAGCTCGTCTTGGAATACCAACACGGTCGATTACTGTTTTGTTTCCCCCTCATACGAATATATCCATGATTTGTCACCTGCCACAATTTTATACACGTCTTTTAAAGCACCACGGTCGAACTTTTTAATCATTTCCTTACACCAATCGACGCGAGCTTTTTTTTAAAGATTTATAAATTAAAGGGTATCATAGAGAACAACATTTTTTTTACAACAAATCGAATCTATTGGAGTGGAACTAATGAGCAAAGATGCAATTATCTTACAATATGTCACATGACGATCTCACACTGCATCGATGCTTTGTGGCATAACAACCTATTTTGGACGACCTTTGTTAAAAGAAAAACATTTTACGTCAGTTACTACGAACCTCGATTAAAACGATTTTTTTTCTAGTACTTTTTACTGTACCATCGAATAAAAATAATGCCGAATTATATGCAGTAAACTCTAATCTACTGTTTCTTTTTTAGTTATTATTTAGTACCCAGCACCCATTTGTGAGATTTTTCTGGATATGATTAACATTTTTATTTAAATGTTTTGTGAGTTTTAATTAAATTTTGTATTAATATGAATAAAATTTTATTTTATATTAAATTATTTATTTTAATTGATACTACGACTTCTTTAATAGGTTCAAAATCAACTAAACTTTTAATATAATAAACAGGGTTTTTCATTGAAATTCGATTTTATATGGTGGACTTTACCCCAAAAGACATTATACCAATAGCCGGTTGTTTTCGAAAAATTTTCGATCATAATGTTAACATTGGGATAGAGGCTTATTATCGTTATCCAGCCGGTTATAATTGGTATTATATTGGGTATTATCACTGTTTTTGTAGGGATTATGACCGAAATATGAATTATTTATTGTATTGTATTTTTATATGGAAATCTTTAATCAGCGAAACTTGTATTGGTCATACCCCAAAGAAAAAATATTTTCGCACATAATTCCAGAAATTGGGCTAATGTATGTAAGGCTTATATCATGCCACTATTTTGTTCTGCATACAACAGCATTGTGGTATCCATAATATGGGGTTCCTTAAAGTTTGCTGTAAAAAATACAAAATTGTATACAAAAATTCTTCTGTAACGCAGTGTTTTCATGTTATGCATTAACTGCGTTAAACGAGAAACAGTGTATTTATACGTGCATAATTTGTATAACAAATAGTTTTAGTTTCATATTTTTATCCCAAATATAATCAGACAAAAAACCATGCTAATCAATTTGGCACAATAAGGGTTTAAGTGTAAAAATATATTAATAAAAATGAATATTTTAAAGTTCTTATTTTATGAATATTTTTAAGATTTAACGTAGTATTGAGAGACATAAAATTTTAATGGTTTTAAAATAATAGTTAACCTCAACATTTACAATACTACTGTTTAACAAACATAAAAAAATCTTAAAATATTTATAGCTTATGTAGAATTGAAGTGTAAAATAAAAAAAAAAAACTTGCAAGCCAGAAATACACTCGAAATAGAAAGTTAGTAGAAAAAAATTTAATTATCTAATATTAAAATAAAATTTTGTACTTTTTACTTTTGTTTGTATTTATTTATTTTTAGTAAATTTACTTTATTGTTTCTTACAATTTTTTGTTAACTATTACTGATTATTGTTTTTTGAGTGTAAGAGTTAAAGCTTATACTATACAATTTACATAGGTCGATTAACATGGACCATGTGATATATGCTTCATTTCTAATAAACAATTTGTAAATCAATTTTAATAATTTTTAGCAATCTCTTATAAACATTTTAGTATTTGAAGATAAGGGTAAAGTGGATAAAACTTTCTTCTGGCTCCTAAGAAGCACCCACCAATATTTTTGTTAACCTTATGATAGATCCACTCTAGAGAGCGGTAAGTGGATTAACCAAATAAATGAATGCTTTAGTTAAATATTGTAAAAAATATTTTCAAAATATACAAGGTGGGGTGAAGTGGAACAGTGTGGGGTGGAGTGGGAAATAATAAAAAAAAACTAAAATAAAAATATATAATGATTTAAATGGCAATTTATATTAACAAGCTTATAAGTAACAACATAAATGTTAAAAAGAGCAATAATAAAAACTACTAAAAATTAATATCGCATGTAAAAATCGAAATATATAGGGTCCGCCAAATTACTTTTTTTTTGAAAATGCCATAAAAAAAAATCTACTGAATATTTTCTCAAATTTCATTTTTTATTTGAAAGTACAATCCTTCCGGTTAATAATGGAAAATAATTTCATTCAAATGGCTGCCTCGGCTAGCCATGCAGTAGCCTACACGATCGGTCCAATTTTTAAGCACATTATCGATTGTGTGCAGCTGTATTTCACCAATGGCTTAACGAATATTGTCCTTTAAAGCGTCAATTGTCTCCGGCTTGTCGGCGTAACACTTCTCTTTGACGGCACCTCACAAATAATAGTCCAACGGTTTCAAATCGCAGCTCCGAGATGGCCAAACGACATCAGCTCTGCGGCTGATAATGCGATCTTCAAAAACAGGGCGCAAAACATCGAGTGTAGCTTCGGCTTTGTGGCACGTAGCGCCGTCCTGTTGAAACCAAATGTTACCAATATCCTCCTCTTCAATTTTTGTGAACAAAAATACGTTCATTTTCGAAGAAAAATGGCCCAATTATGCCTCTGGACCAAAATCCGCACCAAACATTGACTCGTTTTGGGTGCATCGGCTTTTCAATGTATGCGTGCCGGTTTTCTGGGCCCCAAATGCGACAATTTTGCTTGTTTACATACCCGCCAAGATCAAAATGAGCTTCAGCTGAAAAGATGACATTGAAAAGATGACATTCTGCAACATTACCATGATTTTCAAAGTAATATTTCCCAGCATTGTTCAAGCGTATACACAACCATATTACTTCATCGGAAAGATAAAACTAATTATCTGTCAAATCAGACATGAGCTAAGTGTTACCATTCACGAAATAAGCACTAGTTGAAAAAAAAACGTTAGATAGCGGACCCTATATATTGAACAGATATGATCATGCATGGTCTGGTATATGATCATACATGGATATACATGATCATTTTCGTCCATGTATAGTTTAGTATATGATCATACATGATCTCATACATTTCTATATATCTTCGGATCTGAAATTTGAGGATATATGGCTGTATGTGTTCATATATGAGCATATATTATCATATATTAAAATATACCACTCTCAAATTTCGGATACGAAGATATATAGTGATATATGAGATCATCTATGGTCATATATTGAACTATGGGCATATATTCATATACATGATTATGTATGTTCATATATATTTGGATTTTTATATGGGATGATAAAAATATAAAAAAATATATTAGCAATACATCGTTCCTTTTCGGGCATAGTTTTGCATCGCGATGTCTAAATAAATTAAATAATTTATATCTGAACTTTGTATCATAGAAAACAGCAAGAAAACTTGTTAACAAACGCATTTTTCACTTCGTCCCACTTTCATAATATTCACAAAAACTGCCGCAACTTAAGAAATATTCAAATATTTGTGCAAAAAACTTGTTTTCGACAGATATATTTAGAAAATATCTTTAAATAGATAAAAATAATTTATTTAATAGAAAACACGAATACTACAAAAAACGTTTTTTAGTAAATTTAAATTTTCTAATTTACCCCATTTCCCCTATAATTTTCCAGCAAAATAAAAAAAATTTCTAATGTATTTATTTTATTTGCCAATTTATTTTTTTTTACCCCTTTTCCCATAATTTTTTTATAATCACATTTTTCTTGTCTTTTTAAGACCATCTCTTATCTATTATACCTAGTGTAGGGTATAAAAAAAACTATAAAAGCAATGACAACATAATATATAAATACCGCTCATATACTGATAATAAAATAATTTTATGGATTTTTTGCGCGCTCATCATGCCAATTTTAATGGAGTTGGCTGTCAGTTCCTCAACTCACATTTACTAGGTGTGTAGATTGGTGTGTACACATATTTTGCTACACATATTGACGTAGACACATTCATACTCATAAGCTGTTTAGGTTGGGGTATGGTAAAAATTCTACACTTGTCGTTGTAAGTTTTTATTTTTATTTTATTTTTTTTCATACGCATTGATGTGGTTACTGCTGTTGATGATGACGCTGATGATCTTCCTTAGTAGTTGGTATGTTTGTGATCTAAGTTGTAGCAGACAAGAAAAGAAAAGCAGTTAAAAAAAATTTATTTATAGTTGTCTATTTGAATTTTTTTCCTTAATGAAAACTATTAAGGGTATTCAACATGTATAGATAAGCAGAGAATTTTAATGCAGCGGTCTGATTTTGCATATATAGCAAAAATTTATCGGCTTGATTTAATAAACTATAAACAGCTTTTAAATCAAACTATTATGGAATTTATCACTGGAGTTATGTACGCATCAAGTGCGTTGAAATTTGGATATGCGACGAAAATATAACTCAATTATACATCAATAAGATAAAAATGGTATTTTTTTTAGTTTCTTTTTCCATTTTATACTTCCTAATATTAATTACACTGTAACTTAAATTTAAAATTTTTAAATGAAAACTCCGAGAAAAGTAAACTAAATTAATCGAACCAAGCGATTTTTTGATTATATTTTAATGATAAGAATTCAAAAACTCTTTTGAAATGACTTTATCTATTGTTTTTTTTTTTACTTATTTATTTATTTAGTTATTTATTTATTTATTTATTTATTTATTTATTTATTTATTTATTTATTTATTTATTTATTTATTTATTTATTTATTTATTTATTTATTTATTTATTTATTTATTTATGTATTTATTAATATTATTTTTCATTTAAAGCCATAGCCATAGAAAATGGCTATGACCAATGTGTTATTTACGAGAGTCGTATGAGTGATTTGTATTATAAATGCAAATATTACGTATACGTGTCGGTGTACTTTAATTCGAAATAAATATATCCCAGTGTAGAATCAATTATGGGTTATCATTATTTTTTGAACGACAAATAATGATAACTCCTTATCTTCTAGATTATTTAAAAATAATATTAATTAATAAATAGTAAATAAGTAAAAAAAGTAATCAAAGTCATTGCAAAATAGTTTTCGAAGTATTTTCATTAAAATAAAATCAAAAATCGCTTGAGTAAATACAAACCTAAAATCTTAGTATCTTTTTAAAGCGAACTATTTTTCCGAAACGGGGTAGGATAAATTCTACTACCCAAAATTAAGTTTACACGTCCCAGGTGTTTCTTGTGTCATTTTGTAGTACTTACTATTGTAGAGGTAAATTAAATATCAAATGAAAATGATTAAAAAAAATCATATTTTTGTAAGGGAAAATCTTTTTTTTAATTTTGGATTTATTTATTTGAATACAAAAAGGTTTCTTTTATATACAATCATATTTACTTTAACAAGATTTATACTTAATTTATAAATGTTCTTATTAATATACAATACAACGTGAATACAAAAATTATTTAAGTATGATTTTTTCTCGGTGTTGCTTGAATTTTTACAACTTTAAATCTTAAGGCCAATGGAGACGGTCCGTCAATCAGGGCATATGTTTGAGTGTCGTATGCTTGAAGCTTTAAAGGAGACGTACAAACAAACGCATCAATCACCATTTGTATTTTGAGTTCGTAGCGTTCCTATCAAATTATGTTGTCGTCGGATGATGGTTTATTTTTATTGACTATTTTTTTGGTAGTTTTCAATATAAAGTAGTTTTCAATAACAGGAGACGTTCAAATAGTCAAATAAAAATATCAAACCTTTTTGATTTTCATCAATCATTGCCAGCAACGCGTACGTGTAGCCGAAAAATAACATCCACACAACTATATGATTGATGGGGTTATTTGATCGTGTCCATTGGCCTTTAAGTGCATTGTTTACTATATTTTCGGTTAAAAAATTATTAGTAGAGTAGAAGGAGAAGGCTTCGCCCTTATGACATAAATGCCATCCCTGATTATCACTTTATTTAAAAGAGTTATAAAATTATTAATTAAAATGATAATTTGTGTTCATACGGATCATCTTTCATGCCTCTAAATTGTACAGTTCTACTTTATACGCGATCGTTGATAAAAGTGTTTTCGTGTTTTTCGGATTGTTAAAATTATAATTGGGAATTATAATTTTTTCTATAACTTTTTCATTTCATTTGCCAAAAAATTCCCTTTTAGTATGTATTTTAGTAAATTTTAGTAAATTTCTAAAAAGTATAAAAACAATAAATAAAATATGTGGAAGGTTGGTCACACACACTAATTGGTATAATTGTAATATACGTATACGTAATATTAATTTGTTACATAGCGACATATTTTAACCCTCTACTGCATGAACATGTTTTAAATAAAGAAAAAAATAAAACACCGTAAATATATGTTTAATTAGGATAATTTAATACATATTTAACAAAAATTCACTGGACATTTTGTAAGAAAAAAAAGAATGGAGCCATATATGGCCTTATATGCCATTGCCGTTGTAACACAATAAAACGTTGCATTTTTTGCAAAAGGTGTATGAACGAAAATAGCAATCCGTCAGCCCGTACAGAATTCAAGGGAAAATCCTGTCGCTTTCTTATTTTTACTGCTAGTGGGTGTATTTTGTCTACTTGTTGATAGAGAGTTTGATGTTGTGGAGATCGGCCGTCCTCGTTTTTTAAATTTACCAACCTTATAATGATGTTTAGCTATTGCAAGCTTGAAGTCAAACAACGGCATATATTGTTCTGATTTCCTCCACAGAATCCAAGCATTGACAACGCATATGTCAATCATGTGAGAAAAAAAATCTTTTTATACAACATTTTTCTTCTTTTTTATAAAGACCTAGCAAAGAATCCAGTAAATCTACTCCACCCATATAATAATTATATACATCAATTGCCCTAGGGGAATTGATTTCAATATGCCTCTTCTCTTTTTTACTGTAACGCTTTTTTGTTCATATAGGGTGACATCCGACGTAGGTTTATTGTCAAACCAAGTGACGAGACCAAGTTCAACCCCATCAATGTCAGCTACTTTTTCGAACATGCTTCCTTCCCCGGCCCAATTTTTTCATTTCCTTTTCGGTTGGCATCTTGCAGTTTGTTACGCGATTTAGCCTTACTGTACTTAAACGCAATAAACCATTTTTTATGAGATACACTTGAAGCTTCGGACTGTTAAACCAATTATCAAAAAATATTTTATAGTTTTGTCCTTTTGGTATTGTAGTTGCTAATCTTGTTAGAGCGTTTTCACTTACTCCAAGATAAGGTGCTCCTTCTGGAAATGTATTACTTTAAGCTCCAGCAAAGATGTCAAAATCAGAACTGAAACCTCAAAATCCACTTAAGACAAAATTTTAAGTCCCCATTTGTGCGGTTTAGCTGGATTATACTGTTTGAGGTGATGCCGGCACTTTCTGGGAATTATTTGTTCACCCACCACTAAATGTTGTTCTTTGGGTACAAGCAACAATCGTTTACGAATTTGTTCCACATGGTCGAATCTTAAAGAGCTTATAAAAGCCGGGTTCACCTGGTGGTCTTATATTTTTATTATTGTAAGTTAATTATGTAACCAAAGGTGGGATAATTTAGCCATTTTCAGTAACCTTGAAAATCATAAAAAAATTATATAAAAACATGATTTTTTAAAAAAATACTAAATAAATAATAAAATAATAAACACAAAAGGATTTATTAGTGCTTTTTGGTGGAAAATATAATGGTCAACAAGATGATATTAATTTAATTAAGATATTCACTCCTTTCTGTATACATTATTTATAATTTTCGAGGATTATAGAAAACTAATTTAATTAGTAAAAAAAAAAACATTAAGTCATTATGTTAGATGCCGGTCGAAAATGCCAAGAATTGTTTAGGGGTCGTCAAATTGGAAGTAATTTTGGTCTAGAAGTTTTTATGTACCTTTGTTCGGAGATATTGTTCATATGTTCTTTGATTTTTAACCAATTATTTCCAGATGTTTAAGTAAAAATTTTATAAAGGAGCCTCATTAGTTAGATTTAAAAAACTTTTTACTACAGAAAATATTTAAGATTCCGTGGAAAAATCACCAGATCCTAAAAAAAATTTCATATAAAAAACACTTACATTGAAAGAATTTTTTTCTATAAAAATTTTTGCGACTTTTTCTTACACATAAATCCTTTAGACTATAAGGAGTTATTCTACGAAAAATACCCAGATTTTACTTTCATTTTCCTGTAGAAAATCAATCAGATTTTTATGGTTTCCTACAAGAAAATCTTTAAATTCTGATGGAATTTTTCCTTTAATGAAATCCTAAGATTCTGCTGACTTTTTCATATGCCAAATAATTATTATTTAGGAACAAATTCGATGATTTTCTCTGAAGCAAAAAAAAAAAAATACTCAGAATTTAAAGGTTCTTCCGATAAGAAAATCTGATTGGTTCTTTTTGAAAAAAGTTCTCTCACGATAGCCATAAAGATTTTAATGACTTTTTCCTACTGAAAAACTTTACTTTTTCCTGTAGTAAAAGTCTTTACAATCTGAGAAAATTAACATTGAATTTTGAAGACTTTTTTTAAAAAAATTCTCAGATATTAAGAAGTTTTTGTTTCCCAAAAACCATTATATTTTTATCTGTTTCTTGTTATCTACAGAGAACGCCTTAGATTCCCAGCAAAACCACACATTACCAAATAAGGTGTATCCAAAGGGGCTCATGGATTACTTAACACCTTACTTCACTGATGAATTTTACAGGCGATGAGCCTCAAAATTATGTATATACACATTACTTTAGAGGTGATAATGTAAGGGGTTACTTATATGGTTACAAGAATGGAAAGAGTAATGTGTATAAAAATATATTTTAAATAAATAGGAATTTTTATTAAAAAAAAATATTACAAATATCTTAAACGTTATTAAAAAAATGTGGTCATGATACGAATCGAACCAGAGAATTCTGGTTGCCAACCAAGAACTCTGCCCATTGAGCTATCGACGCATGTGGTATTTGATTGCTTTAAGCTTAAATGAATTGTTATGCTTCGTTTTTTCGCTAGTGTTGTCAAAACAAAAATACATTACCAGCTTGCTTACAAAAAAACACAAAGTAATGTATCTAAAAGTAGATTTTCAAAATTATTTTAATTATTACTTTACATTTATAAATCATATATTACGTAATCAATAATCAGTAACTTATTACTTTATGCTTGCAAATAATGAAAAAGGTAACGAGCTATCATTTTAAGGTAACGCATGAGAATATCGCACCCATTACCAAAGTTTTGCTGGATTTTAATGACTTTTACTAAAGAAAATTTTCTATCTACCGAAAAGTTTTCTGAAATTAATTATTAGGAAAATATCCTCATAATATGATTGTTTTTCCACTATTCTTTGAATTTTTTTATTATATGAAAGAGTCCTCAAAACCTTAAAAGTGCTAAGGCCTGAATGTTTTACTGAATAAAGACCATCTCAGATACTGATGGTTTTTTTTAAAGGAAATATGTTTGGAATCTGGAGAATTTTCTTAAGGATTTTTTTTAGAAAAAATTTCACTGAATCTCAAGGATTTTTAACTGGAATAATTCTTAGCAATCGGAGCATTTTTCCATTGGAAAATGTCCTCTTAAACTTATAATTTTTTTAAAGGAGTAATTTCTTTAAATCTGTGGGAAAAATATCTCGGAATCTTAGCATTTATGTAATAAATAGATTTGTATATACATAACTCCATAACTCAGTTGTGATTATATACCCGTAAAGTTCTTATTATTTTCTAAAATATACGGGTTGCTTAAAAAAAAAATCTCGACTGAGTTAGGGATTATTTTTTCCTAAATTCCCTGTATTTTGGATTATTAAAATTAAAAAAAAATTGAAAACAGTGTTATATATAATTTGAAACAAATTTAGAAATAAATATGGCGGGATTAACTGAATATCAAATATATTCAGTAAGAACAACGTCTTCATATACAAAAAAAAATATAGAAGCTGCAACTTAAAAAATTTAAGCCATTAATCGAATAATGATAAAGTAAATACTAAGTATAATATAATAGAAGGTATAATAAAATAGTAAATAGTAGAATAGGAATAGTAAATACCTAAATTTGAATGCCAACAAATGCGGTTGCCATAACAAATCTCTTCTCTGTGCGTATTATTAAATTTTATTTTTAAGTAGGAGGGTTAGACTTATTTTGCCCAATATGTTTATTAAATTTTTTGATGTAGTCAAAAATAGCTTTATAAAAAAGGACTTTCTGGTGATGTAATGACAAAAGTGAATCATTTAGAATTACTTAATGTTTTTTACTTGGATGTTTGTTATATGTATACAAATTCAAAAAATATAATTTTTTTTAATCCTTCATTTTGTTTTCAATAAAACTGAGTGAGTGAATACGTTTACTATTGCAGTGGTAACATGTGCTCAACACATATTCTTACAATTGGCGTTTATTACAATGTTATATGTATTTTTGTGTTATTGTAAAGCTTCCCAGTTTCTAGGAATTTAGAAGGCGGGGTTTAATTTTCTTAAAAATAAAACTTAAATTTATTAATAACATCCCAATTGGTAAAGCAGTCTTTTAGATTTTTTTAGTAACAAGGGAAGTAACCTAAAGCTTTAAAATCGAATTGACTGAAATGAATATATGTGATAGAGAACCAAAAGATAAGGTTAAGCTGCTGTTTTTTTTTTGCTAACTTTAATGTTTATAGGGTAAAAAAGTGCCACAAAATTTGGTACTTTTTTGATTTTTGAAATTTTTTATATTTCATCCAAAGATACAATACAAAAAAGAGGTATAAATGGAAAAATATTTTTAAGTGATGATAACGAGCAAAAATTATGAAAAAATCTCATATTTTCTATACATGTTTTTACCCTCTAAATATTAGAGATGGCAAATAAAGATAATGAGGTAAACCTTTGATTTTTGTTCTATATCAAATATCTAAGTTTCATCCAAATCCATATGAAAGGGTTCTCTTATAAAGGAAGTAGCCTCTAAAATGACTCACGTTGTTAATTTTCGAAGAAAACAATTAAAATTAAAGAATGTTTACGAATACGTAAACAAATTATAACACTCATTATCTAAAATATTGATAATAAGTTATTCTACTAACAAAAATGTTTAATTAATAGAAAAACTTATTAAAGCT
Organism: Eustalomyia histrio; assembly: GCA_949748255.1. Classification (NCBI taxonomy): domain Eukaryota; kingdom Metazoa; phylum Arthropoda; class Insecta; order Diptera; family Anthomyiidae; genus Eustalomyia; species Eustalomyia histrio. The sequence goes on from OX456526.1 coordinate 21,423,743, forward strand.
CCTTTGGCAAAGAATTTTAAATTTTCAAAATTTCCAACTGGGTCATGACAAATATTTTAAATTTCATTTGTTAGTATCCATTTTATTTGTTGTTTGTATATGATATTAAAATAAAAAATGGAATGAAAATCACTTAAACCGAAGAATACTAAAAACTTACATATTGCAGACAAATATAATATTGTCTTTACACGTTGGCAGAGTACAATGCGGACATGCACCATGTGTAAATGAGTAGCTTAAAGTATTAGCTCACCAAAACAGTATACAATGATCACACATCATCATCATCGTCTCATCGATGCAAGTGAAACTGATAGGTTTTTACTTGCTTCATTTGCGATTTTGTTTATTTTTATGATCTGCAGGGGGTAATTAGCACTTTGTGCTACAATTTTCCCTTAAAGTTTTCATATATTATTACTTGTACATTATATTTAAGTTTAGGCTTTTTATGATTTTTATGTTAAAATATCAATAAAATATATATGCTTCTTAACATAAAAAATGAAATTTTAATTTTAGATTTAAAAAAATGATATTTCAACCTTAAAGTTAATAATTAAAATTAAAGCTTTTAAAAAATATATATTAATCGAAATTTTTCACACACTTTTGTAGAAAGGATTTTTAAAAAATTTTGAACTAAAGTAATAATATAATAATATAAATAATATAATAATATATAATTAATCTTTTTATACCCTTCACCACAGGTGGAAGGGTATATATAAGTTTGTCATTCCGTTTGTAATTTCTACAATATTGATGTTAGACCCTATAAAGTATATATATTCTGGGTCCTTATGAAGAGCGAAGTTGATTTTACGATGTCCGTCTGTCCGTCTGTCCGTCTGTGTGTTGCAATGGGTTTTCCGAAGAACCCAGACATGATGAGGACTTGATTGTTTTTTTATTTCTGTTACATGTGATCCATTTCTGTTTGCTGAGATATTAGCAAAAAACCAGGACTTCCTCTAAAAACCAGGACTTCCTCTAATTTAATATATATGTAGAATTTTACGCATAACAAACACATCCATGTGTTAAAATTCTTTTCTTTCATCTCCACCTTTTATACACAAACAACACACATACAAAGATTTGTCATTTAAATAAAAACTAAATAAATCTCTAATGAACGAAGACTTTTATATATGTACCTCTATTGACGATGACTTTGTGTGAGCTTCAATAGCTCAGTTGTCTAGACGCTATGTAACAAATACTTTTTTTCTCTAAGGCCGCGGGTTCGAATCCCGGTCAATTCACTTTTTTTTTGTACATTTTTTTTTTTATTTTCTTAAGATTTTTTTTTTGTTTTTTTTAACATTTAATAATTAATTTAAATAAAATTTTATATTAATAATTAAATAATCCATAAATATGCTAAAAACATCAAAATTTTTATAAAAACCCTCTGATACAAATAAAATACAAACGGTTTTATTTCTATTTTTTGCTCCGATTTAAAAGAATTTATAAAAAGATTTTTAAACCATTTTATTTCTCATATATTAAGAAAATTTTGTACATAATTTCCCTTTGAGTGCAACTATTTTAGGTCATAACTTATAATAATTTAAAAAAAAAAAAAATGATAAACTATTTTCCTTAAAATTTTTAAAATTAAGCTAAAGAAATTAAAAATATTTTTAATAAAAAAGCGAAATAAAATCCCAAATGCAAATTTGCCAGCTAAATCAAACGTTTTTGTAGAAATAAAACACATGCAGTTCTAGTGATTTCTTTTAACGATTTGTTGAAATTATTTTCTTTCACCTCTTCACCTTTTATACACAAACAACAAACACTATTCTAGAGCTGTAATATGACCTATGGATACGTCTTATATAGCAAAAGATGGAAAATCTTTAAAATAACATATTTGCTGAAAAACTCGGAAATATCGGTTCAGATACAAAAAAGTTATGCCCAAAACATAAATTTTTTTTGAAAACCTATTTTCTGGAACCATAAATCTTCCCGAGTCCAAGTTTTATCACCAAACTAAATGGTTAGTTTCCTCTTAAAGGCGTCCGCATATAAATCTTTCCATTCCATATATGTCCATATATTAACTTCAGTTTTTTCCCAACCATGGTGAAGGGTATATAAGATTCGGCATAGCCGAATTTAGCCGCTCTTACTTGTTTTATTTTAGAATTGAAATGGGACAAATATACATATACACAACACGATGTACTATATCAAACCCAAAGAGTAATTAATCATACCTTCTCCTTTTATCATCAAAAATCGAAATATACTTTAAAAAATTCCATATAGTTTGTGTTAACATTTTTGACACCTGTCACTTGTATCTGCTTAATCTGCGATAAAATCTTACATGTTGAGGATGTTACTAAAATACTAAAAAATTTATAGTCAATCGCTGACTTTATATACAAAAGTAATTTAAATTGTATTTTCCATTTATCTAACATAAAAATTTCAGATGATTACCATTGATTTGCTAGACAAAATCCATTTATTACACAAGACACTTCAACAAAAAATTTTGTTGATTTTTTAAAAAATATTTTTGTTTTTAGCAAATTCCCACATGAAATCAATTTAATATTATCGCTGTTATAAGTGTTTATATTAAGCATGAATGGGTTTACGTTCATATCATATATGTACAGGGAAAGTTTACAAAATAGCATTAGTTGAGTTTTTGGGTATTTTGAAAAATTAAAGTTAATTTTAAGAGCTACGAATAGGCTAAATTTTATAATTTATTATTGGTTTTTAAAAAATGTTGTTACCCAGCATAACCACACTTTACCAAATAATGTGTAAAGTAAAGTATAGTTGTAGGGGCAGATGCATTATTTTATACCTTACTTCATTTATTAATTTTACAGGCGATGAGCCTCAAGGTAATGTATGGTTCCATTATCTTAGAGGTAATAAAGTAAGTGGTAACTTATTTGGTTACGAGAATATGAAAAGTAAAGAGTTTAAAATAGATTTTAATTTTATTAAAAAATAAAATTATTTCAAATAATTCAAACGTTATTAAATATAACGTGGTTTTCATGGGAATCAAAACTGGGAACTCTTGTTACCACCAGACCATTCTATCCACTGAAATATCATGTCTATATCGCACTCATTACCAAAGTTTAGCTGGGTGTTGACTATATTTTTTATACCAAAAGAATAAAAAATCAGAATATAAATTTAAATGTATTTTCACTGATAGCTCGTTGGCTTCCCAGGTGTGGTTCATCAACGGCTCGAAACAGATCAGTGGAGGTACGGCTGCGGGCATCTGTGGACCCAATTTTCAACGTGCCCTTCCGATGGACGGGTAATATTCCAGACAGAGATCTTCGACATCTATGTATGTGCATCAAAATGCATTAGAAGGGGCACAAGAGGGCAGTCAAGATGTACTCAGGGCAATATTGTCCTGGGGAATGTCGTTTAGACTTGTCTTGGACAACATTGAGTATCTAAAAAGCTTCGGTGTATGCAACAGAGTAATCTTAAGCTGAGATCCTGGGATCGACTTAGCGACCATATACTTTGGTCTTAAACCTTTCTGTGGTGTACTTGCTGGATATATCAGAGAAAAATTTAGGAGTTGGAGTGAGTTCAATTCCGTTGAGTGCTGTAATGATATTATTGGCCTGTGCCATGCAAAAGGATTCATGGATCCATTGAGGAAATTCCAGGTGATTTCTTTCCTTGAACAGAAAGGACATAAGGGCCTTAACGGGAATTTTCACAAGGCACTGTAACTTTAAATACCATTTAAGGATAAGAGGTTACATTTAAAAATTTTAATAATCCCCATGTATTGGAAGTCTAACCCTGAGGAGGAACTAACATTCCAATTTTTTGTGGTCAAGCCGTTTGGGCTAAGCTATTGGGAAGACACTTTTTGCTTTTAAGCCCATTTTTACCACCATTTTAATGGAAATTAAAATAAATTATAGCAAGCATTATAAATTCCGTTACATCAATTATCAGTGACAGATAACATTTAAAAAAAAACTTAAAAATGGAGAAAAATCGTTATATATTCAAATCTATAACTATCACTGAATTCTAAGCTCCCCCCAGTCCACTCTGTTTCGTCCACATGTTTACTGTTTTAGTACCACTCCCGTTTAATTGCATTTCATTACCTTGTCCAGTATTTCAATTCCAGTCGTTTTATTTCACCTTGTTTAGTGTAGCAATTCCACACATTACACGTTCCATCGTTTGCCTTGTAAATTGTTTAAATTTTACACTTTTCTCGTTTCATTCCATTTGGTAGCCCTTATCGAGTGTTTCAATTCCACTCGTTCCCAGTCCATTTCAATTCCACTTATTATTCCTTTCATTTGTCCATTCCTTTGTCTACTTTTTCAATTCCCCTCGTTCCATTCCATTTTGATCCCCTTGTCTATTGTTTCAGTTTCACATTATTCCCCTTTCCATTATCAAGTCAAAGTATTATCATAGCATTATCATACTTCTGGTCAAATTTGTTTGCGTAATCCGTTAAGTTTGAGGCTTTTGTTCCTTTGAACCCCCAAGCTTCTGGCGAAAATTCCAAAACTTATTTTCATTTTCATATTCCCAACTAAAGGAGTGTGAGCACGACGTCAAGGTATACAATTCTGCCAATAGGAATTTTCAAAAATCTCGTCTTATTAGTATTTTAGTTTATGCAGGCCTTCAAGGGGGAGACTTTCCCATTTTTGCCTGTCCAAATATTTTGAAATATTAATGGGTTACTCCAATGAACATAGATTTCAATTTTCAGGTTTCCCTCTTTTTGCCCGTCCCTTCAAGTTCTTAGTTCCGGTGGAATAAGCAGATTGATATTGAGTCAGTGAAGTTATTTTTTATTTATGCAGATGACGGTTTAGTCCATACTCCCAAGGTCTCACCTGGAAATTTCCTATATATATATATATAAAAGACTGTCCTACTTAATGTATATTTTTCATGATTGGCTAGCAATAACTTTTCATTATAACGGTAGTTGTCTACCAAGCTCAGATAAATACCGATACGAAAATTTAAAACTGCGGTTCCAATAGTGAAATGTTTTTTCTAATATTACGAGGTTTAGTTCATAGTAGTACATCATACATTTTGTTATATCTGCAAAATACCGTTATAAATCGGTGTTTCGGTAGTTTAGCGTATTATAACGGTAGTTTAAGATATTTCAAAATTAAACCGGTAAAATGTCGCAATGAAACCGCTTATACAAAAAGACACATGTCTTTAATCAAATAACAATTTTAAAATTTTCATATCGGTCTTAGAATAGCTGTGGTTGGCAACTACCGTTATTATGAAAAGGTATTGAATGCCAACCATGATATTTTTTAAGAGTGTTTATGAATATAGTTTTTCAAGATTTGGCCTTTTTTAACATGTTAAAGGTCATAAAACAAGATCGTAAATAAATTTAAACGGTTTTAACGGGTCCAGAAGATCAGATTTTGTTGATAGTAGTATTTAACACTTATGATAGATTTCATTAAAATCAATGGAGATGCAGAAAAAATTCGGTCATAAATTAAAATTTTTTATTTTTAGACATTTTTATCAAAAATTGAATTTCCTACACACATTTAAACAGAAAAATTGAAAAGTCCCCCGCCCTCCCATACTAAAACATATTTTTTTTTTGGCAAAATTCGTTTTTTTTATTCAACATAGTTCCCTTCAAGGGTGATACACTGATTATAGCAACCCTCCAACTTTTCGATACCATTTTTGTAGTGCGATTTGTCATTTGCTTCAAAATAGGCCTCAGTTTCGGCGATCACCTCTTCATTTGATGAAAATTTCTTCTCAGCGAGCATTATTTTGAGATCTGAGAACAGGAAATAGTCGCTGGGGCCAGATCTGGATAATACGGTGTATGCGGAAGCAATTCGAAGCCCAATTCATGGATTTTCGCCTTCGTTTTCAGTGACTTGTTTTGGTCAAAAGTGAGTTTGCGCGGCACAGAGTTTTCTCGTCAAATATTCGTGAATGATATGATGTACAGGTTCAGCTGATATCTTTAGAGTACCTGCTATTTCATTTAATTTCAATTTACAGTCATTCGAAATCATTTTGTGTATTTTTTGATGTTTTTGTCCGTAACAACCTCCGAAGACCGAAGACGGTGAACGCAGTTAATGCTCACTGCGTTCACCGTCTTCGGTGCTCATTTCACCACGTCTAAACTTAGCACACCAATCCTTGATGGTTAATTTTCCTGGGGCAGTGTCCGGAAACTCGTCATCAAGCCAAGTTTTTGCTTCAACTGTATTTTTTCCCTTTAAAAAGCAATATTTTATCAACGCGCGATAATTCACAAACTAATGATCCGACAGCTGTCAAATTTATACATGTGTCTTTTGAAGGTTAAGACTAACTAAAAATCATATCGATTTAAGTCTAGTAACGCCATCTATGTGTCAGGCCGGGGACTTCCCAATTGACCTGTTACACTCAGTTCCATACTGGAATATAAAAAAAAGTTTTGTATATGGGAAAGAAAAAAAAGTTTCTAAGAATAGGTTTGTAGAAACAGGAAATAAAAGTTTGTAAAAATAGGAAAAATTTTATGAATCGGGGTTACATAAAATTTTTCCTAAATTTTTTTTTTAGCTAAAATTGCAGAAATAAAAATTGTGCTACATTTTGAAACATTACTGTAACTATTTTTAATGTTTTCAACGTTTTTTGGTCAGTTAAAGACCAATATATAATTGATTTTTTTTCTACTTTGGTAAAACATTTTTTTTATATAAATTTCATAATATCAATTAAAAGATTTTTGAAATAAAAAATTGTTTTTACAAAAAACCAGTTATTTACTTAAGGAAAATATGTGTATGTTTTAAACATTTAACAAACAACATCAAAGGCGTCTAAAATATAATAAGGCTTATTTATTATTGGACTAATAAACATTTTGAAATATCTGGTGTATTTATCATAATTGAAAAATGCTAATAAAATTAAAACTAATCTTACAAAGTAGTCAAATATTACAATATATTGGAGAATTTTTTTTTAAATTTAATACTGGACATATGATATTCTGAAATATTGTATTGTAAATTTGTTATATTGATTTTGAGATGTAGACATGTGAGCCAGTTTTTAATGTTGTCTAACAACAATCATTTCTTTTTAGTTGTAATAGTTGTACCATTAAATTCTCTATTTTTTTAATAATTAGCGTACCATTTAGAATTCTCTTATATCTACAGTTTGGTTGAAAAGTTCCTGCGCTCACCAAGAGATGGCACTGCTAGCTCCAAACTTTTTTTTTCTCAAGTTGGCATAACTGTCCTGAGAACACATGCAAAAATGCAAGTCATTCTGTCAATTCTCTCTTTGTTTACAAGCCATTTGAAGTTGACGTGTCATTGATTTTTTTTAATATGGAAAAAATTGAATATCGTGCAGTCATTAGATTCTTTGTTTTGAGGGATTTAACAGCAAAGGAAATTTATGAACAATTGTTAGAAGTGTATAAGGAGTCCTCACCTTTAAAACGCACAGTTAAATTTTGGGCTGATTAATTTAAACGTGGTCGTACCAGCCTTAAAGACGATCCACCCGAAGGACGACCAAAAAATGCAACCACAGCAGAAATCATTGTGCAGGTACATAATATGGTTAGCGAAGATCCAAGTTTGACTAAGCGTGAAATTGCTAATGCCATAGGCATCTCAAACGAACGAGTACTCCATATTTTACATGAAGGATTACGTATGAAAAAACTGTTTGAAAAGTTAGTGCCGCACACATTAACAATTCAACAAAAACTGGATCGAAAACAAATTTCTCAGCGTAATTTGGAGCGTTTTAAGCCGAATAAAACCGACTTCTTGTGTCGTTTTATAACTATGGATGAGACTTGGATCTACCACCATGATCCTAAATTAAAACAAGGACGTTTACAGTGGACTAAAGCTGTTTGTTCAGCTCCAAAGCAGGTGAAGTCACAACGATCAGCAAAGAAGGTTATGGCATCAGTTTTTTGGGATGCAAAAGGAATTTTGTTGATTGATTATCTTCAGAAAGGTAAAACAATCATCTCTGAATATTATTGCAGCCTTTTGGATCAGCTGGATGAAAAAATTCGTGAGAAAAGACCTGGTTTAAAGAAGAAAAAAAAATCATTTTTCATCAAGACAATGCACCTGCTCACAAAAGTGTTTTGACGATGGCTAAATTCAAAGAATTAAAGTACGAATTGCTTGAACATCCCCAGATTTGGCTCCCAGTGACTACTATCTCTTCAGAAATCTCAAACCATTCCTTCGTGGAAAGCATTTTTCGTCGAATAAAGAGGCCATAGCAGCCGTCGACGGGTATTTTGCAGAGCTTCCGGAAAACCATTATAAGGATGGGATAAAATTATTGGAAGATCATTGGAACAAGTGTATTGAGCTTCTAGGAGATTATATTAAATAAAAAAATATATTTCGTAACAAAAACAGTATTCTTTCATTTCGAGCGCAGGAACTTTTCAACCAACCTGTATATGTGTCTACATTTTATATGCTACTGTGGCACATAACATTCCATGCATATAAACGATCAATTAGATATTATTATTTTTTTTTTCTACCATTCAATTTATATTTTGGTAAGTGTAGCAAATGCAATGAGTATATATTTTTTTTTTTTTTGAATTGCACATATAAATACTAAATTGTACCGATGGTGGTAAATAAAATAAGTAATAAATACCGAAAAGGAATGAAAATATTTGTAGACATACTAATTGATAGATGGGCCCTTTTTGTTTGACTTTAAAAAGGTTTTTATTTGTAGGTAATTTTAATTAAAATTTAAGATTTTCAAAATTTATATACGATAAAAATTGATTACTTATACTTAGGGTTTTATTTTTAAGTGCATGTTTTCTAAATGGTTTTTAAAAAATCAATAAAGTAAAATATTATCTTTAATCAGGTCAAGTTGTAGAATTCAGTATTGTACTATCAAACAGTTTTGCTTTGTTGCTGGTCTGCCAGTATAAATCATATGTTTTAAGTCAAAAATTGTTAATTTTTCCAAATAATACACAATTTTGTTGTTGTTTATATTTATTTTTTTAAGTTTATTTTTCAATATCTATGTTTCTAATTCTAAACAACTTATATCGCTAATAATAAAATTAATATTATTATCCTCCATGTAAAAAGTTTTGTTCCTTCTCTTAGTATACCCTGTGGGAAATGGACCTGTCACAGGACACGTCACGTGACTGGAGTAGGCACAGTTTTTTATATCAAAAGGACTGGTCTCTTAAACATGCGCTTGGCATATTAGGAGGAGTAAATTGAGCTTCAATTGACTGACACAGCAGAACATGTCATAGAGCTAACACAAAAGAACCTGTAACATGATTAACACAAAAACCCACACAGTGAAAACAGATTCATCGTGACAAGTGAATTTCTTGCCGACTGAATATTTTAGTTTCAGCAACCGAATTATTTAGTTGTCCCAATCAAATGTATTCCTGATACAATTGAAATATTTTCTTTCAACTGAAATTCTGTTTTATTAGCCGAATTTCGATAGCGAAAACAAATATATCGATGGCTCTAACGAAACCATTCGGTTGGTAAGAAGATATTCGGTTGTTACAAAAATCTGTTTTCCCTGTGCTGTCACAGAACTGTCGCAAATGGCACACCTGGGGAAAAAATCGATTGGGCGTTAGTCGAAGTTTTATTGTTTGATTTTCTTTACAAATAAATTCAAATGAAAGAAAAAAAGAAAATTACCAGGCAAAAATATGGATAAAATATGGAAACGGAAAAATACCAATCACTATAAAAAATACTTTTTACCAAGGGTTAATTTAAATTTACCCTTTAAATGCTGTTGGGGTCTATATGGCCCTATGATGAACATAGACTAGTATTTTCTCCGTTCGGGTCATAAAGACACCAACAGCACTTAAGGGTTAATTTTCTAAAATAAAATAAAAAAATTATTTTCAGCAATATCTCTTCATAAATATTTATTATATTAATATGTTTAAAATCTACTAAAATTTGATCTCTGACCTTAAACACTGCAATTTAACATATCTCCATTTTGGCATAATTTAAAGGATTGCTTTGAAATATTCCAGCCTTTAAAATTTGTAAAAACAAACGGAAAACTTCCCTAAAAGCATAATAAGTGACAAAAATAAAAATAAATAAAAATGCTGCCCTTGCTAATCGAAAAAAAGAATACCTACAACTTTTGGCATTTTCAATTTCTTATCAGACCTTGAAAAAGATAAATTATTATTGAATTAATTGGCGAAAAAAATAATTATATTTTTAAATCAGCGAGTCGATTCAATATTTTATAAATCAATTTATTAAACCAAATTTAAAATCATCATTGATTAATCAATTAATTTTTTTTAATTCGCAAATTAAAAAAGATTGATTTGCGAATTAAAACTAAATAAAAAAAACAATAAAATTGACTTGCAAATCTCGCTTAGTTTTCTATATATTTGCAATTTTGTAAAATGGTGATTTTGCTAACTAACCGGTTCTCGAAAACTAAGCAAGATAGGGCAAAACGGACAAAAATTTTGCTTTGCTACGGTAATAAAAATAGGCTACTACGGTAATAAAAATAGGCTAGGTTCGGAGCAGATTCCGGGGTCTCTATTTATCTATTTATAAAACAGCCACAGGGTGACCCATTTTTATATTATTCCGTGAAACCCTTCGGGGACCTACCGAATCTATTCTATCGAAGGGTACCCATTTTCGAGCTTTGCAACAATTTTCTCTGTTTTGCGCTATCTCGCTTAGTTTCCGAAATATTCGCCATTTTAGAAAAAGGCCATTTTTAAAAATGGCCGGTATCTCGAAAATTATGCCAGATAGGGCAAACCGGACAGAATTTTTGCTCTATTAGAATGTTAATACACTGCGATGATAAAAATAGGGCAGGTCCGGAAGACATCCAGGGATATTTATTTTTATTAAACAGCCACAGGATGACCCATTTTTATACGAACGAAATGGAGCGGGAAACAAAATTAGTATTATTCGGGGTGTGTTAATTTAGGTTATCATATAAATTAATAAAAAAATAGTCATCCTGTTGCTATTTTATAAAAATTCCATAAAAATGTCCGGGTTTAAAATTTAATTAATCGTGATTTAAAAAAAATATTGTTTTAATTCGAGAATCAAATCATAATCGAGAATCAAAATAATTCTTTTTTTGATTCGCGAACCAATTAAAATTGATTTGATGCTTTGATTTAAAATTGAATTATTTCCTTTGATTTTTAAAAAGAATTATTTATTATATTATGATTCTTATAATTAGATAAAGTTTGAATCATGGTACTACCAATAGTTCAATGAGAAAAATGAATTATCGAATTAATTAGTCAAAATTTAAATCAGATTTGAATATTGATTTAAGGAATTATGTTTTTAAAGGTCTGTTCCTTATATGTGCTTAATAAAACCTTAAAGTCCAATCGTAGATTTTTTGAAAATTTTTTAATCAAAATTTTTTAAATTGGACATTTAAAATCAGTGTTTAAAAATTCTGATCAAATTCAAGTTGGCAAAGCACAAGATAAAGACTACTTCTCACCTAAGTGCAGTGGAATTAAAATATTTTTGTAGTTGATAATTCCAATGAATTTTAAAATTTGTGATGAAATTTATTGATCAAGTGGTCTGTGGCACATTAATTGCCGGGGGAAGTTTTAATAACTTTGTTGTTTTTCAAGCGATTTCGGTTTTTGTAGTCCTATTAGAATGATAACTAACTGCAAATTACAATTTTTAAATCATTTTAATTCAAACTCGTTTTATAATATAGAAATTTTATAGAAATTCAATAAAAAGACATATTTTCACCTTGTAATCACTTTTTGAAACTTTATGGTTATTGTAGGATCTCTTTCCGATGTCTGATTATACAAATTTTTTGCAAGACGTGGTTTAACAACTAAATCAACATTTCTAGGAACGGGAATCGTCAATAGCTCCCAATATATTTTGAGCCCATAATGCTCATACATGAGATCCTGTTTGTTCATGTTATGTTACTATTTATTATAGTTTTTATATGGGATATTATTAATGCAAATAAAAAATGTTTTTAATTTTTTTTTAAATTTTAATACATCAAAGACGTTTTCTGAAGGATATCTGAACCACTTCACCTGTCACAAGATAGGTGCTTAAATTTCAATTGACAACCTTTTTCCCACAGGGTAGGTAAGCCTATCTACCCACCACAAAGTTTCTTTATGCAATATTTAACAGCCACGGCAGCTAAAAACAATTCATAGATTCTGCGTTTCTTTTTACTAAAATTTTTATAATTAATTTTTATAGCAAAGTTATTGACTACTACATTGTCATAATGGCCAGCAAATGGACTATTTAACTTGTCTCATAACTGTGTTGTAAAAAACGGTGGATAATGTTCCAACATATGCTAAACTATAAAAAGAAAACAGAAAACTTCAACACAAATACCAACACATTACTATATCACGGGAGAGACGATCGAACGGACTGACTGAATGACTGACGAATGGACAGTTGAAACCCAATTGCGTATTGAAAAATGCTAAAAGTGAAAAAGAACAGCAACAAACTTAATTGATTCGTTTTGTATGTAGCCTTACCAGCAAATAATTTTTGCATACAATGTTGCAACAAATAAGCAATATTCGCCTCAGTAAACCATTCATTTTTATGATCCTACAAAAGAACAACAACAATAACAACAACAAGAAAAAGAAAAAGAAAAAAAACTAAAAGAAGAAATATAAATACGAATGCGAAATGAATGACTATAGTGATGTGATGACGGCAAAATAATGATTGAAGCTCATGTTTAGGTTTCATAATTAACTACACTCAAACTAATGCGCCTGCAATGTAACAAATATAATTTTTAATTTTTGGCTTAAATTTTTACCCATTATTTTATAAAAATCCAGATCTTAATGAAAATTATATATTTTGATAGTTAACTATAAACAAGTGGAAGCATTAAGGTCGGCTGTATTGAATTTGGTATACTTTCCACTACACTCAGAATATTATGTAGTTAACGATTTGTAGTTTAATAAAAACAGTTTTCAGTACATTTAAAAATAAAGGAAAATACATTTAGTTTTCACAGTTATATTTTCATTTATTTTTTTTATACATTTGTTAAAAATAATTTACAGCCATTTACCGATATTTTCCAGGTTAATTTTTTTTTCATTTGTTTGAAACTTAATAAAAATTTACCCATAAAACGGAAACTTGTGGTTTATTTGTTTTCGTTACAAATTTAAATTTTATTTGCTGTCTATTTCAAAAAAAAATTACATAAAACTGAAACAATTTGAAATAAATGAATAATCATTTATTTTTACGAAATTGGTAGGTGAAATTTTAACATTTATTTTTAACTGGTTAATCATTTGTTTTTTTTTTCTTACTGATGAGTCAGTTGTTTAAACATCATTTAAAAATAAATAACAAAAACCATTTGATTAAATTAACAGTAATTACAACGGGGGTTAGATGAAATATCAATTCTTTAAAATGGTAGTTTCTGTTATTTAAACCTAAAAACTAATTCTGTCACTTAAAACATAATTTGAGAAGAAAAAATAAGTTCAAAGAAAACTAGTAAAAAAATTATAGTCGGTTATGTCTTCAAAAACCTGCCTGACTTTCTTAAGAAATCTTGTTTTGACTAAAGTCAGCCGTTCGTAAGCCCGGAAATAATGGTGAGTGTTTCAGTAAAGGAGTGGTCAGGCTCCCTGTAAAATTCGAACCTACATGAGAGCGCTCAACAACCAACTCATATTCTATTTTTAGATATTAGTCGGTTGTGAAGTACAGCTTGACTTACGATTTCTCTTTTTCACCTAATAATAATTCGGGTTATTTTGCGGAAAACGATCCAAATTACGGAATGTGTCTATATCCTTATATAGAGATAAATTCCACTGAAATTGCCTAAAGGGAAGGTAGGCTTATATTGGGACGAACTCCAAATTTGATTTGATGATCTTTAAAGGTCGTGGCATAATTTATTGTACTATTAAATATTCTCAAACAAACATTTTATATCTGTTTTTTAAACTTAATTTAGATAGGATCTTTCTGTGGACCACTCTGTAGTGTAGGGAATAATTAACCCATATTCAAGGGAACACATATTTTTTATATCAAGTTTTTAGCCAAAGGGGTTTTGGTAGGCCTTTAAAGGAAAGACTTTTTACCTTTTGGACCACCATTATTACTACGTTCCTACCGAAAAATCTAATAAGTGCATATTTTCAGGCGTCAAGCCAAAGCGGTAAGGAGTTTCCCAAGGATCTGACGAAAATTCTAAAAATTGCGTCATCGGTACAATCGAGTGGACTCCAGAAACACATATTTCCAATTGCAAACTTTAAGCCAAAGCGGTTGGTGGCAGGCCATTAAGGGGAAGACTTTTAGCCCTCTGAACAAATACCAGAAAAGACATACTTTACATTTCAGTTATCTGGCGAAATGAGATTGCGCAGGCCGTTAGGAGTAGTCTTTTCTTGTTTTTAACCTACATATGAGTGTTCTAGTTTCTGGCGCTAGCAGTTTGGGTTGGGCGGTGGTTAACGTTAACTTTAATTTTTTCACTCTAAACTTAGTATATCAGAAACGTATATTTTAAATTAATTTATTACACTTTCAGTCACTTTAAATTGCAATCCGCCTAATTTATTTTTTAATAAAATAACAAATATAAAACTCATTGGGGTGCGATGTCTGGACTGTATGCAGAGTGAGTTATAATTTTAATATTTTCTTAGCTTAAATAAATAATCAAAAAGTAATAGGTAAGGTTAGGCTGAACTGGCTGGCAAAAGACCTCGCATAGACCAATTTGGTCTTCAGCATTACCAGATAGACACGATAGCCCGCATACAACTTCAGTCAGTTGTGATAGCACTAAGACTGTTGCACACTCAGCAAATGCCTGGAGACTCCGAATTCTGATTTTAGTGATTTCCTGCAGATCGCGGAATAAATAATCTCAAAGCAACTTGCCCTAGACCGTGCGTCCTCGACATCCCGCACATACCGGTATTCCACCAAACCTCCTCAGATCTGTCCATTACAGGGGAGTCTATGTCCCGTTTCAAAAACTGGAGTGACTTGCTATTGTCCATTGCCCTTTCTCCCGTTACCTGGATCCCGAGTTTCGCCAGTTCCTTCACAACCTCGTTACGCTCACTGCCCCGGTGCCAACGAATCGAAGAGATGTGCCTGTTGGCATAAATTTTACCTAAAGAGGCCTTGCACCCTACTACCAATAAATAATAATTACAAATAAAAAATCTATTTTTAAAGCAGGTTATGAGCAATAGCATTATTATGATGTACTATGATCCCACAATTTTGGCTATACCTTCTTATTTAGCCTTTGATTTCCGGAAAAAAATGGTGCATTAACAGCCATTGTACTTCTCTATAATGACCCTTCTTAACTTTCTGTAAGTAAAATATATTTTACATTTCTGTTATTACACATCCTGGCAGCAGTAAAAGAAAATATTGTTCATCTCCCCTTTTTATTGTTAATTTCCGTATCTAATTAAAATTTCCTTAATAAAATTATTTTATTTTTTACATACAGTTAAATTAAATTTTTGCATAAAAATAGTTTTTTTCATTTAAATGTTTTCAATTTTTTATAATCTTTTGTTTATAAAAGTTTAATTTTATACATCCAGGTTTTATTTAGCAATTAAAATAAAAGTAGAAACAAAAATCTTAATGAACTATAAACAGCGAGCAAAACAAAATCAATTATTTCATAAACGTAATTAGAAAATCTTTTGATTTTTATGCTATTCCATTATCATTAACAGTTGGTACCTGCAACATCATTATAACTTACTATTATTATAGTAGTGAATATTGAAACGAACTGGTCAGTAGTAAGAATGTAGAAGTAATGGTAGTAAAATCGGGAAGTTTCATTAAACAACAGCTAACACTCGATTAACAAAGAATGCTTACATATTATTATATTCAATTTAGAGTTACTGGTACAAGGAGGATTATGTGTTTATACAAAAATATATTGTCTGGCATTTTCATTTTACCAAACGGATAGAGTTAATAACAATGAAATCTTATTTTGTTTTTATTTCAATACTAAACCCTAACTCTATAAAACATAAGAGCGAACTGCTGCCTTGATGATGTTCATCATAAGGACGTTTCTACAAACCATAAAAATCTATACACCAAAAATGTTTAAAAGAAACTAAATGAAGTTTATGCCAATAACAAAATTAAAATGAAATACAAAATCTTGAAAAAAAAACTACGATACAGACGATCGATTTGCAAAAAAAAAAGTTGTGAAGAACACATTTGTATTTTGTTTAAAGTTATTTTTTTTTGTATTTGGTTATCCTTGTATGAATGTATCGACGATCGATCGATCGTTTTGTGATTTTCAGCAGTTTTTAGTATCTTCAAGTTATTAATTAAGGGAAATACAACAACAAATATATCAGCAAAAAACAAAAAAACATAAGAGATACACCATCATTGATTTTCAACCTTTTAATGCACTAAAGGAAAAACAAAACACTCACTTAAAATGTTGGCTACATAGAATTTTGTCTTCCCTTCTTTAATAATGGTATTCAGTAATAAAATCTTATACTAAATCGGGAATATATAAGAATTTATGATGAATTTAAATTTACCTAATCAGAAATTGCCAGTGGTACAAAAAATCAAGTACTTACAAACCACTGTACTCAACAAAATTTTGCTAATATTTATTTAACTGAAATTTCAGAACCCAGGTAAAGATGATCATATATTATCATGCATGTAGCCTCAGATCAGAGAGTTGAAAGTATATGGCCGCATTTGGTCATATGTGACCTTATATTTTGGATTATAATAATATTTTAATAATACAGGTTGGTTGAAAAGTTCCTGCGCTCGAAATGAAAGAATACAATTTTTGTTACGAATTATATTTTTTTATTCAATATAATCTCCTAGAAGCTCAATACACTTGTTCTAATGATCTTCCAATAATTTTATCCCATCCTTATAATGG
The DNA here is from genome assembly GCA_949748255.1 of Eustalomyia histrio. Taxonomy (NCBI): domain Eukaryota; kingdom Metazoa; phylum Arthropoda; class Insecta; order Diptera; family Anthomyiidae; genus Eustalomyia; species Eustalomyia histrio. The sequence goes on from OX456526.1 coordinate 21,440,849, forward strand.
TTTTCCGGAAGCTTTGCAAAATAACCGTCTACGGCTGCTTTGGCCTCTTCATTCGACGAAAAATACTTTCCACGAAGGAATTGTTTGAGATTTCTGAAGAGATAGTAGTCACGGGGAGCTAAATCTGGTGAATACGGTGGATGTCCAAGCAATTCGTACTTTAATTCTTTGAATTTAGCCATCGTCAAAACACTTTTGTGAGCAGGTGCATTGTCTTGATGAAAAATTATTTTTTTCTTCTTTAAACCAGGTATTTTCTCACGAATTTTTTCATCCAGCTGATCCAAAAGGCTGCAATAATATTCAGAGTTGATTGTTTTACCTTTCTGAAGATAATCAATCAACAAAATTCCTTTTGCATCCCAAAAAACTGATGCCGTAACCTTCTTTGCTGATCGTTGTGACTTCACCTGCTTTGGAGCTGAACAACCAGCTTCAGTCCACTGTAAACGTTCTTGTTTCAATTTAGGATCATGGTGGTAGATCCAAGACTCATCCATAGTTATAAAACGACGCAAGTCGGTTTTATTCAGATTAAAACGCTCCAAATTACGCTGAGAAATTTGTTTTTGGTCCAGTTTTTGTTGAATTGTTAATGTGTGCGGCACTAACTTAACTTTTCAAACAGTTTTTCTATACGTAATTCTTCATGTAAAATATAGACTACTCGTTCGTCTGAGATGCCTATGGCAATAGCAATTTCACGCTTAGGCAAACTTGGATCTTCACTAACCATATTATGTACCTGCTCAATGAGATCTGCTGTGGTTGCAGTTTTTGGTCGTCCTTCGCGTGGACCGTCTTTAAGGCTGGTACGACCACGTTTAAATTCACCAGCCCAAAATTCAACGATGCGTTTTGAAGGTGAGGACTCCTTATACACTTCTAACAATTGTTCATAAATTTCCTTTGCTTTTAAGCCCTTCAAAACAAATAATCTAATGACTGCACCATATTCAATTGTTTCCATATTAAAAAAAAATCAATGACACGTCAACTTCAAATGGCTTGTAAACAAAGAAAGAATTGACAGAATGACTTGCAACTTTGCATGTGTTCTCAGGACAGTTATAACAACTTGAGAAAAAAATAGTTTGGAGCTAGCAGTGCCATCTCTTGGTGAGCGCAGGAACTTTTCAACCAACCTGTAATACTTAAAATATTTTTCATATATTCCCATATATTAAAAAAACTTTCTTTTGAAATAAATGCACCATTTTTATTGGAAAATTAAATGATATTTTTTATTCGATTCCATTTTAATAAGACTTTTTAAGAACAAAATCAGTTTCAAATTTTTTGATTAATAAATCAATAAACCTAAAGTATGACCTTCTAAGTCAATGATATATGAGTCAAAAATAAAAAAATTAATCATATATCGCTCAATTACTTCAAGACTGCCATAAGTCAAATGAAAAATAGGATCACATATATTCATATATGCATACATATTTAATCATATATAAATTTAAGAAATTAATTGTATATCATATATGGAGCAATAAATGTCATATATTTCAATACATGATTTCATACATTATATCATCATATGAATGCAAAAATCTAAATATATACAGGTTCATTAGGTTCTCCAAGCTTGTATGGAGACAAAAATATAAGTGATTGACCATTTCCGCCCCTAGAAATGTTCATTTGGCTGTGAAACTACGCCTTGACATTGGGAAGAGGTGTCGCATCGGGCCTAAAGTTTTAAAAATATATTAGAAGGGGAAAATATGACTTTTGGGTTTTATTAAGCACACATAGGGGATAAAAATTGGCAAAAATTGTGGGTATTCTTTTTTTCGTTTGGCGATAGCAGCGTTTTTATTTCATCGGATTTCGAGAAAACAGCCATTTTTGCCATATAAAATACATCAATGCTTTAAATTATGGTAAAATAGAGACATTCAAAATTGCCCCTGTTTAAGGTCAAAAGTCAAATTTTTGTAGATTTTCATTTATTTTTTAACATACTAATATAACAGATATTTCTGAAGAGATATTGACAAATCTGCTTGATATGATTTCCCTGTGTCTTAAAATAATATTATTTTATTTCAGGAGATTAACCATTAATTGCTGCTAAAAATATACTAATATTTTTTCCGTTGTGTATTGTACATCCATGCATGATTCAACCATACCATACATGCTCTTATACAAGATCCGAAATTTGAGGGTATATGACCAAATACGATTATATATAATTATATAAGTTCATATACTGCCATATACCCTTAAATATCGGATCCGAAGGTATATGCTTATATATGACATAATGAATAGTCATTTATGGAATTACGCACGGATGTATCTGACCATGTATATTCAAGTATGATCATATATAAGCCCACGCATGATCATGTACGAGGGCGGATCAATAAGTCCGTGACTTTTCGAAATTCCCTCGTAGTTATATGAAATGCAACACTGCTCCCATCAAGTACCACCTTTTAATAGACTACTGTCAAATTTTGAGCAAGTTCCGTTATTTACTTTGCGTTTAACAGCTGTTCAAAACATACACCCAGAATATTAGTAGTTCACTGTTTGTAAATTAATAAAAAAGTTTTTCGTTCCATTTAAAAATAAAGGAACATAAATTTATTTTTCAAAGAAATATCTATATTAACTTTTGTATACATTTATTCGAAATAATTTACTATCATTTATCATTTTTTTCAGTTTCATTTATTTTTTCAATTTGTTTGAAATTTAATAAAAATTTACCCACAAAACGGAAACTTGTGGTTTATTTGTGTCCGTAACAGTTATTACAAATTTAAATTTTGTTTGCTGTCTGTTTAAAAAAAATATTCAAAAAATTTCAATTTGTTTATTTATTTAAATTAGTTGTATATATACAAAATATTTCAATACAAATTACAAGAACTTCATAAACACACATACATACACAAACACATTCACACAAAAAGTGTCTACAGCTACATATGCATACATACATTTTGTATTGTACGAGTATATAAAAAAAAAGCAAAAAATACAAAAACGGAAATAATTTCAAATAAATGAAAATAAAACATTTATTTTTTAAGGATTGGTAGGTAAAATTTTGACATTTATTTTAACTGATTATATCATTTGTTTCGTACGGATGTGTCAGTTGTTTAATCAAAATTTAAAAATAAATAACAAATGGCATTTAATTTAAATGAAAATTAAGTAGACCGGTTTTTTAATGAAATATCATTTCTTTTAAATGATATTTTCAGTTATTTTAACTCACAAACTTTTTTAAGTGTACAACCTCGTGGTTTTTTTAAAAATGGAAAAAAGTGAATTTCAAGTGCTCATTAAACATTATTTTTTGCGAAGAAAAATAGTCAATCAAACCAAGGAAAAGCTTGATAAATACTAAAGGGACTCTGCACCATCGATTTCAATGGTAAAAATGTGGTTTACTGACATTCGTTGTGACCTTACAAGCACGGAAGATGCCGAGTATTCTGTACGCCCAGTTGAGGTCTCTACACCCAAAACAATTGAAAAAATTCACTATTTGGTGTTGGCCGATCGGAGATTGAATGTGCAATAGGTTATGGAAGTTAATTCATCTGACACGGCCCACTAGTTTCAATTTTGAACGATCACTTGGGTATGAGAACACTTTCGGCAAGATGGCTGCCGCGTTTGCTCACAATCGACCACCAAAGGAATCGTGTGACATCTTAGTTTACATGGCAAAAATCCATGAAGTAGACTACGAATTGCCCCCTCATTCGCCTTATTCTCCGGTGATTATTCTCCAGTGACTATTTCCTATTTCCAAACTTAAAGAAATGGCTCGGTGGAAAGAGATTTAGCTCCAGCGATGAAATTATTGATCAAACAAATGCATATTTTATGGACCTCGAAAAATCCTGCTGTTAAACACAAAGTAAATGACGGAACTAGCTTAAAATTTGACAGTAGTCTATTAACTGTTGAGAGCAGTGTTGCATTTTGTATAAATACAAGGGAAGTTTGAAAACACACAGACCTATATGCCATATATCTTTATATATGCTCATACATGGAATCATATCATCAGAAATTGCTAACCATACCGGAATCAAAGCACTGCTGTACGATTGAATTTATAAAAGCTTAAAAATTATGGAGTTTGTTGCTTAATATCGACAAGTTAGTTCCACCAATGTTAATACCAATAAAGGCATTCTAAAACAATCAACGTTTTTAGCTTTCAATGTTTCAAGTTTCGACACATAGCAAAGACCAGAACCTTGAATATGTTAAAAACATAATTTCCTGGATATTTCTAGTAGTTGATATTGCCAACATCATGCTCCGCATACATCTGGAAACTTCTATTACATCCCACTAGATGTCGCTGTCACATATATAAATTAGCGTTCAAGGATTTTAAGCAATTGTGGTATCGTTGGAAAGGGATTTCTACTGGACATTTTACTGAAACTTTTTCTTACACATTTTTGCATGTTTATATTTGCTATTGTAAAAGTTTGAAAAGTATACTGCTGTGGCTTCCCAATTCAGATATTTCATTATTTATTATTATTTTTTTTTGATATTCGTTGTATTTGAGGTTGTATCTTCAATTTTTATTTTCAAAAAATTTTTATATGAAAAGTAACAATTAACAAACGGTTTAAACAAAAAATTGTTCGAAATAGAATTTGAATTTTACCAAATATTTTTAATTACTTGAAATTTTGTGATACTTTTTTCTGTGTAGGTCTTAAATCTAAACATCAATTGTTTGTCATTTAGTACAAAAATGTTTGCTTTTATCGGATGTCTTACTACTAAATATTTATCTTTAATTATAATTGCTTAAGTACTAAAAAAATGCTTTTAGTTGTTGGTCTAAAACCATTGCTTTAGTCCATCGGAGTTTTAGTACGAATTTCTTAACTTATATTGAACTGAACTTTGCGACTAAAATCTCAACATTAATAAAAAAATTATATAACTTTATTTGTTTTCCTGAAGATGCTAACAAATTGTTAGCGAAATATTGAAAATAAAATAAGAATTTTTATAAAAAAAAGAAAAGATCTTTAGCTGAATAAATAAAATATTAATATTAATAAAAAAATATATATTTATTTTAGGATCCACAAATAACATAAGAATTTAGTAAGTACTAGAAATTCAACAAATCTTTTAGTACTCAAACCTTACTTTCAATTTAAGGAATTTAAGTACTTAGATCTTAGATTTAAGTCCTTTAGTACTAAAATCTTAAGTGTACTAAAATATAATTAACACATCACATAAGAACTAAGTCTTATCTATTTTACATAAAACATTTATTTTAAAGTAAATAAATTAGTATAAATATGTACTACTACTTTTGTGATAAATTTTCAAAATTCTCACTATTTATGTCAGTTTTTTTAGTACTAAAATCTAGGGTTTACGTTTAGTAATGTTCCAAACCACTTGACGAACTTATTACATTCTTCACCTCAGCCATTATAATAATAATAAAACAAAACATCTAAATACAGACAAAAAAAAATTAACAACAACGCATATATTTTTGTTGTACTTGTAAATGACTGATGTGCGAAAATTTCGATTGTTGGCAGCCAGTATTGGACAGACAGACAAACATATCAGCAGACAGATATAATACATAACATATATCTGCATATATAGATACATATGTTTAAATATGTTTGTTAGTAAAGTTGTATAGTATTTGTGTTTTAGTAGCAACAGAATTTCATTGGCAATATTGTATGGTGTAACAAGGGAGTCTTTTATTTTTGTTGCTGCTGTTGTGTGGATTTTCTTACAGGAAGAACACCAACAGACAGATGCACATTGGAATAAAGGGAGTGAAAAGTTGAGTAAATCTTAATATGTAAATTTTGTATATTATTTGATCTGTTTTACTTATCTTTATATATATAATTCTCCTGTACGTGTGTTAGTGACTGCACTCCTCCTTAACGGCTGGGCCGATTTCGATGAAATTTGTTGTGTCTGTTTTATTTGATCCCTGAATGGTTTAGATTCACAATTGACCTATATGGGTACAATGGGCGTGGCACCTCCCATACGAAGTAAAAATGTATTTTTGTATATCTGGAGTACTGTTACAGTGGGAGTCTTCAAACTTTGTGTGAGCTTTTTTTATAATAATACTCATAATCTCCCAAAAAAATGAGTGCCATCCAAGCAATGGGCGTGGCACCTCCCATACGAAGAAAACATTCATTATTGCATATCTGGGGTACTATTAAAGTGGGAGTCTTCAAACTTTGTGTGAGCTTCTTTGATAATAATATTCATAATCTTCCAAAAAATATGGGGGATCCAAGCAATGGGCGTGGCACCTCCCATACGAAGTACAAATTTATTATTGCATATCTGGGGTACTATTATTGTGAGAATATTCAAACTTTGTGCGAGCTATCTAGATAATAATGTAATCCTATTCCTAGGCAGAACAACGTTTGCCGGGTCAGCTAGTATATTTATAATTTTATCAGGCTCAAGATCATAATTTTTTTTTTAATGTTACTAACGAATAGTAAACACTAATGCATTTTATTAAATGGTAAAAGTTGCAAGGATCAGCGCTAGAGGGAGTGCACACTTTCGACCCGAACGACAAGGTCATCTTCAATCTCCTTCTGAACCACCCAACACAAATAACTCATTGTTTTGAACAGGCATTTATATCACACACTCGAAGAAAAATGATTATGTGAGGCTGAAGATGACCTGGTCGTTCGGGTCGAAAGTGTGCACTCCCTCTAGCGCTGATCCTTACAATTTTTTCCATTTAATAAAATAAATTAGTGTTTACTATTCGTTAGTAACATTAAAAATTATGATCTTGAGCCTGATAAAAAATTATAAATATATAAGTAAATCTTAATATATTTTAAGGCTTCCAAAATATTTTGTTTAATTGCAGATTATTTAGTACTTAAATTTTTTTTATTTTAAGGCATTTAGTACTAAATCCAATATGTAGTCTCTTACTGCAAAAATTTTGATTGTTTCCTTAGAACTTTATAGTACAAAATAAAATCAAATTATACATATATTCTTAACTACTGAGGTTCACATTTTTGCTGAAGTTCCTTTTGTGCTTAAAACTTAACTTTATTAGTATGTCCTTTTGAACTAAAATATTAATATCTCTCAGTGATCCTACACTAGTAATATCTCTAAAATATATTTAAAATTTAATTTGTTGGAAAAAGTTCTTATTTTGCGAGAGATCTTATATAGGAAAAACTCCTTAGAAACTTGAGGATTTTTTATTGGAAAAATTCGTCATAATATAGAAAAATATTGTCAAAATTGTGGAGTTTTCTGTGAGAAAAACTCATCAGCACTGGTGGATCTAAGGAATTGCAGGAACTTAAGAATTTAGATTCCAAAGTGTTTCTTTAATAAAATTTCCTAAATATTTCGGGAAAAATTTTTTGAAAAAAAAAAAAATGTTTTTAAGACAGAATATTAATAAATATAGAAATCCGTAGTGTTTATTATTCTTAGTAAATTGAATTTTTCAACCCGTCGAAAAGAAAACTGAAAAAATCCTAATTTATCCCACTGTCAAATGGACAGCAAAACAGAGAAATGTTGTATATTTCGACATACTCCTTTCGCAAAAAAAAAAATCTACAACACTGAATAAAACAGTCAGTGTTAAAGCTGACGCTCCTTTATGCAACAAACATCGTTAATTAAGCAAAACATATTTCGATTTTGCATTTCAAAAAAAAAAAAAAAAAATATTTTCTTTTGATTTTACTTTTCAACTATACAATTAAAACACTTAAAGAAATATCATTTTAAATTCAAGTACTACACAATGAATGAAATAATTAATTTTGCAAATTTTTCAAACGATTTTTAGTAAAGAAATATTGTATGATGAAGGTGAATAAATATTCTACTATAGGTGAATTCCTGAATGAATTCATTCACTATGAAAAGTAGACGAATGAATCCCAATGAAAAGAAACCACATTATTTTTGGATTTATGTTTGCGACAATCATATAATTTAATAGTTGTGACAGCCATACTTTTTAATTTTTATTATCATAATATTAGCCTTAAATTGTAATTTTTTTGATCCAAAATGATGGCCATATTATCATATTATTGGCATGCATAACAATATTAATGATATATTAATTATCATATTATGGTCCCTATAGTATTCTCCCAGTATCCCATTGAACTGGATTTTAAAGATATACATGGGGTTTTTTTTTTTTTTGATTTATTTATTCAATAACTAATTTACAAATTTAAAGAAACTTATTTTTAAATTAATTTTATTAGCAGCGATAATAAACCCTTCATAAATAAATTATGAAATTAAGAATACAACTTCTCAAAACATCAAAAATATTAAAATATGATTCCAGTGATCATAATATATTCCTAAAGAACATACAATTATTATTTTGATCATACTATTGGCTTGGTGGTCTTATTATGATAATGTATAATAATTTTGTGATCATATAGGATTATATTATGATCGTTTGGAATATATTATGATAATTTCATGTTAAAGGCTTAAAAACTCTTATTTTTTTTTTAATTATTCAAAAAAAAAAACAAGGTACATATCTTCCTCTGTAGTGTGTGAAACTCCTTTAAAAATCCAAAAACTGCCTAAATATCTCAAATCCTCGAAAAAAAGATTTTATATAAAACAGCATTTAAAAGAAATTATATCACAAATGTTGTCATAAATAAATAAAAATTTAAAACGGAATTTTATGTAACAAAGGAGTACAACAGTTCTCTTAAAACATTAGTAAAAAAAAAAGTTCTCACTATTTTTGATACAAATAACATAAAAAACTTTAGAAGTAAAATTATGGAGGTGAAAAAAATTTTTTAAGGTGAAAACTTTTTTGGATGTGAAATCAAATTTTGTGGTAAATAAATTTTAAGGTGATAAAAAATTTTGGAGTGAAAAATTTTTTGTGGTGAAAAAAAAATTTTTTCGGTGAAAAAAATTTTTTAATGTGAAAATATTAAACTATTCAATTCTAAGCGACTTGCTTAAAAACAAAAAATTTTTTACTTGTCAGCCGCTACTATAAAATTGTACTAAAGTACACCATTTTTTATGTAAAATTTTGAGGTAAAAAAAATTTTAGTGGTGAAAACCAATATCGCTAAAAAATATAGCTAGATCGAATATTTTATGGTGTGTTGTACCTACGAGGGTGGGTCAATAAGTCCGTGACTTTTTAAATTTTCCGCCTCTTAAAAGAAAGGGCAACACACAGCTCATGTCAACAGGCATTTGTAAGTTGACTCCTGTCAAAATTTGAACAAGCTGCGTCATTTTCAGCCATTGATATCAGACCGCTTGATTTTGTAAAAAAGTAAATTTCAAAAAAATCTTCACTCAAACCATGGCTAAGCTTGATAAATACTATGGGGAAGTGTAAAAAAATTGTTTACTGAATTTCGTTGTGGCCGTACAAGCACGGAAGATGTCGAACATTCTCGTTGCCAAATTAAGGTCTTTTCAACCGAAACAATTGAAAAATTGATGATATGGTGTTGGGCGATCGGAGATTATAAGTGCTAGAAATTGTGAAAGCATCTCACATGGCTCAGTGGTTTCAAATTTGAATGATCAGTTGGCTATGAGAAAGCTTTCGGCAAGATGGGTGCGGCGTTTGCTTACAATACACGTCAAATGAATGTGCAGTTTCCATGGCAAAAATCCATAAATTAGGCTACGAATTGCTCTCTCACCCGTCTTATTTATCGGATTTAGACCCGAGTGATTAATTCTTGTTTCTAAGCCGGATGAAATGGCTCGGCTTGAAGATATTTGATGCAACGACAAATCTTATTTCTTTGAAGGGATAAAAAATTTGTAGTTCTATACACAGCTCAAAGGAGACTATGTTGAAAAATAAAATTATTTTATTATCCTAAAACCTGTGATTCATTCAAAAAGCCACGAACCACCATGTATGGTTGAGGGTATAATAATTTATTAAAGCTCTAAAAAATAACACAGACAATTGGAAAAATTTTGGCAAGTATGACACCACCAACTTCTAGCATTTAACTGAAAAAGTCTTAAAAGTAGTTTCGTGTTATTTTGCACTTTATGGAGCAATACATTATTTAAGATAGATTCGATCGAAGAAACAATTAAACAAGTAAGAGCGGCTAAATTCGGCTATGCCGAATCTTATATACCCTTCACCATGGTTGGGAAAAAACTGAAGTTTATATATGGACATATATGGAATGGACAGATTTATATACGGATGCCTTTAAGAGAAAATTAACCATTTAGTTTGGTAATAAAACTTGGACTCGGGAAGATTTATGGTTCCAGAAAATAGGTATTTAAAAAAAAATTATGTTTTGGGCATAACTTTTTTGTATCTGAACAGATATTTCCGAGTTTTTCAGCAAATATGTTATACTAAAGATTTTCCATCTTTTGCTATTTAAGTCATATTACAGCTCTAGAATAGTGTTTGTTGTTTGTGTATTAAGGGTAAAGAGGTGAAAGAAAAGAATTTCAACAAATCGTTAAAAGAAATCACTAGAACTGCATGTGTTTTATTTCTACAAAAACGTTTGATTTATCTGGCAAATTTGTATTTGGGATTTTATTTCGCTTTTTTATTAAAAATATTTTTAATTTCTTTAGCTTAATTTTAAAAAATTTGAAGGAAAATAGTTTATAATTTTTTTTTTATAAATTATTATAAGTTATGACCTAAAATAGTTGCACTCAAAGGGAAATTATGTATAAAATTTTCTTAATATATGAGAAATAAAATGGTTCAAAAATCTTTTTATAAATTCTTTTAAATCGGAGCAAAAAATAGAAATAAAACCGTTTATATTTTGTTTGTATCAGAGGGTTTTTATAAAAATTTTGATGTTTTTAGCCTATTTATGGATTATTTAATTATTAATATAAAATTTTATTTAAATTAATTATTAAATGTTAAAAAAAAACCAAAAATAAACAAAAAAAAGTCTTAAAGAAAAAATAAAAAAAATGTACAAAAAAAAAGTGAATTGACCGGGATTCAAACCCGCGGCCTTAGAGAAAAAAAGTATTTGTGACATAGCGTCTAGACAACTCAGCTATTGAAGCTCACACAAAATCATCGTCAATAGATTTACATATATAAAAGTCTTCGTTCATTAGAGATTTGTTTAGTTTGGTGGAGATGAAAGAAAAGAATTTTAACACATGGATGTGTTTGTTATGCATAAAATTCTACATACATATTAAACAAAGGGATTTTACCGAAAAAATTAGAGGTAGTCCTGGTTTTTTGCTAATATCTCAGCCATTTATTAACCGATCTGTCTGAAATCGAATCACAAAAATGGATCACATGTAACAGAAATAAAAAACAATCAAGTCCTCATCATGTCTGGGTTCTTCGGAAAACCCATTTCAACACACAGACGGACAGACGGACATCGTTAAATCAACTTCGCTCTTCACAAGGACCCAGAATATATATACTTTATAGGGTCTAAGATCAATATTTTTTAGAAATTACAAACGGAATGGCAAACTTATATATACCCTTCCACCTGTGGTGAAGGGTATAAAAAGTGGTAGGATAAAAAAGTAGATTGTCATAGGCAACAGCGATAAAGTATGGTTTAAAATAAAACTTAATAAATTTTAATGATTATTTTTACGCACAATTTTGAATTAAAATAAGTTTTGCAATTAAAATAATATTTTCATTCAAATTTATAAAAAACAAACTTTTCAGTGTATTTATTACACCATATCTATAAAATTCCCTTTGGTATTGCAAGTCTTTAAATTTTATCACTACGTAATGTTGTATAAGTACATGCTTACTACCATTTTTCTATAAGTTTTACACTGACTTTTTTTTTGGTAGTTTTTTCTTTCTGTCTTCAAATTTTTGTTGCATATTTAGCTACACTTAAAATTCCTTTGATGGCTTGATAGTTTTTGCTTCATATATGTATTGATTTCTTTTAAATATTCGTTGACTTTTTCTTACCAAAATACAATTCTTATTATAAAGAAAATTAATGAAGGGCAACATTGATTTTAATTAGTTTTCTATGAATTGATTTTTAAGCTCATTCTTTTAACCCTTTGAATGTCCCCAAACAGAAAAAAAATTTTATACCGGATGTCCACGTACATAATCTAGTAAAATTACTTGCATCACCTATCATACATGGACCAATATTTCAACTATTTATTATTGAAGCGTTCTGTGCATTGCATACGATTCATGCTATTTTTATATCCTGGGAATTTGCAGTTTTCTCCAATACAAATATTCAGGTCTTATATGATAAAAAAAAAAAATTGTCTACACGCCCAGAGCCTTAAATAAAGGAGTTAAAGAATAAGACAAGTTGTGTATCACATATTATGCGCAAGCGTATCAATCATGACGCCTGTGCATCATATGTGATTCAATGGACAGTCAAAGGGTTAATTATCTTGCCAAAGCATATGTTCTTTAATATCTTTTTTTTTTTTGTTGTATTAAAAAAATTAAAACAATGCAAACTTAGTTATTGTTAGTTAAATAAGGTACGATTGAGTATAAAAAAATATTTATTATTCATTCAAAATATTTTTCCCGAAACTGACTGTAGTTCATTTAAAATTTTATCCGTACATTTGTTTTAATTTAAAATAATAAAAATTTTAAAATAGTTAAAATACAAATAAATGAATTTGTTGTTCATCTTTTTTGTCATTTATTAAAAAAAAAACAATAAAATGGTATATAAATACGTGGTTTTTGTTGCATTTAATATTTTCAATTAAAATTATTTGTTAAGAAATGTTTTATTTTTGGTAAATTATTTGATAGTTAAAATAAATGAAATAAATGAAAAGTTCTTTATTTTGACTGACTTTTTAGTTAATATTTCTGACATTTAAAAAAAACTTTTTTATATTTTTAAGGATTTTGTAGTTACTTTGTTGAGAGCTAGAAAAATTATATAAAGCAAAAAAAAAAATCATTACTTTTTATGGATTGTCAGTTAAAAGAAATAAATAATGGAAATATCAGTTGTTTTACGTATTTATGGTAAGTTTGATAACAGTTAAAATAAATGAAAAAATAGTTATTTGTACGGATATTTTAAGTTGATTTTTTAACAATCAATAAAAAAGTTCTTTTGTTTTAAAGGAAAATATGGTAGACCCGTTTTTAAGTAATTTCTTATTTATTTTAACTTTTATTATCAGTTAATTTAAACCACAAACTATCTTGTATTTTTAGTGTTAAACATATTTTATAAAAAATTATATTCCAAATATCCAAAAAAAAAAAAATAATGCTTTGTTCAATTTTTAGGTGCTTTTATGCAAAAAATTATTTAGTCATAAAAATTTTGTTTGTAAAAACTTATTTTCTTTAGTGAAAACACTTTTTTAGGCGAAGTAATTTTTTTTTTGCCATAGTTTTTTTTTCCAAATTTTTATTTATTTCGCTAGAAAAAATTTTTTCGATAAAGACAAATTTATTTCGCATAAGAAATGCTATTTAGAAGAAAATCGGCGTTCGCCTGTTCTCAGTACCCATTCAACATTTTTATTTCACTATAACACAAATTTAAGGTCATGGTCTGCTGAACAAAAGTACTCGATTAGTGTAACTAAACTTTCAAAGCATTTAAATCTGGAAGGAAAAATTTTACATTATAGCATTTTTTTTTGTTATAAAGTGTATTTAATAACTCGGAAAATTCGGTGGTAACCTGCTTCTGAGACATGGGCGTCTATAGCACAACTTTTTAAGGAATATTTTCATATTACATTTAAGTCCTTTCATATTACATTTAAATTTCATATTACATTTAAATCCTTAATAAAAGATTTTCATTAGCCATTTGAGTCCTTTTTTCTTAAGAGTGGAATATTTGACCAAAGTGTTTTCAGGAACGCTGATTTCGAATCTGAAATTATAATTAAAAAATTCTTAATGGTGGCCGTAAAATTTTGCAAAGCTTCTGATTAAATATTGTGTATAAACAGTTTCAATTGCATATGTTTCCTGTTCCATTCCATTGTCTAGTTTTTTAATTCCACTCGTTCACCATTTTATGCCATTTCGCTTCTAAAATTTAAATTCCACTCGTACCCTATTCCATTAGGTTATATTTTACCTTGTCTTATTTTCAATTCCATACATTTCTCATTTCAGCCTATTTCGGTTTTCTTATATAACGTTTAGCCAAAGCTGCTTGGATATATCGTTAAGGGGAGATTTTTCTATTTCTTAACCTCCATTTTGACCAAGTTGCAGGCTATAATTCCAATACACCAGGGAACAAATATTTTAAATTTCAGATTCCTAGCCAAAGCGGTTTGGGCAGGCCGTTAAGGGGGAGATTTTTTTCTTATATTGAATTCCCATTTTTACCCTGTTCTTGATGAAAATTACAAACGTATTAACGGTAAATTAGCCCAAATCTGCATAAGTGCATGTTACGCTCTTTTCAACCTAACCGAACCTAGCCAAAGGGGCAGTCTAGGGGGAGACCTTACGCCTTTTATTGCTACTGGACTGTTATACTGCAGTTTATATAATTATTCTTTAGAAAATTTATAATACTGTCATTGGAGGTATTGCAAATCTTGTACAATTATCCAATTAACTGTATGTGAACCCCTCCTCAATGTAAGTGGTATACGAAGCGGTACATGTCAAAACTTCTTTGTTACTTGACATTTTATAATTTCTAATGATATATTGCAAAAGCAACATGGTATGAGTTGAGAAAGAAAACTTATTTTATTAATTCAAACATGTTCAAATTATTAATAATCCTTAACACATTGTCCTCATGCAACATTGTAAATGTGGCAACCTACGCAATATTTTCATTCAGTTTCTTTTTTTACTGACGATGTTGCTTTTGTTGTTGTTGTTGTGGCTTTTGTTTAGTTACCGGCTAATATTATGCAAATAATACAATTCGCGCATACTAACAACATGCAACAGACACACTTACATACACACACACTGAGATAGGGGGCACCTCAATATGCTTCATGTTGCAGTCAAAAATGTTGGTAATACATATTTACCTAAAACAGTATCCCCTTTCTGGTGTACAATCTCTGAACAATCTTTTTTAAGGTTTCAAACTTAAACACACTGGGCAGCACTGGGCAACAAAAAAAAAAAAAAAAACAACAGAGTAGAAGAATCAGAAGAATCATTCTAAACAAATAAATCGGCGCATGAATTATGTCAAGTATTTGTCTTGTTGACAGTAAATATGGGAAATCAACACACAACAAACAAAAGAGACACACATGAAGAAAACTACTTCAACAGAAATTTGCAGGCCCAGCAGGAGCAAAAGATTTCAAACAACAGATACAGATTATTGTTGCTGTTGTTGGCCGTTTGTACTTGCACTATGCTTATATTTGCAACAATATTGTTGCAGTGACGAGCAATGCCAGCGAGCGAGCGAATGAATTCAATTGAGTGAATGTAAACGATTGGACGGATGGATGTTTAAGTTGGATGGATGGAGATTTTTTATATTATTATTTTTTTGCTTTATGGAATTAATATTGAAACTTGTGGACGGGACAATAACAGCAACAACCACATGTTATTGTACTTTTCTTAAATTTTATACGCATAAGATGAAATGTTTATATCAAAGAGTGTATTCATGATTGTGTGTGTTTGTTTTATTTGTTTGATATTTCAAAGGAAGAATGAAAAGGAAATCTGTGAATGTTTCTTGTTCAAGATAGATTGATGGTCTTACAATTGGACATATGCATATTACAACAAAATATTGAGATCTTTGTTTTTAGAGGAGGAAGTATGCCTTGAGTGAAGTAATTAAAAAAAAAAAGTAAATAGGTTCATCTATGATACAATGTACCAGCACAACCATACATTACCAAGTAATGTATAAAGTTCGTAACAGCTGAAGGTGTCATTACCTGACACCTTACTTCACTGATGATTTTTTCATGTCATGGACAGCAAGGTAATCCGTGATAAAGTAAGTGTTTACGAATGAAAGGTTGGGAAAATTAATGTGCCTAAAATTATAATTTTATCCAACAATTTGTTTGTATGTGTATACCTGAGAACTGCAAAATCAACTTTTTTCTTGATTTAATCATACACAAAAATTCTTGTTCACATTTAATAATTCAACAAAATTCACTGTAGAATAAAATCAGCATCATGTTACTGAACGCGTAATTGGGATCAGTGTGGACCATATGTCGATTATGTTTACTGCAAATGTAATCACTCAACAAATAGTCAGCGTTGAATAAATTAGAAAAAACAACAAACAACGCATATGAGTTTATTCATAATTACAACAAAATAGAAACACACATTAGGGTGGGACTTAAACCCGCTTTTTTAGCATTTTTATTAGTAATACAATACTAAAAAAATTCTTCTTTGTGAAATAAAAATATTTTTTTTTGAAAAAAAATTTAGGTCGATATCTCAGACTTGCCTAATCCGGAAAAATTCAAATATTGTCTAAATTTTTTTCATCTATTTTGATTGGAAAATTAGGCAATATTTAACTTTAACCGGATTGGGCGAGCCTGAGATGTCGACCTAAATTAAAAAAAAAAAAAATATTCACAAGGAACAATATTTTTGGTATTCTTAATAAAAATTCTAAAAAAAACGTATTTTAGACCCACCCTAATATGTTTTTTTACAAAACCACCCCCTTTTTATAGATTAGAAACTATTTTGTTTTAATTATGATTACACTCATACACGTTGTTTGTTGTTTTTTTTGATTTATTCTACATCAAAATAATTATTGTTGGCTCGAATGAACAGAATAAAACAATGGTTTAACAACGACCGATGATTATAAACCAGTGACAAAACAATTTGCACATCGTTTGATTGATTTAAAATCATCAACAAATATGTGTGTTGGAGTATATTCAGTGTTTGAACGCAAACACAATTTATTCTTGTGTTGATTGCGTATGATCGTTTTGCAATCAGCAAATGCAGTTCTCTGGTGTATACTCAGAATATTATGTAGTTTACTGTTTGTAGTTTAATAAAAAAAAAATTCAGTTAAATTAAAAATACAGGAACATTCATTTATGTATTCTTTAAACAAATATTTATTTTTACTTTATTCATTTTTTCAGAATGATTTACTGTTATTTACCGATTTCTTTCATTTTCATTTATATGAAATTTATTAAAAATTTTCCCACAAAATGAAACTTTGTAGTTTATTTGTTTCCGTTAAGGCAGTTATATTTTGGCAGTTTTAAATGCATGGGTACGGTTAAACGCGAACAACGACCATATCCAGAAAACAAAAAATTATTGAAAAAATAATCAGCTGGCGTTCTAATATTACCTGGTATTCGAACACGTTTGAAAACGAACGGTTAAAATCAAATTGGGACTGATATATTTAAACACGTTCAAGAAGAACGTTTTTTGACCACACACCCACAGTTTTACCCGTACGGATAAAACTGCCAAAAAATACCGAAGTGTATGGCGATCTTAAGAGTTATTACGATTTATTTTTTATTGCTGTCTGTTTCAAAAAAAAAAATTTATATATAATCAAAAAATTTCAATATTGTTTTTTATTTAAATTTTTAAATTCGAATTACAAATTCTTCATAAACACACACACATAAGGTCATTCACAAAACCTATGTTTATAGTGGGTATGAGTCTACATTTTGCAGACTAAAAACAAACAAATCAAAGGGTGGTTAAATTTTAAGGGCCGATATTGATTTTGAATAAAACAGAAATTATTTAGGAAATTATTGTCATTTCTTTTTATTATGATAATATGGTATGGTTTAATTATGTATGAAACGAAATATCGGCCAAATGGTCACCGCGACCTCGGCAGCACACCTCCATCCGATGGTCCAAATTTTTGTTAACGCTGAGGTATAATTGAGGTTCTATGCCTTTAATGTGCCGAATTATCTCATCCTTTAGCTCTTGAATTGTTGCTGGCTTATTGATGTATACCTTTTCTTTCAAATAAGCCCAAAGAAAGAAGTCCAACGGTGTCAAATCACATGATCTTGGCGGCCAATTGACATCACCACCATGTGAGATAACACGGCCATTAAATTTGTTGTCCATGGTTGAAATTGAGTTAGTCTGAAATTGAGAAATGTCAAATGAAATGCAGAAAAAAACTTGACGTTTAGGTGTGGTTCACATTCAACATCGGCCCTTAAAATTTAACCACACTTTTCATAAATCCGAAACAATTTCCAATACACGAAACATTTATTTTTAATATTTACTTTTAACTGAAGAATTTATTTTTTCTGACATGTCAGTTGTTTAAACAGCTTTTCCCATCCTCGTAGAAATTTCAAAAGTCAGTAGTTAGCCCAAAGAATCAGATATATCAAATTTCAGGCTTCTATCCAAAGGCATTTGTTTAGGCTGTCAATGGGGAGATTCTCCTTTTTGCCCCTCCCCGTATGTATGGCCAAAAATTCCGTCTTTAGGAACCCATGCACAAAATTTCAACTTATTTGTTTAAGCGGTTTTGGAAGGCCGCTAATTTATTTGCCCTCGCCCGTAGGATTTTTCAAAAATAACCTTTTAGCTGATAACTACACAGAAGAAGAAAACTCCGGGCAGGCCGTCAAGAGAGTGATCTACGCTTTTAGCCCATTCCCTTAGGAATTTCCGGATGTGTTGGCCGGAAGAGGAAACTATATACCAATTTTTAACTTCCTTGCTTCAGCAAATGTTTACGCCGGAGGAGGAGCCCTTAATAGCTAATTTAAACTTCCTAGCTACATCCCTTTTTTGCCCTTACCCGTAGGACTTCCCCAAAATCCCGTCCTTGCTAATGTCTACACCATAGGAAAAAGCTTCATAACAAAATCCAACATCCCAGCTCCAGCGGTTAGGGCAGGCCGTTAAGGGGAAAACTTTTCACCCATTCAACCCTTGTTTTTACCAGATCCCTGGCGGAAATTCGAAAATGAAGCCATACTCCAAGCAACAGATATACAGAGAAAACAGACTCATTGTGACAACCGAATTTCTTACCAACTGAATGCTTCGATTGTCACAAGAATCTGTTTTCTCTGTGTAATTAAAATTTTAGGTCTCTAGCAGGTCTCTAGCAGTCATCCACCCTGTAGGAATTTACAAAATTACAGTCTTGAGGGATGTCTACATCGGATAAGTTACCTACATACCAAATTTTAACTTCCTAGTTCCGGCGGTTTTGGCAGGCCGTTAAGGGGGAGAGTTCAACTTTTGTGCACCACCCAATAGGCTGTTCAAAAAATCACGTCTGAGCTGATGTCTACATCGGAGGCGAAACCCTCATACAAAATTTTAACTTCCTAGGTAAAACGTATGGGCAAAATTTTTCCCACTTTATACCTGATTAGTGACAACGCATATTTTAAATTTTAGCTTTATAGTCAAAGGGGTTTGGACAGAATTAGAAGTTTTCCCCTAAGCCTCGCTGAGATTTTCAATTTTTTATAATAAATATTCAAATATTCTTTAAAAATTCAAAATAATTGAGAGTTCGTTCGTTGAATATTATCTACCTCACAAATTCTAAAATTTGTTCTAGGACATCGTACGTACACATAATAATGTATTTATCATACGTAGTGTAGTCCTAATTGATAAGCGTTACATATTGTACCCCTAAAAATTTGAAAACCAGAGTAACGATCATTGGCCCTGTATATTTCCGACACTGATTTCAGTGGCAAATTCTGTTTTTAGTTATGTTCCAGATATTTTGCAAAATTGAATTATAGTTTCGCAGGTTTTAATGAAATTTTTAAAACATAGAATTTTAAAAATAAATGATTTTATATTGCTTTTTATGGTTAGTTCTGATAAGACCTTTAGCAACAATTGGGTATCAAATTTGAATAATAAATGTACAGCTTTAACAAATAAATTCGAGTTTTATCTCAATTATTAAAATACTTGCTAAGCACTAGCAATTAAAAAAAATTATTTGTAACATAATTTATATTGTCTGCAGCATTATAAGGATAAAGCCATACACATAGATTACATTTTCTTTTCAAAAAATTCAAAGTATCCTTCTAGGCAAACTTCTCTTCATAGCTTTTTCTGATGCTTTCAACTTAAATGTTAAAAAGATGAGAATGTCATTTTTAAGTAGAAAAAAGAAATACAAACATATAAAAAATAAAATGTCCCAAACATTTTTTACCATTTGGTTACATGTTAGTTTATGCAACATGTTTGTCTATTTATTGTAAAGACTTTATGATGTTTATGTGAAATATTTTCGATTTGAAAATGCAAAAGAATATTGTGAGAAGTTCTTAATATTAAAATAACAACTATTGTAAGGACAAGTTTTCCAAAGAAACAGTTTAAATTATTTCATTCTAAATGTATGTTTCTCGTTGCCGTTTAGTAAGAAGAATATAAGAACAGAAAATTGAAAGTTTCAAGTACGTGTACAATCAACGAAAAGCTAAAAGATCGAATACATATTTACCGTTTAACAAACTTGTATATGTGTTAAGGAAAAAATTAAATTTAAATTGTTTTTAATATTTTTGTGCTCTGTACAACGATGATAAGACGGATTGTGTGGTGCTGTGTTCATTATAATTTAAAAGCATTTAAGCATTTTGATTTTTGTTTTTTTTTTTTGGTGAAACACACGAAGCCTTAGCAAAATTTCTTTGTAATTTCATTTATAATTTCTGTAATTGCATAAATTGAATGGGGAATAAGAACAATAAGAACAAATTTAAAATGATGGGTCAAGCATTTTGTAAATTGTATATGTATTAACATCTCATCAAATACATTGTATTGCAGAGAAATCATGCCAGAGTTAATATACATATTTAATATAAATAACGAGGTTATATGCTATACAATGAAGTATTGATATTCAACCTAACTTTTTTTTCAATACTAGGAATTAATAAAATAAAATCAAAATGGAAATAGTATGATTCCACCTATTCTAACGAGAATTTTCTCACCGACATTTCCTGCGCCCTAATTTTTAATATCAAATTCAATGATTCATGATTTTTGAAGATATATATCCGTATATGGTCATATATGATTCATTTACGCTCATATATACCATATATTATGGCCATATTTGATATATATATATATGCTCATATATGATAATAGGTATTTGGAAATATACGGTCATATACCGTCAATTTTTGAATCCAAAGAAATATGGAAGTATATGAGATTATGTATTATCTTATATTGAACTATAGGTCATACGGGCCAAATTTTTGCCTGGAACGTGGAAAAAAATGTGTTAATATTTGGAAGAGTCTCGTCTTTAGTCTTAGGCCTGCACGCACCCTTTAAGAAATCTGAAATTGAAAAAATATGTTTCTTGGTATAGAAGTTAATTAACTATTAAGGTATTATAGCCTTTTTTCACTGAGCTACATCTTTCATCAATTTGCAAAGATGTTAACATCTTCCCATAAGAATTATACAGGCCAAAAATTCTACATCTTTCTACATCTACAAAAGATGATCTTTTCTCATTTTTTTCCATCTTACATCTTTCGTTATTTTAAGTGTCATCACTAAAAAAATGACAAAAAAAAATCGACTTTCTTTGTGCCATCACTAGCAAACCGACATTGCAGAAAATAAACAAAAAAAAAATTATTCAACAAAGGAAATATGTAAGAATTTCATTCTTGTAAGAATTTCATTCTTATGTCTACCAAAAATTTTTCTTCATCATAATCTTCTTCCAGAATGACCTTTAATATTTTAATGTTCTGCAATAAAATTCGGGCTTGTTCTTGCAAAGCAACAACTACTCCAATGAGTAATGCTTTCTCTAAATCCATTTTTTATTTTTAACAAAAAATATGTGTTCTTTTATTTTATTGACAGCTGAGTAAATGGCAGATGAAAGATGTTGCCAATGTAAACACTTGTTTCATATTTTCAACATCTACCACGCGTTTCACAAAGATGTTGTTCAGTGTAAAAAGCCTATTAAAATGTGAAAAAGTGTCCAAAATTAACTGCATTAATTTGAAGCCTACATTTCTATTCCGGCGCCATTTAATAGTAAATATGCCAAAATCAATTTAGCCAAAAAAAAATTAATTGCAAATATTGGTAATTGTGGGCGTGGCATGCTGTTAAACACAAATGTTTTATGTTATTTTAGGAAAAAAAAGATTTTTTTTATTTGATCAGAAAGAAATTATCATTCCTTGCAAACTATGACCGATACGCTCTTTTCGGCTAGGTTGTACAGTGGGTTGGATGGTAAATCAGAGAAACCTTAGTTTTAAAATATTATTATTTAATTGATGAGTTATCAGAAACAGAAAAATGCAGCATTTAAGAAAAAAAATGGAAAAGGAAATTTTTTTAACCTCTTAGGAGCTTTATTGTTTTTCGCATGAATAGATCTTAGTTGCCAATTTTTGCTGCAACTTTGGAATGAAAAGCGATAAGTTAAAAAATAAAATTGAAAATTAGAGCGCACTTAACGTGCTATTAAAATTAAATTAAAGAATAAATATATTATATGTGCTTAAATTAGTATAAATTTAATTTAATGTCCAAATTTTTGTTTTTTCACTAAATCTCATAAATGTACAAATTTATCTCAAAAAAGTCATAAATACATAAAGACAAAGCATTTTAGAAAAAAAAAATGGAACAAAAAATTTTTTTTAACCTGTTAGTCATTTTTTGTTTTTTCAGAAAAACATTGATCCACAATTTTTGCTGTAACTTTGAAATCAAAATATATTTAAAGAATAAGTAAATAATATGTATTCTAATTAGCATAAATTCAATTTCAAACCAATTTTTGCTTCTACCAAATTTAGTAAATGTTAAAATTTATCTCAAAAAGTCACGGAAGAAAATTATTACAGAGTTAGAGCATCATCTACTTGATGAGGTTATATTTTTTGGGAATAACTACACTCACAATGTTATTTCGTTAAAAACAACTTAAAATACATACTAAATTAATTGAAAATACAGCCTTAAAGAGGACTACTGATTTTTTATTATATTTAGCCCATTTTGTTGTTTATTTTTAATCATTATTTAATAATCGACAAAAGTAGTAAAAACAATAGAAAGTCGTTTAAAATAACCATTAATTTTTAACTGACAAAAAGTTAGAAAAAATTACTTTTGTGGTTTGTTTTTAAATTGAAGGTCTTTTTATTTGTATGTAATTACAAAACACAACACACACAGATCTACATATATATTTTAATTGGCCTTGTGTGTATTTATATTTGAATAACTTCCTGTAATTTTTATTGAAATAGTTTTGTAATACAAACTATTTTGGTAAAGAAAACAAAAAAGAATTATATGAATTTCAATTTTTAAAAACAGAAAACATAAAATTTTACATTTAACAGAAAATATCAAGTCCTACTGAATGTCTGTAAATTTTTATAGTTTGTCTCTTAAATGACTGATTAAAATATTTAAAAAAATATATTTCTATGAATTTCAATTGATTCTTCATTTAAAAAAAAACCCTACGTATTACTTTTTAAATAAACTACAGTCGGTAACGAAAAATATATTGTGAGTGTATACATGGTTTATGAAAAAAAAAACAAATTTAAAACTTTCTGGGGAGATATTTTTGTTTTTATTTTACTTTTTTAATAAAAAATATTAAAATAATTGTATTAGTCTGCATATACAAATTCATCATAAATATCCCAATTAGCATCATTATTCTCATCTTTATCAATATTATCATAATATTCTTCATCAATATCATCATCACTACCTTCATCGCAATTATCATCATAATTTTTATGACCATCATCATCTTCATTATCATTATCTTCATCTTAATTTTCATCAGGTATACTTGGCAAAATTTATTATTCTAATTCCGAAAATGTTTCATTAAATTTTTTTCTGCTAATATTTCTTGCTTATGCTAAAAATAAATAGGTCAGAACTTAACATGGCATTGCATTTTTCCGGACAGCATTTAAGGGCAAAGTTCTCTCACTAATTTTTAATATCTTTGTTTTTTGCTGCTTGAGCTTCTTCCGATAATCCTTTAATTTGTAAAAGTGCCAGCGGTATTATCTTCGGCCCGTGAATAAAAAATGTATTCAAAGTGGGAGGCATGCACAATCACGAATATTTTTCAATAGGAGCAGATTGCGAAAATTTTACAAATGAATCTCATGATCACAAGAATCAACAATTAGTATTGTATGCATTTTTTTATCAGACTAACTTTGTAATTTCAGCAGAAATTTTCGAGTTCTGTCCGCGATGAAATTTTTGTACGTGACCTCAAGTGATGGAAATAACTCACGCCCTTATCTCTAAAAACTAAAAGGCACCAACAAAAACAATAACAACTAAATACCAAATATAAAGAGAATGACAATATCACAAAATAACAGCACACTAACTGTTCAGTCTTTTTACACAAAAATGATATTAAAAATGGGCTATACATTGTCTCGACTTTTTTTTAAATACAAACTGAAATCCTATACTTTTTCAAAATCAAAAAAACTAAGTCCAACTATAACTAATTTAATAATTGTGGCCCATTACACAGTGCAACACATAAATTGGTTCCTCTTTCGTACCCGGTTTTTTTTGAAGTGTATATCGAAACTAAAAAAAATCCGCAACGGACTTGGCCAGATTACATCGAAATTTTTTTTTATGGACACCCTAAGTTTTTGTACCCAAACATGATTTTTTTAAAAAAGGAAAATTTTTATGGAATCCATATATCATAAACCGTTCGGAATTTTGTTTTTATGTCTTTGGCAAAGTTGTAGATCCAAACCAAAGCAAAAAAATTCTCACATGGACCGACCCAAAAAAATTGCATCCACTGCATCAAAATTGCAAAAAATTAGGAAAAAATGCTATTTTTTATGATTTTTTCATGATTTTGTCCTGAAATGGCTTAAATACTGGGAATTTAAGAAATCTTTCTTCAGCTAAATTATATCTAACAACAATATAAACAACTCTCTGGTACATGTCATCTTAATACGAACATTCCTTAATCCTAGAAAGCACATCTTTTTGCTCACACTTATTTTGCATAGACTATTTCCATATTATCATGAAAAAATAGCATTTTCTCCCAATTTTTTGCAATTTTGATGCAGTGGATGCAATTTTTTTGGGTCGGTCCATATGAGAATTTTTTTGCTTTGGTTTGGATCTACAACTTTGCCAAAGACATAAAAACAAAATTCCGAACGGTTTATGATATATGGATTCCATAAAAATTTTCCTTTTTTAAAAAAATCGTGTTTGGGTACAAAAACTTAGGGTGTCCATAAAAAAAAATTCGATGTAATCTGGCCAAGTCCTTTGCAGGTTTTTTTTAGTTTCGATATATACTTCAAAAAAAAAACGGGTATGAAGGAGGAACCACACGATGACCTTAAAAATGCTGCACTGTGTTATGTTACATGTGGAAAATATCCCAATTATGGACCTTTTTGGAAAAAATATAAAAAAATATTTACACATAATTTTTATAAACAAAAAATTTTTAACTATATAATTTTATGCCTGAAGTTGAAGATTTCATTATAAAAGTTTTACTTTTAAAAGATTGAACACAAAAAAAAAATAAACAATTTAATTGTAAAAAAATTAAATTTTTTTTACTTTTTACAAAAACAGCAATAATTTGCTAACTTTTATAGCTCACTGAAAAGACAGTAAACGACTTAATTGATTGATTTTCAAAACTGGTGATGCAGAATTTTATCTACTTTTACCCGATACAAAAAGTTATTATAAAAAATTTATATCAAAATTTCAATTAATCGCCACATTGTTGGTACCATTTGAACAAAATATGGGCTGGTAAGTTTGTTTTCTTTAAAAAGTGGTAAGTGGGAAATATTGAAACTTTCCTTTATTTAAATTATATCAATATCAATTTTTAGAGGCCCAGATATCGATGTTTTTAGTTTCAAGATTCGCTGATCAAATCGCCGACACTATATAAATATTTTTTTTCTTATTAATAAAATTTGTATGATGCTCCTGACGAGTAATCTATTAGGCAACATAAATATCGAAACTTTTTATTGTGATGCTGACACGTAGGCAAAAACAAAATGTGCCCCTTAAATGGTCTGTACCCTTAAATGACCTGACATGAAATTTGATATCTAAACATCCACTTTTAATTTAATTGAAGAAGAAGATCCTTGGAAAAAAATTTCCTCTAAATAAAATCCGATGTTTATCACCGCCGGCAACAAAGTATCAGGCTTTTAAACTACTAGCCCTCTACAGGTTGGTTGAAAAGTTCCTGCGCTTACCAAGAGATGGCACTGCTAGCTCCAAACTTTTTTTTTCTCAAGTTGGTATAACTGTCCTGAGAACTCATGCAAAGTTGCAAGTCATTCTGTCAATTCTTGCTTTGTTTACAAGCCATTTGAAGTTGACGTGTCATTATTTTTTTTTAATATGGAAATTTATGAACAATTGTTTGAAGTGTATAAGGAGTCCTCACCTTCAAACGCATCGTTGAATTTTGGGCTGGTGAATTTAAACGTGGTCGTACCAGCCTCGAAGACGATCCACGCGAAGGACGACCAAAAACTGCAACCACAGCAGAAATCATTGAGCAGGTACATAATATGGTTAGTGAAGATCCAAGTTTGACTAAGCGTGAAATTGCTAATGCCATAGGCATCTCAGACGAACGAGTACTCCATATTTTACATGAAGAATTACGTATGAAAAAACTGTTTGGAAAGTTAGTGCCGCACACATTAACAATTCAACAAAAACTGGATCGAAAACAAATTTCTCAGCGTAATTTGGAGCGTTTTAAGCCGAATAAAACCGACTTCTTGCGTCATTTTATAACTATGGATGAGACTTGGATCTACCACCATGATCCTAAATTGAAACAAGAACATTTACAGTGGACTGAAGCTGGTTGTTCAGCTCCAAAGCAGGTGAAGTCACAACGATCAGCAAAGAAGGTTATGGCATCAGTTTTTTGGGATGCAAAAGGAATTTTGTTGATTGATTATCTTCA
The DNA here is from genome assembly GCA_949748255.1 of Eustalomyia histrio. Classification (NCBI taxonomy): domain Eukaryota; kingdom Metazoa; phylum Arthropoda; class Insecta; order Diptera; family Anthomyiidae; genus Eustalomyia; species Eustalomyia histrio. Next base: position 21,467,944 of record OX456526.1, read on the forward strand.
GAAAGGTAAAATAATCAACTCTGAATATTATTGCAGCATTTTGGATCAGCTGGATGAAGAAATTCGTGAGAAAAGACCTGGTTTAAAGAAGAAAAAAATCATTATCCATCAAGACAATGCACCTGCTCACAAAAGTGTTTTGACGATGGCTAAATTCAAAGAATTAAAGTACGAATTGCTTGAACATCCACCGTATTCACCAGATTTGGCTCCCAGTGACTACTATCTCTTCACGAATCTCAAACAATTCCTTCGTGGAAAGCATTTTTCGTCGAATGAAGAGGCCATAGGCTGATTCCATGTCAAACCATCATGAAAAAGTGCCTTTTTCGGAATCACCCTCTCCGATTTGAATGAAATTTACCACAAATGTTGTATATTACCAGACTTGAAAAAACCCAAACTTATGGACCCCGACGACTTTCGGTTTCCGAGTTATGACGTCATGAATATTAGAAAAAACTCAAAAATGTCACTAAAGTGTGTTTATAAAAATGTCTATAACTTTTAAACTGTAAAAGCTAAAATATTTTTGTTTACAGTTTTTTAAAGGTAATAATATGCTCTTTAAAATGATATGCATATGCATTTTTTTCATGGAAATTTCCACCGAAATTTTATCGGATCTAAAATTCAGAAGGCCAAATCGGGAAAAACTATATTTTTTAAAATTCTTAAAAAAATATATGTTAATAAGTAAACCCTTGTTAAAATATATTCAAAATTTCAGATTGGAGCCATGATTAGTTTTTGAGTTATGAGCTAAAACGTGGCCCTATGTACGATTTGCGCTTGTAAAAGATGGGATAAAAAAGGATTTCACTGGAACAATTCCCAAGCTACATTATATCCGATTGTCATATACTATAAAATTGATGGGATATTGAAAAATACTAATTTTATAATTATTTCAAGCTGTCTTGTTCATAATACTGTAGCTGTTCATTTATTTCACAAACACATGATTTTTTTTATATTAAACAAGTTTCAAAGAGTTCCGGAAAAAATAATATATTTTTCCGATGGATGCGCTGGTCAATTTAAAAATAAAAAAACTTTGTTAACTTGTGTTATCATAACGCAGATTTTGGGTGTGATGCAGAGTGGCATTTTTTTGCTACGAGCCACGGAAAAGGTCCTAGTGACGGCCTTGGTGGAACTGTGAAAAGAGAAGCACGTAGAGCCAGTTTACAACGTCCACTTGAAAACCAAATTACAACGCCAAAACTCTTATTTGATTGGTGCGAAGCAAATTTAAAAAATTGTAATTTTAAATATCTTTCTGAAGACGATTATCAAAAAGAAGATCTATTTCTCAAAGATCGCTTTAATGGTTTACGTACCATTCCAGGTACACAAAAATACCTCAGCTTTATTCCCGAAGGAACCAACAAATTAAAAGTAAAGATATTTTCAAACGATACTGATTTTTTAGTTGAAAACATTTATACCTAGATGTTGTATAAATTATTATTTTATATTAAATCTCAAACCTTTCAAGTTTTTAAAACTTTTTTAATGTGATAAATTTAAAAAATATATTTAATAAATTTGTATTACAAATATGAAATACAAACTAAATTTTTAAGTTTTTGAATGTTTTGATTGAAATCTAAACAATAAAATTATATAATAAATGAATTAATTAAAATGAAATCTAGACAAATATGAATTTTATTTTTTATTATTTTCAACAATTTTAAGATATGTACAGAAAAACTTAGGATATATACAGTAAAACTAAGTAGCCAAGTGTTTTTTTTTATATAAAAAATAAAAAAAGTAGTTTTTTTCCCATAATAACTTAATGCTCGATGAGCCACGTCTTTCCATTATCCGTTTAGGCTAATTTTTTGCACAGTTTGTTTTTACTATGTAAGAAACATATCTAGGGGGAGTTACAGCATAATTTCGCAAGTTTACCATGTATGGCGCACCCTTTTGTGATGTATAATATATCTTTTACAAGCGCAAATCGTACATAGGGCCACATTTTAGCTCATGGCTCCAATCTGAAATTTTGAATATATGTTAACAAGGGTTTACTTATTAAAATATATTTTTTTAAGAATTTTAAAAAATATAGTTTTTCCCGATTTGGCCTTCTGAATTTTAGATCCGAAAAAATTTCGGTAGAAATTTCCATGAAAAAAATGCATATGCATATCATTTTAAAGAGCATATTCTTACCTTAAAAAAACTGTAAACAAAAATATTTTAGCTTTTACAGTTTAAAAGTTATAGACATTTTTATAAACACACTTTAGTGACATTTTTGAGTTTTTTCTAATATTCATGACGTCATAACTCGGAAACCGAAAGTGTTGGGGTCCATAAGTTTGGATTTTTTCAAGTCTAGTAATATACAACATTTGTGGTAAATTTCATTCAAAACGGAGAGGGTGCAGCCGAATCGCATGATGGTTTGACATGTTTTCTCCCCATAGCAGCCGTAGACGGTTATTTTGCAGAGCTCCCGGATAACCATTATAAGGATGGGATAAAATTATTGGAAGATCATTGAAACAAGTGTATTGAGCTTCTAGGAGATTATATTGAATAAAAAATATATTTCGTAACAAAAACAGTATTCTTTCATTTCGAGCGCAGGAACTTTTCAACCAACCTGTATATTTAAACACTTTTATAAAAAACGTTCACATATCTCTTAATATTGCCTCGCTTTTAAACATCTTAATATATTTATATAAATTTTTTTTTATATGATTTTGAAAAATTATTCATGGTAATTTTAAATACTTAATAATTTTGAGTATTACTTTGTAGTTTGTTAAGTAAACCACATAAACAATCTTTCCTTATGTCCATGACTAACGATCATGTCTATAACAATAGTATAAATAAACTTTAAGTTATTTACGCTTTTTTTCCAACATTATATTTAGGTGGCTGTGTATGCGTTCACTGTTGGTCATTGTTAAGAATAATAACAATACCTTAGGTCAATTGAACTAAAATTCCAATAAAAGCCTACACTGAGTGTGAGTAAGGTGGCATTTATTTAGTTATATTGCGTTAACGACTTAGAAGGAGGAGGACACAGAATAAACTGTGACATTAGGTTTCAAATTTTCTAAATTGGAATTTTTTAGGCCTTGAAGATGTTCAATTAATATAAAAATTTTACCACTTTAGATATCTTCGTGCTATAAAGTCCTCCCTTTTGCATATAAAAGAAGAGACAACCGCAATATTTAATAACAATATGGTAAATGAAAAATGCTATAAAGTACCACGATATAGCAGAAGGTGTTAATTCTAGTACGAATGAGGAAAAAAAAAACTCAATCTATGGATTACAATCAAGGGTGATTTGAACACGATCACGCAATATTTACGCAACTCCACAATATGGGAAGCACACAAAAAAAGTCCATAAACCCAAGTAAAAAATTTTATGTATAATTATTAGAGGTGGACATGTGATACGAAATTTCGTGATTTAAGTGAATCACGCGTGAGGGTTAGCCAAAATTTAAAAAAAACTCACGTGATTGTGCGTATAAAAATATTTCTTGCGTAAGCGTGCTTGAGGTTATTTCTTGTCGTGATTTTTCGTGATTATTTATTTTATTCGTTTTTTTTCATTTTTTCGATTATTTCTTTCTATATGTATTAAGTATGGGAACACTTCATTCAATTAGTTCATTTGACAAAATAATTTTTTTTTATTCTTAATTTTTCCAAATATTTTGAATTTTTGACCGTGACTAAAAATTTAAATTACTCACGTGATCGTGCGATAGCGTTAGTAGAAAAAAATCTTCGTACGTGTTTGTAATTCGTGATGGTGCGTGAGTAAAGAATCGCTCTTATATGCCCATCTCTAATAATTATATATAAAGGGTGTCCCAAGAAGAACGCAGTTTTTTAAATCTGGCAACATTCGAAGTGTCATTGTTTGACATTTGAACAATTGTTATTGTTTGCTAGTAGAAGGTACGAGGTTAGTAAAAATGGAGCGCTACACGAATGAACAACGCATTCTCATTGTGAAATTGTTTTACCAAAATGGTGAAAGTTTTGCGGCTACAGTTCGCAAATTGCGATCAATTTGGGGTCACAATAATGCTCCAAAAGAGTCAACTATAAAGAGATTAATGGATAAATTTGCCGAAACTGGGTCTGTTAGTGATGTAAAGACAACAACGCGCCATCGACCAGGTCGATCGACCGAAAATGTCGCAGCTGTACGTGATGATGTCGCTCAAACTCCATCCACCTCAATTCGACACCGAGCTCAGCAAATTGGTGTCTCCAAATCCACTTTGCAGCGAATTTCGATGAAAGATTTGCATCTTCATGCATACAAAGTTCAATTGACTCAGGAACTGAAGCCAGCTGACCATGGACAGCGAAGGGAGTTCGTTAATTGGGTATTGGAGAGACAACATGAAAATGCTGATTTTGCCAATAAAATCATCTTCAGTGACGAGGCCCATTTTCATCTTGATGGCTTCGTCAATAGGCAGAATAGTCGCATTTGGGGTGAGGAAAATCCTCGAGTGATTCACGAGAAGCAAATGCATCCTCAACGTGTCACTGTGTGGTGTGGTTTTTGGGCTGGAGGAATCATTGGACCTTTTTTTTATGAAAATGAGGCAGGTCAAGCGCAAACAGTCAATGGTGTTCGGTATCGTGAAATGATAACCAGTTTTTTCTTGCCTAGAATTGAAGAAATGAATGTGGAGGGCATGTGGTTCCAACAAGACGGCGCCACATGTCATACAGCCAGAGAAACAATTCAATTGCTGCATCAGTCATTTCCCGGTCGTGTTATTTCGCGTTTTGGAGATCAGAATTGGCCGCCTAGATCGTGCGATTTAACACCATTAGATTTTTTCTTTGGGGTTTTTTGAAGTCGATGGTTTACGCGAATAAGCCGACGACGACTCAAGCCTTAAAAGAGGAAATTGGACGCTGCATTAATGAAATACCGCAGCATTCATGCAAAACGGTCATTGAAAATTTCATTAAAAGATCGCGTGCATGCCAGCAAAGCCGCGGCGGCCATCTGCACGATATATTGTTCCATACATAACCTCATTCTGTCTACTTTACGATATAATAAAGTTTCACGATTTTTTTTAAATATCTGTGTTTTATTTAAAATTTAAAAATTGCGTTTTTCTTGGGACACCCTTTAGCTTTATCTAATAATATATTATGATAAAAAATATCATATATAATTATATATTTTATTAACTTATTAAAAAATTATCTTTTTGTATATTGTGCCATTTATAATCACGTTTATTATAATAAGATATGTAATTTTTATATAATACTATATAATAATATATTGCTAATACTGGACCATAAATATTTGTATATGACTTATAAATATATTTATATATGTCTGATACAGAACCACATACATTATCATAGGTACACATGAGAAATGTGAACAGGATATGAAAATAGACTTAAAATAAAAAATACGTGTATCGGCGTTTTGCTGCAGCACGTCAGAATTTTGATAAAATCGATTTTTAAGCTTGGAAGGACCGTGGAGGTTCACTTGTTATGTAATACTATTATAAAAAGTTCTATAATCATAAAAAGTTCTATAATGCTTGAGCCAGTTTTGAAAAGGGAATTAAAATTGGATTTTTTTTATTTTTTTCTCCTCTAAATGGCGCTTTCATTTGTATGTAAATTTAAAAACTAACCAAAAATGTAATGTAATGTAAAAATACAAAAATGAATATGAAATCTTAACTATTACTTTGTGTTAAAAATTTTGGTCGTTTATTTTTTCGTGTGTAAGCTTCAGGATTTGTATCACGGCATAAATTCCAACAATATTCAGCAAGCATGTGAGTCATGTCTTTTCCTTTGAAACGATTTTCTATTGTAACAATATCTTTATGGAAACGTTCTCCATGCTCATCACTTAAATCACTCAAATTTGAAGGAAAAAAGTCTAAATGGTTGTGCAAAAAATGAATTTTTAAAGACATGTTAACTTTCATTTCACCATACGCCGAAACCATTTCATTAACAATATCTTTGTAGTTATCCGCTTTCTTATTTCCCAAAAAAATTTTTACGTCATCAATGAAACCATCCCATGCACGTTTTTCAACAGGATTCAATAAACTCTTAAATACATCATTTTGAATTAGTGTTTTTGTCTGTGGACCATCCAATACACCTGCAAGAAAATAAAAATAAAATCAATTAAAGTTTGTTCAAAAATAAATTATAAACTTTAAATTTGTATTACCTGCTGTAATTTTGGCGTCACTTACACCAGGAAAAACAATTTTTAAATACTTGAAATCTTCACTTTCATGATCCAATGCACAAATGAAACTTCTAATTAATCCTAATTTGATATGTAATGACGGTAGAATAACTTTGTTGGACTCTTCCAAATGAATGTGATCGATGCTGAATTGACCGAGTTTGAATTGTACACGTATATCCCAATTATGATTAGTAAAATGTAGATGTATTTTATGACCCTCCCAAACACATAAAAAACATTACACTCAGAAAAAAAAGTTAGTAGAAAAATTTGTAAGCGGTTTTCAATCCCACTCTACTATTTTTGTACTGATTTTTAGTAAAAAATTATTATTTAGCAAATCTTTTTGCTATTTACATTTTACAAATTACAGAATTTTTACAGAATATTTACAAATGTTTGTTGCTAATTTCAGAAATCATTTTACAAATTTTTGAAAACCGATTTGCTAAAATTAGCAAAAAATTTTACTAATTTTAAAAAAGTGGTTATTGAAGAAAATGTTATTTCTAATTAAAACTTACACCTACAAACTTAAATTTCATATATTAAAAAAGGGATTGGAAGTGAAGATACCGATTAATGTCTAAAAAAAAGGACATCCACTTAAAATAGCACTAAAAAGGTTTTTTTAGTTCTAAAAATTTGCCCTAAAAACAATTAAAATTTAACCTTAAAGGTAAAAATAAAAATTACCAAAATATTTTTCAAACAGAAATTACCAAATTAAAACAAAATGATTAATTCGTTTTTTAAAAAATATATTCAAAATTTTTGATGCTCGATAAGAAAAAAAAATCAAAGCCTTTTACTAATATTAATAAAATTTAGTAATTTTTTTTGCTGATTTTAGCAAACAGATTTTAAGTTCCACTTTACAAAAAGTCTACTAAAACTTAGTAGCGGCTACTAATTTTTCTACTAATTTCATTGTACTACACGTCAGCAGACATGTGTTGCTAAGATTAGCAAAAAATACCGCTGGGCTCAAATTAGCAGAATTTCCCGTAATAACAGCAAAATTTTCAGTTGCCATTACAGACTTTTTTTGGTGAGTGTAGTAACCTGAAAAAACCTTTTTTTACACCAGCTAAGATTCCAACAACTTTGAGATCACATCAAATCATCCACAGTGACAATGTAAACAAGTTGGTCGTTGGCTTAGATCTTACTAAATCCCCAAATATATTGCTGGATCAAATTCGATCTACCATTTTTCGGATCAAATAAAATAAGCTAGACATTACAACAGAAATTAAAGAATATCAAATTATATATGATTAAATATTGCACCAGATCAATTTTGTTTTTACTCGGGAAGTGATTACCAAACTAAGTCTAAATAATGTATAACACTGAATTTAAGAACATAAATACTTTATCAAATTATAGAAAAAAAATTATATAGATTTGATTATTATTAATACAAAATTTTGATTAAGGCTTAATTTTGTTTGAATAGGTAATTTGACCTTTTAAATAGATTATATTATAATAATCAAAGAAAAAAAAAACAATTTATATAGATTGTTAAAAATTATTTTTTTAAAGAATGGTGGAATTCAGGCAAAATGTTTCAAATACCAAATTTTTCAGTTTAAAATTAAAAAATCTACAAATGATATTGTAGAGATATTCAGTAAAGATATAATTGCGGACAAATTACAGGCATATTATTTTGAGTGTATGGCAATGACAACAAATTGATATTGTTAGTATATAAACTATTTTTATTAGGTATAGTGATAATTTTAAAAGGAAAAAATCATGTAAGATCCCTTTAAGCTGTAAGTGACCAAGATTCCAATAGTACAAATAAAAAGAAAATAATCTTTTTTTTTTTTTCAATAACAACTACAAGACAAGAGTTTTACATTAATATTGTACATGTTCTCAGACATGTTGCCAAAAGGACATTTAACATTAAACAAAAATGTTAAAATGTTAAAATGTTAAAAGCTGGAAATGTTAAAAAATGGAATTTCCAGAAAATAAATATACGTTTATTTTGATATGCATATTCATTAACCACAATGTTAACATATTTAAACCAATTTCTGCATAAAATTCTAATTAAATAGTGTATAAAATATTTTTTTGCTAAAAACCACCCATGATGATTTGTACGTTCTCTAATCAATAAATACAAAACTTCTGGTATTTCCTACATACACAGTAGCATTTGAAGCTAAAATTTATTCTTATTATCGTAAAATTCCATAAGAGAGGGCGATCAAAAATATACAAACTTTAATAAATGGATTTTATATGGTTTTTAAATTATATGTTAAGTTCTTATCGGGAAATTTATTAATTTTGTCTATTTGCCGAATAGAAAAAAAATAACAACAACTTTACTAAAAAAAATGCCGTAACAAGCTTTAAACTTACACTCTTTGAAGTTGGTGAAAAAATACTAGTTTTTAATTCAATTATAGAAAAAAGTCGCATAATTTCTATACTTAATTATATTGAGAAGGGAAGAGTCCCAAGACAAAAAGCGAAAGAACGCCCAAAATCTGGCTGTATGCTGTTCAACATACTTATGCGCTAATTGATACCTAGGTTAGGTTGAATGGGAACCCCCCAGTGGTGAGTTAACTAAAGCCAAACAGTTCCTTTGTGTTTCCCTAAGGCTCTTCTGTATCTACTTAAAAAAAACATGAGCCAAAAAATCTAAAAAATTCCAATCTAAGAAAATACTTTCAAGATATCACTATCTCTTTCTCGTCTCCACAGTCGCAACAGTCATCTGCACCGAATGACCGAAGAGTACAGCTATTAGGCCTATTATCCCGCAAGAATACCTATAATCTCAGTGATTGTGAGTTTACCAAAGCTAGAGGAGATTCGTTCTCATTACATCATGCAGTGGCCTTAAGTACAGATATAGCCTAAAATCGATCAAGGTCGTCCACCTCGGTCTAATCTGCCTATCCGATACGTCTCCTATCACACCTAGTGTTACGCCACAGAAACCAGAATCGGAGCCGAGGGTGCTATACAGTTTCCTAAGTTCCTAGATTTAATCGTATCGGATTTCATGGGTTTAAAAGCAGTAAGATTATTTACGAAGATGCCAATAAAGGATGGATTCATATCGCATTCCATTATTACTCGCACGGTCCTGTAAATTTCGTAGAGTTCTGCCTGGAAAACGCTACTGAATATCTAGTTTACGAGAATAAAGTCCACATCTCCCTCTTCGACCTATCCGTATTGACCGAGATTTCACCTCTCTGAATAACACAGACGGCGGCCTGGTCATCAGAGAGATTGAAGATATATCAACTCGGTTTCATCGCCTACCTTCACATAAGAAATCTATAGGTCAACATCGGCCCAACAATTGCAGTGTACATCCTGTGGATAATATACGACTCCATCTCCTTTCAAAAGCCTTCCTGCAGGAAAAAAAGGCATTTAGAGTCTTTCCACCCTTTCCTCGATATTCCTCTTCCAGAAAAGTTTGAAAAAGCTGAGTAAATGTAGATTGAACACAGAGGCAAGTCTCAGGCTAAAAATTGTAACTAGAGAGGAAAATAAAAAAAGAGAAAGAAAGAAAGAGAGGAACCCTGTCTACCATTTTACAGTCTTCTTATAAATCTACGAAAGAATTATGTTGAGTCCCGTAATCAGGCCATTGAGTCTATGGCAGCCAGCTCTACTCAAACTGAGTAGATATCTTGATCCATCAGTTATAGAAGAATCCACAAGTAGTTCAGTAGGCTTCCCCAGTCCCTCCTAGATATCTGGATTCATTTCTATATAAAGTATCAGAATAATCCACAAGAAGTTCTATCAGATAGGATACAGGGTATCATGTTATCTATAATAAATATTAAACAATAATCTGAAAACCTCTGGGTTGTCGATTTCAAAGTCTCGCCCTGTATATGTAACTGGATACAGAGGTATCATGACCAACATTTAGAGCGTCACCAAGTGTGGCTGTTCAGGTAAGTCTGAATGGATTGCCATTGTTTTTGGCCCCAGACTACAGAAGCGTATTTTACCATGGGTCTGATAACTGCAAGGTACATCTAGTGTACCACTGCAGGTTACATACTCGTAAGTTATTCCAGCAGCTTGCCGACACTGCCAGAAAATCCTCAGCCTCTGAGATGCATTTGGATCAACATTCTGTGCCCACATCATTTTACTACCTAAAATTACCCCTGTTCAGTTGAAGTCTAACCCCTTTTAACACTGGAAGTCTGATATGTCTTTTTTTGGTCCCACACGTAAACAAGACAAGCATAGTCATGTTTGGATTAACAGATATCCGATGTCTGTTGTACACCTGCGGTCAAGCACATCTTACCACTTAATTTGTGACAGTTTTTTTCAAATTTCTCAGCTTTTGTTTACTGTATTGCAACTCTATCAAGATATCTGGGTAAGTAACTTCAAGTTAAAAATAAATAAGAAATTTTTTGAAACAAACATCATTTTTAAAGCAAGTGTGACAAATTAAGCAGATATACCTCAAAAATGAGTTAAAAATATAAGCGGTTGACTCGAGACCAAAAGATCATTATTTTTACATTGGAGGAAGAAGGAGTAATCTGCCGGGAAATTGCGAGACGGATAAGCTGTAGTCATCGAACCGTGATAAATTTGTTGGAAAAAAAGTACCAGGACGACCGTTTAGAGAGAAGCAACAGGAAAAGGACGAGAAGGAAAACATCAGAGAGGACAGATAACGTTATACACCGAATGAGCCTGAAGAATCGTTTTAAAAATGCCGTTTAAATAAGAAGGGATCTCGAGCAAGAGCACCAAGTTAGCATTAGTGTGGAAACGGTTCGCAGACGGCTCCGGGAATTCGGACTTTGTGGAAAAAGACCAGCAAAAAAACCCCTGCTGACACAGAAAATGAGAGCTAAACGCTTGGAGTGGGCTAAAATGCACCGCAATTGGACTCTCGACCAATGGAAAAACGTTATATGGTCTGATAAGAGTAAGTTTAACTTGCACTGTGCAGACAATCTTCCCTGTGTGCGACGTTTGGCAGGAGAAAGGTTAAAAGACACATGTGTAATTAGAACAGTCAAGCATCCTCAGAGTCAAATGATCTGGGAATGTTTTTCTTATTATGTCCGGAGTCCCTTGATCTTTGTAGATGGAATAATGAATGGAGAAAAATATGGCAAACTCATAACGGATATTATCGTGCCTATTGTTGAGGAGCAATACGGACATTCTAGTGAGGCTATCTTTCAGGATGACTCCGCGCCATGTCACCGAGCGAAATCTGTAAGTTTTGATAACAACGTGAACCATCATTACATCCGCATGTTTGTAGCTAAAAATAATTCAATAATTCTTTAAATCCTTTTTACAGGTTCAAAAAGGATTTATTTTATTTTTATTTTATTTATTTATTGTTAAATATTATATCAATGTTTACAATAATGTTAATATGCTTAATAACGAGTTTAGTCACATTAGACTTTTCAACTTAGATATTTAAATATGAATGAAGTATAATTAATTTCCTAAAAATATTTTTACAAATAAAGGAAAATTTTCAAAAACCTTTAAACAAACAAAAAAAAAAAAAAAAAAATTTAATAAAAGCGGGAAAGTGAATAGTTAAAAGAAAACTTGTCAAGGACATAAATTATTAATATGTTGATAAGAGGAATTCGCACATCTTATAAAAAAGTTCTCAGTAATAATATTTAATTTATCCTTAACTAGTTTGATATTAGAGAGTGAGTGGAGACGACATGTTGAATAGTGAAATGGTAGATTATAGAACATTTTGAGAAGCTTGTTTTGGCAAACTTGTAGTCTTTTTAAGTGGCAGTCAGAGGCGTCGTGCCAAGCGGGAGCTGCATAGAATAACATTGCATGAAATACTACTTTTAATATCAGAATTTTATTCTCAATGCTGAGATCGGACTTTCGATTTATAAATGGGTATAGAATTCTAGTAGTTATATTTATTTTATTAACAATATAACTGACGTGATCACTAAAAAGCAATTTCTTGTCGAGTATAACGCCTAAGTATTTTACGCTCGTCTCCCAAGGGACATCAATTCCATTAACTTTTATATTATATTGGGGTAAAAAGCAGTTTTTTCTTTTCCTCGTGAAGAAAATTGATTGTGTTTTAGTAGGGTTGACTAATATTTTCCACTTTTCAAAGTATTTAATTACTGAGTCCACGGATCTTTGAAGGTTACTCAAGATGTCGTTAGACAAAATATCTGAGCTCAGGATCGCCGTATCATCTGCGAAGATGGAAGACTCGCACCCTGATAGCAAGGGGAAGTCTGATGTGAAAATGTTGTAAAGAATAGGTGAAAGACATGAGCCCTGGGGGCATCCAGCGGATATACTATATACCTCGGAAAATTGTTTATCAATGTGAACTCTAAAAGTTCGATCCGACAGATAACTTCTAATTATTCTAATCGTATGTGTGTCCAACCCAATGTGGATTAATTTATGTACAAGAGCATCGTGCCAGACTGAATCAAAAGCCGATTTTATATCCAATAACACCATGGCCGTAGATTTACCTTGATTAAAATTATCCTTAATGATTTTTTTAATTCTAACTAACGGTTGTGTAGTATTGTGTTCCGTACGGAAACCGTATTGTTGGTAAGGAAGAATGTTTTTATCTTCGATATAGTTAACTATTTTCTCCTTTATAACTTTCTCAAGTATTTTGCTCATAGAGTTTAAAAGGCTTATTGGTCTATATGAATTAGGACTAGAGTGGTTCTTGCCAGGTTTGGGAATGGCAATTATTTTAGATTTCTTCCAAACTAGTGGGAAATGACATAGATTAAGACAAGCGTTTAAAATACGAGTAAGTATTTCTAAGCCTTTTGTGGGAAGAGCTTTAAGACACTTATTGGAAACACCATCTAAACCAGGACTTTTTTTATTTTTTAAATTCTTAATAATATTTTTGGTTGTTGTGATATTCAGATTGGAATTATTTTGCATAGCACAGCTGTGATTATCTAAAACTCCTAAGGAGTTGGAAACAGACTGTACCGTAGCACAATCGCTCAAGTTCGTAGAAATAGAGTGGTTCAAAAAGAAATTTTGAGCTAATATTTCACATTTTTCAGCAATTGTTGTATACAAATTGCCATTGAGTTTGAGACTAGGAATGCATTTTGTTTTCCTCCGGATAATTTTAGAAACGTTCCAAAACTTTGGAGAGGATTTAGGAAGACCTTTCAAAAAATCATTCCAATTTGAGTTTCTAAATTTAGAAATATTATCATGAATAACATTGTTCAAAAAAGTTGCCTGAGATTTATATAAGGGAATTCTGTATCTTATCCAGTTTCGCCTGGAATAGTTTCTTAAAGATATTAGGTATAAAATGTGTCTAGGTAAACGCTTGATAAAATAGTTTGGCATATTTTTCTTTGGAATGCTTGAATCAATAGCATTTTGCAAGATTGAAGTAAACTCCACGATTGAATGCTCAATATCGTTGACATTGTTAAGCGGCATGTTCAAAAGAAGACTTGCATTATCATTAATATATTTCCTAAACACATTCCATTTCGCTTTTCTATAATCATATCTCAAGTTATCTGTAGACAAGTGTGCAGAACTTAATGTTGTACAAACAGGCAAATGGTCTGAACCCAACCTGTTGAGAGTAAGTGCCGCCGATAGTTTTTCGGGGACGTTTGTAATAAAATAATCTAAAACAGATGGATTTGCACTACTACTTGCTGGAATTAATGTAGGTTCTGGGGGATAGACAATACTAAATGTGTTAGTAGTTATTAAATCGTGAAGTATGTTACCCCAGCAGTTAGCTCGTAGGCAACCCCAGTTTTGGCTTCGGCAATTAAAATCACCTCCTAAAATATACTTATCCCTAATTCTCGCAAATTTTCTGAGATCAGATTTGAACTGTTCTTTTTTAACACCTAATGGATCCGAGGAACCACCAGGAAAATAACAACTATATATATTTATATTTGTACCATCGTTAAGATAAATACGAACACCTAAATTTTCTATTAACTCAGCATTAATATCCGGTAAAAGATCATGCCTAATAGTTTTACGAACTACTATTGCTACTCCTCCACCCCGGCCACATTCCCGATCCTTACGGTAGCAGAAATATTCCGGGTGGTTCATTATAATTTTACTATTCAACCATGTTTCACTAATTAAACATATATCAATATTTTCCCTTATTAAAAAATCAAAAAATTCATAAAGTTTGTTACGTATTCCTCTAGAATTCCATATTAATATTTTTATGTTAGCATTCATGGTAGAAATTTGAACGCTAATTCGGTTATAACATTGAATTGGTCACTTTTAGATTTACAATTTTTTAGATTCACTATTAATTCTAAAGTTAAAGTTTTAAGTTCTTCTAAAGAAAAGAGATCATTTGAAAAATTATTTGATGATGCACGAACGACATTAGCAAACGTGTTGTTAGTTATAGGAACAATATTACCAATATTAGTCTTACGGTTATAAACCATACGAGAAGTGGTTTGATGATTTGGCTTAGAATAACGATCCTTCATGCGTATAAACGAAGATCTGCTGGGACAAATGTTATCAGTTGATTTGTGGTCACCATTGCAGTTGGCACATTTTACTCTTGTCGAAGTACATGATGAGGTTGCATGTGAACCAGCACACTTAGCACAGAATGTTTTAATGTTACAATTGTTAGATCCGTGGCCAAACATTTGACAATTGTAACATTGAGTTATCTTATTAGGTGGTTTAGTTTGATAGTTCCATTTGACACGAATATAATTAATATTATTATAGTTATTTCTTAATTCTATCAGACTTGTTGAACCCTTTTTGAGATATACTATATATAAAATAACTTCGCGATTATTTTCTGTTTTTCGGTATACTAATTTTACATCTAAACATTGTAAACCAATTTTTGTTAGCTCCAACTTCAACTTAGTAGGATCAGTTTTATCAAGCCCTGATAAGACAACTTTATATGGTCTGTTGTTTTTAGAGGTATAAGAAAAATATTCAATATTATGTGCTTTTAAATATTTTACTATAGTATCGTAGTCAAATTGGTATTCGCAGAACAGTTTATGTCCGATTGATATTTTTCTGATAGAATATTTAATAATATGAGATTCTTTACAATACTTGTGAATGTCATCTGTTGTAGTTTTCAATATAGTTATTGATGGTATTTGAACTTTTGGATGCACAGTAGTGGAGGCACCCATATTTTCTTCCTCTTGTTTCTCATCATCATTTAATGTTTGTAGCGGATGGTAATAATTGCTATTAGCATTACCTCGTTTAGAAGTGCTGGCAACATCATCATCAGCTGGTCTTTTCCTATTCGAACCCATGTTCGAATGGGAGAGTTTTATATTGAAACTCACAATGTGTTGTGAAGTGTCTCTCCGGAAAATGCAACACATGAATTGGCCTGGAAACTCCCCGGATTTAAATCCTATTGAACATTTATGACACGTGATGAAGCGTAAGGTGGCTCAGCATAAACCACAAAGTAAGCTGGAGCTAAAAAGGATTTTGGAAAATGTCTGGGAAAATGAAATTTCAAACAGTGAATTGCAAAAACTAATTGAGTCAATGCCTGCCTCTTGAGATATGCCTGTTGGGCTACATCAATTAGCCTTTCTAGATTTTTCAATATATACAATGAAAACCTCATAAATCTGTAGTCTCTGGCAGTGCTGTGGTTTATTTTTCCCGCCATCCTGACCTTTCTCCATCCTGAGAATATTTAGCCAGATACCAATCTACCAGTAAATATATCAGCAGCCAGTACATAATAGCCAGGATAATGTTATCTGGCCACGCTAATTGATGCATCACGCAAAGCTAGATTTTTAGGAAGTATTTAATTTTTCATGTTATATAATTCAAGTCACCCTGTGGAAACACAAGATGTTAAAAATATTTGTAGAATATAATTTACACTAACGCTAACATATTTAAACAATTATAGGGGATCAGAAGAACTTTCAAATTAAGAGTCACTCTGTTACGACACTGGGTAAAAATATTGTCTATACCTTTTTTCATATGTTCCAGCAGGGATTCGCTCTTTGTAACAAAATAGTTACTCTAAACATAAACGTTAACGTTGCTGTTTTTGCTGACGCCAACGATATTAGATACTTTAACAATGTATGGCATAATTTTAGAATTAATACTAAAATCATTTAAACAACCTAAGTTTACTGTGAACATATGTAGTCTTTTAATATTCAAAATATGCCCTCATTTATCTGTTATACTTCTGCTATAGTTACTGAGATACATACTCATACAAATATATAGGAATATAAAGATACCACCAAATTGAGCTAAACTAAATGAACTTAAACGAAAAAAAAAAAAATTATGCATGGGTTAAAACAGGTTCTATTCTAAAATATTCAATATCTAAAGTTGGCTATCTAGCTGGCTGGCTGCCTGGTTGTTTATATACATACATACATATATTTTTTTCTGCTTTTAGCTGATGTTCAGTAGCAATGACATGTGATAGTGTAGTATTGTATATATTTGAATGAGATGGTGCTGCTGATGTCTTAGTATGTAGCGTTAATATTGATCTCGGCGTTAACGCCTCTGACCATCGTTTCCAACGTTGACATTAAAGTCGACGTCTTTTTTCTTTTTGTGTCTCTTATCCAGCCAGCAAAACAAAAGCGGTAACATAAAATAACAAAATTTATTAAACATTTTCTATAAAATTGACAGGAATTTGTTTTCGTAAATATTGATTTTTTTTATTTTAATATTCCGGTAGAGAATCTATATTGTGACTTTGTGGAGCCATATTTACATTAAGTAAACAAAAAAAAAGTAATTTTAGAGTATAGTAAAAGAAATGCTTAAAAGCTCCATTCAAATTAATTTAAAGCTAAAGATGTTTTCTTTTTTAAAGTTTAATTGATAAAAAGCAATTTTTCTTTTACTACTTTTTTATTGAATTTTTGTTGAGCGTTTTTTTTTTCTTTTAATCTAGTAATCTTTTAATCTGAGGAAATTAGAGATTAATTGAATTAAATAAAAGCTAAGCTTAGCTTAAAATAAATTTTATATTAATACAAAAGTATTTTGCTATAAAGCTACATGTATATGTTTATATACAAATATACTCCGACTTCTTACGAATCATTGGCTATGGTATTTTTAAAATGGAGTCAGTTTTTCGGCCACCTGAGGGGAATATAATCGGCCATTTTTGGGTACTCTACTGGGAGCATGTTGGAAACTTTCGAAATTCGATTAAAAGGATGTATGAAAATAATGAGCTCATCAAATGAGGAAGTTTGATATACTTAATGAATATGTTTTGACACACGGTTGCCAAGTTGCTTCAAAAAGTAGTCAAAAAGGGCTTCGGGAAAAATTCGTTAAGATCAAAAATATCACGAATGTTATAAAAAGAAAAAGTACATTATTGTACGGGTGATAACATGAAAATTTGGCAGACTTCTTTATTTTTACAACATCAAAATCAAACAGTATCAAAAAACATATAAGTGAAAAGAATTCAAAAATCCATTTTAAGAATTAAAATACTGAACATTACATTAAAACTGAACATTATATTCAAATACTGAAAACAATAAAAAAAACAGGGGGTGATACATTAAATCCTATTCTGTGTCCATAAATTTCGGCGGCCAAGAGGAGTATATATCACATTTTCTTTTCTCTATCACATATCTAAATTTCATCAAAATCGAAGTATTTTGGTTGCAATTAATGTCTTGTTATTGATAATTTCTGAAATTATTATCCAAAAGTTAATTCAAAATATTCAATTCTTCCTCTATCTATTTTATTTACGGATATACTGAATAAACAAGAAAGAAGTTATATCAGTTGTCCGAAAGGCTTTGATCGAAATTTCACCCTGATAATGCTACGGTGATAGGTGCCTATCATGTAAGGGGATCAGTTCTGTGACAGCTTCCACAAATTCGCGGTAGGAACATGATCTTTTAGAATTGGTTTAAATAGAATAATAAACAATTTGTTGGGAATACAGCAATCTACATTGCGGTGGTCTTAAATACGGGACTCAAAAGTAGAATTTTCCTTAAAGACTTTAGGACAATCAGTCTGTCGTCTCTTCTCTTCACATAAGACTACAATATCCTTATATCAAGAGCCGTTAAATGGAAATCAACCTTCTTGAGGTTGTGAGGGTAGATGAGAGATCCTTGGAATTTGGCGACTATACATTGGCTTCTTTCTTAAAATAGATATAGAAGGAGCTTTAAATAATATCAGAACTGATTGAATACAAACAACGTTTTGGATCTGGGTATTGAGACTTTTGTTAGCGACTTGAATATGACCATGCTAGACTATCGAATTGCCAATGCTCGTGTGGGTAATAATGAGAGGTCAAAAAAAAATCAAGTTGGAAATGGCATACCCTAAGGTGGGGTGATCTCACTCCTAATGCCGCTACTGGTTATTAACACAGTTCTCGTTAAGCTGGAAGATCAGGGTGGGATCCTAGTATCAGGAATGTTTCCACATGTGATAAATGACGTCATGAATATCCCCTTTGGTTATTGTCAGCAACTGGACCACTGGATATGAAAGTGAATCTGAATAAAACAGAACTGGTATTTTTCACTATTATGGCCAGCTTCAGAATACTAAGCAGATTTTCGAAGCTGTCAATAATATTTTTCTTATTATTCCCACTAGCAGAAGCTAACAGTGCGGCGGCACGACTTGCTAAACCTGCTGTCTATGCAGCTTAGCCTGCAATGCGATTATTCCACTTCTAATATTTACATCGACATACCTCGTGTTAGCTTTTCTTCTAGAGAGGAATGGGACAGGAGGGATGCAGCAGCTGGACTTGAGAACAGAGTACATACCGAAGGTTCCAAGATGTGTTGTGGGGTACGCTCTGAGTTCTTCTGTGGTGCTTGCGATATACAAGGCTTCTTCAAGGTACCTGATCATGCTGGTGGCTTTCGAGTGGAAATTCTTGATACCAGGGAAAGTTGCAGACTTTTGTGTACGGTTAAAACACGGGGAACCGTGGGAGTCTTCGTCGATAATCACTCGAATATTAAATTCTCTATCCTCGTTGGTCAGTGTAAAGTTGAAATGTCAAGGCTAAGATGTCAGACCCTTATTGGGTTGCTATGTTGGAGATTTGGGGCAATAAGAGGGCAGAAATGTAGCAAGGGCTTGGACTACCTGAAATGTCTCCCCACTTCTGGGAACCTCCGGAATGCGAGGTGTAGAATTTGGAGACAGGACACTTGTAGGATTGCGAGACTCGCGTTTCTTAACTTCGATTTGGGGCCTACTACATAGACCTCTCCTCAATAGAGATAGGAGAGATGTTTCGAGATTGACGGCCGCCCTTACTGGTCATTGGTCGTGCTTAGTGGTCCTAGGCAAGCGCGGTAACATACTTTGGTGCGTACGCGATGTATAATGCCTTAGCTAAAGGTGAAGTGGAAATGGTAGATCCTCTACTCTGTGATTGCTCGGCGCAATGGGTTATAAGACATAGAATAATGGGCTATCATAAACTGGACAACCTGCCTGTGATATGGGACGTGCAATTGAATTATCCGTTATCTAAATCTTTCGGTCTGGGTCTTGTCATCCATATATTAGCTCCCTACTTGGAGTGGTCCTTCAAAACATAGGTACTTGTTGACTCTACTTGGTGCTTACATGGCATCCGCCTTAAAGTCCCCTCTAAACATCTTTGATTTTGACGATATCTTAGGAGTTTCTCTGACAATGTCAGTCTCTTGGAAGTCCGACTGTTGTACAACTTTACTTTTTTTATAATGAATTTCTAGTAAATACATTTTTGAGGTTTCTTTTAAATAAAAAAATCCTTAGAATTTTTAATACTTATAAAATATGAGAAATCTATTTATTTCTAGAATAAGCTAAATAGATGGCTTATCTTGTTGAATTATATAAAAAAAGAATTCTAAAATATTTTATAGAACTTTATGCCTTCTAAAGTTGTTCGTTTTGACTTTTTTCCTAGCAATTCTGCGTAGATTTCTTAAATATGACAAGAAAACATTTATAATTTTGTTAAACATTTTGTGCAGATTTTTGCATATGTCAAACTTAAACTTTAATAAAAATTTGAATATGTTTACCTTCAAACAACAAATACAATTCATCAATCAGTTGTAGTTGTTGTCGTTGGTAAGGTTGGCTGTTGTTTAATGTTTGGTAATAATGTAATGTAACCAATATTAGCCATATTTAAAGACATATTGGTTATGAAGTATAAGGAAAAACAAAAAACATGATATCGTTGTACACAATCCCATCATCATCATCATCATTGTCGTCGTCATCATCATCAACAACAAAACAACATCAAACATTATTTGCATTTGTACGAAAAAACAAAAAGTAACTTGTACTATACTCGAGAGTGTGTTCAGGTTCAATATCTTGCCACAAAAATATTATTTGCAACATAGACTTTAAAGCAGAAGTTCTCAAATGGGAATATATTTAAAAAAGTTACAAAAATTGGTAATAAGTCAAACTCTTATATTCCAAACAAATTCCTCCCTTTAGTATTTTTCTTTTATTTGTTAACAGTTTGAATAACTAAAAAATACCTTATTAAAGCCCTAAAGGAAACCTAATGAGAACCTCTAAACTATAGAGTTACAAAAAAGAATTTTATAAAAAAACACTGCATATGAATGTAAGAACTATAGAAAACATCGACAACATCATAAATTGTTTTCTATGTTGTTGTTGTTGTTGTTGTTACCACATGTTGTTTAGTTGTTGATTTGCTAAAACTGATAGATTGTCTATATTCTTTGGAAAGAACACACAAACAAAAACTCTATTTACAAAAATTGCGTGGTTGGGCGTTGTTTGTTGTTGCAAATGAATAAAGAACACAACTTCAAAAAAAAAAAAATAAAAAATCTTTTGTTTGATGCTCCTCAAATGTTCATTTTTCTATGTGGCATCAAGAGTTTTTTAAAAATTGTAAACTTTTTAATTCTTGTATAGCGGATGCTGTTTTAAGCAGAGTAGAACTATTTTCTGCTTTTTCAAATGTATTTTGTAATTCACAAATCATTTTTTCGTCACAAACAATCTTTTGAATGGTTGTAATGATTTTGTTCAATGTTTTCAACATCCATAAACAACCAACAACAAAACATATCGGAACTTATTTCATTTTTGAATTATTTGAATTTATCGATTCGCAATTAGATTATGAGCCCACACATTTTATTTACAACATAGATGCAAAGAAATCAACCTTTTTAAAGACAGTGCACGGAATAGATTTTTAATTCTAAATATTAAACTAAATACAAAAACAGTGAAATTCATATTATTAGTTGTGAAAATAATACCAGATTTACTAGAACAATTCACTATGTTTTGTTTGGCATGACTAATGAAAACAAACACCCAACACGCTTTTTAAAATTTTAGTGTGACTACTTTAAAAGTTGGGACTATGTGCAAAACTTTTTCGGCAATTTAATTCATATTTTCTGCCCTTTCCCTAAAATTAGGATCAAAATGGTTGCTGTCGCTGTGGTTCATGTCTTATCTATGAAAGAAACTCCGTCCGGTTGACGAAATTTCTTACATTCTTGAAGCTCATTCCACTAAGATTATTCAAAGTTGGAATAATGTTGCCAGCTATGTGTTAAATCCTTACTCTTGCCGTTCGTCATTAGCATGGCCTATTCGGAATAAGTGTGCCCTCAGCGTGGAATATTCGTTAATAATTCTTACTACGATATACTACTGAATTCCCTTTTCCCTTAAAAGTCCTTTAGTTTCTCCTCTATCTGGAGCTCCCCATAGAATTTATTTATATCCCTTACTCCCGCTGTTGTTCTATTTGCAATAACAGTCCATTCACTATGCTCAGCCTTAAAAGTCTGATATAGTTTTGCTTGCTTTAAATTTACTGCACTCAGAGAAGAACCTTCTGTGGCCGTTTCGTTAGCCATCTTTTTCCCTGCGATGTTAGTTTAGATTCAAATAGCAATACACACCGTGACTAGCATAGGTCTTTTGTGCTACCTAGAGCTCATCCAATGGTTCAGGATACCGTTATATCTGAGAATACTTTCAGGTAAAGTATTCCAAATGTGGATAGGCGACATGAAACGGCCACCCAGAGACTTGAGTCACCTAGCACAAAGCCCAGGACATTCGCAAGAATATACTCCAACGTCTCCGATTCCAACTCAAAAAATCTAAACTTAACAGTGTTTGATTGATCCCTTTTACCCCGTCAATATCCCTAAGTCCATCCATCCAAGGGCGAAGAGTCACCCTGATTCACTCCTCTGAGCAGAAAAATAAATCTCTTGGCCTGGCGTTGGCTACGAAAATGTATCCAATAATCAGAAAATTTTGACTGTCTCCACAACCTGACTTTATCCCGAATATAACCCATGGGCTGCCCACAAAAAGCTTCAGGGCTTTTGATGGGTCAACGGGCCCCTCAGTTGTCCAAACAGTTTGCCCTCTTATTGCCTTCATGGCCAGGAATCCACCTCAGGGTGATTGATTTGTTCCTTTAGCAGTCTAGATGAGACCTCATAGACGACAAGAGCCCTGGGTACCGCTTGAATATGAGAGAAAATGTAGATGTGAGATCTAACTGTACGCCTCCGCAGCCATTCCGCCGCAAAAACGCAAATGGCGAAAATTTCCGCCTGAAAAATGGAGAGATATTTGCCCATAAGACAAGCACGCAGGAACGAAAAATGAGCGCAGCCATGTCTAAATTCCATCGGTCAACCATACCTGGGGCCCCTGATCAGGCTTCCAAGGCAGGTCGGTCCACATGCTCCTGCCAAATATCATGGTGTTAAGTAACGGTGGGATACACCTGGGGCTTAAAATATGCCAACACCATTATTGCGCGAGATAATTATTATTATAACCGTTATTGCTCGCCATCTAATAGAGAGTTGGCGAAATTGTTGAAGCCTTTTATTCATAGCCCTGTTATGTGGTTTTACTTCGATAAGTTTAAGTGCTATGGGAACACCGAAGCTGGACGTTGCGCTATAATCTTAATAGTTCTTCTGTGATGTTGTATCCTGGGAACACGTCTAAGGTATTCTGGTGGCTGGTTTACCGATTACTAGTAACATTAAGCTGAATCACACTCCACAGAGTCTAATACTTTAGCTGAATCTCAATAAGTTCTGTCGACAGAATTATCTCCAATGCCCTAGTAGATGGCACTGCTGCCACATGGACGTCTGCATTTTTAGACGTGGCCTTATATTGCTCTTTCTTTGCATTAATAACATTGCGCTGATTACGTTTGTGTAGATCTACAGCTCTTTTTCATGAGATCTATTCTAGGTGGGTCCTAGTGTACCCGCTCTGAGTGTGCTGTTTTCAGTATATTTTCTTATTGCCTTGGCAATGAGGCTTATCATAAATAATGATACTCGTCTTTTAAGTAAAAAGGCATATATCGGTTTTCTTAGTTCACATTAAGTCCTCTCGGCCTAGGCTAGCTGTATAGCAGTTCGAGTATATCGGAAGTCCACCTACTCAGTATTTGAGAATTTGTCGTTTTCAGACATTTACTACACTCATAATACACGCAGAAACATAAACATATAACAAAAAATTTCGTCAAAAAAAAAACTATATTCCGTTGATTTTTCGAAAGTTTTCGACATTTTCAGGATTTTTCATATTTTTCTGTATGAATTACTATTCGTAGGGCAATTTTTGTTTAGTGTGGTTTAAAGATATAAGTGCATGGTCCTTAAATATCTATTTCTACCAATGCCACATCTTTTAAGACTTTCTTTGGACGAAATGACCAAATAAGTAAACAGAATAAAAAGGTACAGTGTGCGAAAATAAAAAAACTTACCTTGAACTTTTCGCGACACGATTACTTTCGACTAAAATATAATTAAATGTTTATTCAAAATCAAAAAGAAATAAGTAATTTTAAAGTATTTCTACGCAATTTCGAGCCATACAATATTTTTCTTTAAGCATGGGTTAAGAAGTTTAAGTAGTAAAAACAAAATCGTCCACATACTTTACTAACTCCTCCCAACATTGAACAGGTATAAAACAATATTATAATTGCTGTTATTGCTATTGTTTTTATTCTTGATGTGATTTTTTTTTTTTCAACTTTTAACAAAGATTTACTATTTAAGATATAATACTTTTTACTTTTGTAAATTTGCCAATAAACAAATAATCATATCGTTTTGCACTGATTTCTTAAGATTATAAAAAATTTGTTTTCTAATTAGGAAATCACATAGATCATTTTTTATTGCTGTTGTCATTGTTATTGTAGTCATTTTTGTTTCTTCTTCACATTTTAGGCATTTGTCTGCTGTCATTTTAATCTCTTAAATTATTTCGACAAGTTTTTTTTTTTTTAATTTTATCACATATTTCTATTTCGCCTTAAATGATTTAATATTGTATTTAATTAAATAATAATAAATAATAATTAAAAATAAATATTAACCCAATAAATTTTAAAAATATTTTTATGTTTTTAATCGAGTTTTTGTTATTACAAATTTGTCGATTTATTTGTTGATTTATGAATGTATGACAATTTGAAATTATGATTAATAAAATAATATGAATTTATGATTTACGCGTTTTGTTGGTTTCAAAATAAAGGTCAATAAACGTCAACAGTTTTTGAATAATATTAATAATTTATTTTAAGTAATAAAATTTTGTTAAGCACTAAATGAATTTATGTTTTATAATTAAAACATTTTTTATATTAAGCTTATTAAAATAAATGGAACAAAATTTAAAGCAAAAATAAACCATAAACTCAACTAGGAAGAAGTCGAAACTTAAAGAAGGTGATATTTCAGAGATTAAATTTAATTTATGCACTATATTTTTATATTTTAGTTTGT
The DNA here is from genome assembly GCA_949748255.1 of Eustalomyia histrio. NCBI lineage: Eukaryota > Metazoa > Arthropoda > Insecta > Diptera > Anthomyiidae > Eustalomyia > Eustalomyia histrio. The sequence continues at coordinate 21,493,156 of OX456526.1, forward strand.
TACTTTATAATTTGTAAATTTTGTTTAAAACTGGTAAGGATTTTGTTGCCTACAAATAAGAGTTCTGTTCCACACACTATATAAAACAAAAGACTTAGGCCACAAACTTTATTAATTTTTTATTGCATTATTTGCCAAAATTATTATTCAAATGCAATTCCAATTATCTGCCTACAACTTTTCTCTGTTTTCTTTTTCACAAAAATTAATTTATTTACGTACAATGTACAAACTTTGGATCTTAAGAATTAATATATAATTAGTAGAACATGTAAAAATAATTGTTAATGCCAGCCTGGCACAGTGTGAGACTATTCAACTGGATAAACGGCTAATGTTTGATACTAGAAAACTGCTTGTCAGCTAATACTGCTACGAATTGTGCTGCTGCTGCTGTTGTTGCTTTTTCATGAATTAGCATGATCATAAATACAATCAAAAAACTAAATACTCTCTATATAAATTAAATATAGCACTTTCAAATGTTATGTTAAATACAGGAACTAGGGTCACTAACTAATTAAAAATGCACATGAGATAAACACAGAAAAAAAATGAATCAAAGAAAAAGCATGTTTTTCAATATACACAAAAAACTACAACAACTTAAACTCAGCACTATAAAGAGAATGAATGGAATTTGTGTTAATAAATAAGATTAAAAAAAGTAGATAAAATTTTTAACAATGAAATTTTAATTCCTCTATAACTAAAACATTAATGTTTAAATTTAGCATTTTTAGCAATTAGACTATAATATTATTCATATTTTTTTTTAAAATTTTTTAAAATACATTCCCTTTTAGGTTAATAAAATTCTCATTGTTATTGTTATATATAACACAATGGGCAGTAGTAGCAATATTTTCGCCTTAACATATACACGTCAGCTAATGAAAAACTCAATGAAACAAAAATGTGTTTTAGGCAAAAATTAACACATTACTTTTCGTATACAGGTTAACTTTTAACGTGGATAAGTATCAACGTAGATAAGTATCTAGCGTAACTTCATCGTGTTAGGTCCTAAAAAGTTTTGCCGTCTGATGCCCGTAATTTCAAGCAATAGATACCTACCAGTGTTTAGATATCTTTTACTTTTTGTTCGTATACACGGCAGGTATTTATTGCTTGAAATTAAGGGCAGTACTCGAGCGATTATACCGCAAATATTATGAATATAAACATTTTAAATTTTTTTAACATAGATTTATTTTATACACTCAGAATATTATGTAGTTAACTGTTTGTAGTTATTTTATAAAAAAATTTTCCGTTCCATTTAAAAATAAAGGAACATACATTTATTTTTCAAAGAAATATCTATATTAACTTTTTTATACATTTATTCGAAATAATTTACTATTATTTACCATTTTTTTTTCAGTTTCATTTATTTTTTTCATTTGTTTGAAATTTAATAAAAAATTAACCACAAAACGGAAACTTGTAGTTTATTTGTGTCCGTAACAGTTATTACAAATTTAAATTTTGTTTGCGGTCTGTTTCTAAAAAAAATATTCGAAAAATTTCAATTTGTTTTTTTATTTAAATTGGTTGTATATATACAAAATTTTTCAATACAAATTACAAGAACTTCATAAACACACATACATACACAAAAACATTCACACAAAATGTGTTTATAGCTTTATATGCATACATACATTTTGTATTGTACGAGTATACTAAAAAAAAAACAAAAATACAAAAACGGAAATAATTTTAAATAAATTGAAAAAACATTTATTTTTTAAGGATTGGTAGGTAAAATTTTGACATTTATTTTAACTGATTATATCATATGTTTTTTACGGATGTGTCAGTTGATTAATCAACATCTAAAAATAAATAAAAAATGGCATTTAAATTAAATGATATTTTCAGTTATTTTAACTTACAAACTTTTTTAAGTGGACCTATCCCATTATACGTCACATAACCGGTGCATTGTGATAGGTACCGGTCACGGGACCGATCACTTTAACATAGGCTTGTCCTAGGAGGGAGTAAATTGCCCACTGTGACACGTTACAGGACTGGTCTAAAAGGACAAGTCGTGACTTTTAAACAAGTCACGTGATAGGTACTTTAGGAAGCAGTGCTCTTTTCACCTATCTTGTGATATGTTTTTTCGGAACCGGTTTTGTTTCCACCTATCACGGTACAGTTGCCGATTCCCAACTGATCCCTTTTTTCCCTCTGGGATATTACATTTTAAGTTTAATTTCGAAAACTATTGCACTTTATTTTATGATTAAGCCAGGCAAATATTTATAAAATTATAATTTTTTCTGACCTTAATTATTTCTGTTTAAAAAAAAACTATCAAACTTTTGTTAAAATCAATTAATAATAAAATTAATTAATTAATAATGTAAAAAAAAACTTTAAAACTTCCAGGGATAGAATTGTGGCTAGCTTGTCCCTGTAAACGAGAGACTTCACGTATACCCATTAAAAATTTTCTAATGGGATCAAATCGCGTGATCTTGGTGGTCAATTGACTGCAATGATGCCGCATTAAACAGTGCATTTTTCAGGGTGCATTAACAGCTCTTAAGCTCCTTCTGGCTGTTCTTCACACCAAATTCGGCAATCCTATCAAACAAAAGACATTGTGAAACGTCACCTGACATCAGCTATTGCAGCAGCTTTATTTTGTTCGGTTTCATACCGAGGTCCGTAGGTAAGATCTTCCAAGTGGTCGAATAACACAAGCCCAATTGTTAACTGAATGATAACTGAAAATATCATTTAAAAGAAATGATATTTCATTTAAAAACCGGTCTACTTAATTTTCATTTAAAATAAATGCCATTTGTTATATATTTTTAAATGTTGATTAATCAACTGACACATCCGTAGGAAACAAACGATAAATTCAGTTAAAATAAATGTAAAAATTTTGCCTACCAATCCTTAAAAAATTAATGTTTTTTTCATTTATTTGAAATTATTTCCGTTTTGTATTTTTTGTTTTTTTTACTATACTCGTAGAATACAAAATGTATGTATGCATATGAAGCTATAAACACTATTTGTGTGAATGTATTTGTGTATGTATGTGTGTTTATGAAGTTCTTGTAATTTGTATTGAAACCAATTTAAATAAAAAAACAAATTGAAATTTTTTGAATGCTTTTTTTTGAAACAGACAGCAAACAAAATTTAAATTTGTAATAACTGTTACGGACACAAATAAACCTCAAGTTTCCGTTTTGTGGGTAAATTTTTATTAAATTTCAACCAAATGAAAAAAATAAATGAAACTGAACAAAAATCGGTAAATGATAAAAGTTAATATAGATATTTCTTTGAAAAATAAATGTATCTTCCTTTATTTTTAAATGGAACGGAAAACTTTTTTATTAAACTATAAACAGTTAACTACATAATATTCTGAGTGTACTTTTGTAGTGATTTTTATTAAAAATAATAATTATTTTTTAGTAAATTTTTTTGCTACTTACGATTTACAAATAACAGAATTTTTACAGAATATTTACAAATTTTTGTAACTAATTTCAGAATTCATTTTACAAATTTTTGAAAAGCGATTTGTTAAAATAAGAAAACTAAAATATTAATTTTAAAAAAAATGGATATTGAACTTGAACTTAAATTACATTGAAAATGTTACATAAGCTAAAAAGGGTACGGAAGTGAAGATACCCAGCCAAAAAAAAAATGGTAGTCATTCTGGGACTATAACTTCTTTCAAAAATCAAGTAAAACAGAATTTTTAACCTTTAATTGCCTGTCATTTGCACTTTTTCAGCTTTAAATATTTATGACGACGCAATCTGTGCATTTTTGCATTATGTATTTTATTTGACACTATACCATTTCCTGTTTTAAATCTGAATTTACCATAATAATTTTAAAATTGTGTAAAAATTATTTAAAATTGTTCAAAAATATTTTTTTTAATTCCATAGCTTATGAACATTTTCCACTCATGCGTCAAAATATCAAATAATTGTATTACGAGTATCATTGCTTCCTTAAAGTATGAGTAATGTTAGTAGCTATATTTGAATACCATCCTATGACACGCCATCGGAGAAGGAGTATTGCCTTTCCTATAGTAGAGACGCTTTTATTGCTTCTTTGGCAGCTTCATTTTTGTAGGGTACTTTTGACAACCGGCTCATATCCAAAAAGAGGATATTCACTTAAAATAACACTAGAAAGTTTATTAGTTCTAAAAATCAGGCCATAAAACAATTAAAATTTGACTTTAAAATAAAAAAAAATACTCTTAAAAATTTTTTAAAACACAAAAATTAGCAAATTAAAACAAATTGATATATAAGTTTGTTTTTACTATTTTTAAGCTTTTAAATTTTTATTTTTACGATAGATTTAAATTTTTTCGTTAGGCAATTTCAAAAAAAATTAACAGCATTAAAGTGGAACAAGTGTATCTAAAAATAATTTAGTTAATTTATGCATTTTTAATAATTTTTTTTATATATTTTTTTTTAAATTTTTTTTTCCATATTTTAAAATTCATTATTATTATTATTATTTTTCTAATATTTATAAAATTTTTGTTAATTGGAGCTAATTTATTTAAATAAACTTTCTGCCGAATTTAACCAATTTTTAGTAGCGGTTTTTAACTTTCCTGCTATTTCCATTTCAATAATATTTAGTAAAATTTGTTGCTGATTTTAGCAAATCTATTTTAATTTCAGTTTACAGCAATTTACTAAAATTTAGTAGCGCTTACTAATTTTTTTTACTAATTTCATTTTTTCAAAGATTGGCAAAAAACACCACTGGGCTCAAATCAGCAGAATTTGTCGTAATTACTGCAAAATTTTCAGTTGCCATTGCAGACTTTTTTTGGTGGGTGTAGAACCTTGAAATTTAGCACGGAAACTTCGTGACGTAGACGTCCGCTAATGCGAGATTTTTTAAAATTCTTAATGGCCTGGCTAAGAAATCGGAAATTTAAAATACTTGTATGTGTCTTGAGTTTGGACGAAGTCACTGTAGGATACATTCTGTAACTTTCTTTGCGTGCGTGGTAAAAACTGTGATTTAAGGGAACCCAGAAAAAATAAATGGAAGTGGTTCTTAAGGAATCAATTTTTCATTGATTCCAAAGCATCATTTAGTTCTGATATTCTTTTTCTTAAGGAGTTATTTTTCACAACTTTAAAAAATGTGATTTTAAAAGAAATTTAGCTCTCTTAAAAGCTGTGACGGGTAACTTATTTTAAAATTAATCAAATTTAAACATTAACCACAGATATTTTCATATAAATTTTGATATTTATAACTATGTTTAAGTACTCAAATTTGGTTATTTTGAAACAAGTTATCAGGTTTAATTGATTTCCATCAATTTTTAACTCCGAATTTTGAAAAAAAGTTTTTTTTTGGAAAGAGGCTCTGAATATCCCGTTATAATTTTACCAACATTCACACTTAAACTTTATATGAAAAACAACAACAAATGTGCCAGTTAAATTAATTGGTATATTTAACAGGACATTGAGAAAATGAGGCTAATGTCCGATTACTGAATCTCCTGTTTAAATTCAAATGGGAAGATCAAAAGATCTAATTTTTTACTAAACCATAAGAACTGCTTTAGATGCAATGAAAAAGAATCATAAAAGAAAACTTTCACCCTATGACAGCCCTATGTAAATATCATTAGTTCCGATCCAAATTTTCAAAACACCGGCATCAAAATCACTGCTTCTGTTTCTCTTCTTTTGCTACTTTTTTTTTTGCTGGGAAGAAAAGTCTTTAGCCAGAAACCTAAAATTTAAATTATATGTTCTCTGAAGTATAGGCAAATTAAATGTAAAGATATGTTTTGAAATTTTTGCCCGGATTATGGAAAAAATGGGGGTAAGAACGGAAAAGTTTCCCCTTAAGGGCCTGTTCAGGAGCTTTGGCTAGAAGAATTAAATTTGAAATATTCGGTCCATAGAGTATATCGATGGCTTAATGTAAAAAGGCCCTATCTCGATTTTTTGGTACTTGATAGGAGAAGGAAAAAACTTAATAAAATTCGTAAAATTTTAGATAAAAAAAAAGTTTTAATGCAATTTCCAAAAATGTGTTGCCTCTTTTTATTTAAAATTGCATTAAAACTTTTTTCCTTCTCCTGTCAAGTAACCAAAAATCTAGTTAGGGCCTTTTTATATTAAGCCATCGATATGCTACTAAACTGATGAAGCACTCTTTGGAATTTTTGCCGTAAACGTGCTAGAAAAGAGGGTTCAAAAAGGAACAAATCTCCCTCCAATAGCCTGTCCAAGCTGCTTTAGCTAGAAACCTAAAATTAAAATATGTATTCCCTTGACCTTTAGCTAATTTACTGATGAAGGAATTTTTGGCATTTCACCACGAATGTGATTAAAGTGGGATGTCGAATAGGAAAAGACTTCCCCTAACGGTCTGCCCAAAATGATTCCGCTAGAAATCTGATATTTAAAATATATGGTCAATGGAATTTAGGCTAATACGCTGGTAGGACATGTTACTTTTGAATCTATTCTAGAACAGGTTCTTTTACCACCAGTTCCATGGAACCGGTGGTAACTGATCACTCGCCAAGAACCAGTTTTATAATTCGTTATAGATCTGTTATATTTCAACTGCCAATGGGTCAAATTCCATCAAAAAAAAAACCAGTTGTAGAATATAAATTAAAATATATGGTAATGACATTTAACCCTTTAACTACTGGAGTCGAAATACGAGGTATTTTGTTATGAAAATTTGGTTCTAGTATCATTTTGGACTAAAAAGCACGAATGTGAAGTCCATTTGTCAAAAAAAAAAAAAAATCTGAAAGCTCCAGGTGGAAAAAATGAAAGACAACATGAAGACAAAAAACTCGACTCAAACAAAAATATTTGTTTCACAAATCAAACACGCAACAAATTATCAAAATACAGCTTGAAGCTACTTTCCAAAAAAATTTCAAGCCGATTGAGCTGTTGGAAAGTATGTTTTTTTTAGTTTTAATTTTGCACCAAAATCATAAATAATTTTCGTGTCTGTTTTGACAAAAATCTTGACAGCAATGGGTGTATCTATCAAACTATTTAACTGAGCGTGTTTAAACCGGCACTGTTCGAAAGGTAAATTCAAACAGACAAAAATGTCCTTGGCGATTATTGCATCAAAATTATTGCTTTGGATATAATTGGACTTTAGTGATGACCTTCTGTAGACGGTCTTAGTGGTTAAAGGCTTAAGTTGTTCTGCAACCTGTTCTTTGGACTTTTAATTTTTACCGGGATACTTTTCGTGATTCTTCTTAGCAAATAATAAGGATTTCTTTTTAAGGAAAGAATTTAGCTCGAATTTTAGAATCTCGTATCTGGGATATGAGTTATTTTTTTACAAAGAAAATGTTTTATAGATTGTACTAGTTTTTCAGTCAACTTTGCAGTATTATTAACAATTAATCGATATTCTCCAATATCGGATATTTAAAGTACTCTCTTTTTAAAGTACAAAATCAATATTTTAATTTTTGTGCTACCACATAATTACTGTGTGGTAGAAACAACTTCTTTTAGTATATAATACCCATCTAAAAATCGAAATATATATGAGCATACATGATCATACATGGGCCTGTATATGATCATACATGGGCATACATGGTCATATACGTCCATACATTGTTCAATATACATACATGATCTCATATATGACCATATATCTTTGGATCCAAAATTTGAGGGTATATGGACGTATATGATCATATACGAGCATACATGAATAATATATGAGCATGTATGATAATATATGCACATATATCACCATATACCCTCAAATTTCGGATCCGAAGATATATGGTCATATATGAGATCATGTATGTACGTATATGACCATGTATGCCCATGTATGATCATATACAAGCCCATGTATGATCATGTATGCTCATATATATTTCGATTTTTAGATGGGTATTAACTGTTTTTACTAAATTTTGTATTAAAGTAACCCATAGTGCAGTAAAGTGGAGAATTTTTGACATTTGCATATTTTAATTCTTATATTTTTTTTTGTTGTTAAGCCAATGGCTTAAACAATTATAGTTAACAAATGTCTAAACACCAACATGATTAACCGCAAAAAAAAAGGAATAAGCAAAAAAAAAAAAATAAAAACACAACTGCCACTGGCACAAATACTATAAACGATTGCTGCAAAACTGCGTCAATAGCCACAGAGAAAAAAAACGTCCAGAAAAATACAATATAACACGCATTTGCCAAATTTCATAACATTTGTTGCATACAAATAAACATTTTTTGTTCATAGAATCTACTTGCTCCATGAACATGAGCATTTATTTTGCTGTGGTCTTTTATCAATTTAACTGATGGTGGTGGTGTATGGTTTATATTTATTTGTATGCTCCAAAATGACACCCACACTTTCAGAACAAAAAACTACTTGTCAAAAACACATCATGGTTTGGGTTTAAACTTTTAAATAAATATGCATATGCACACAGAACAACACACTAGTAGAAAGATAGACAGTTATATGTTTCATATATGACGACTGGCATAATCATATATTGCATGTGGTATATATGATTATAAATGATATTTTTTTTTTGCAAATCTTTTTATATTTCTGACATAAATTCTTACAACAACTAACAATTTGATGGATTTTCTTGGTCACAATGAATTTTGTTAAATATGTGGTAATTGCCACCAACTAGCGACCATGACCGTTGTTGATTGCTGTTGTTTTAGCTGTGTTCATGTAAATGTTGTTTGTGATTATAGCATAATATAAATAAATTTAATGACTTTAAACAATTTTTGTTATTGTGAGAAATAAATAAGAAAATCTAAATGGTAATTATGACAAAATAAAAAGATAGATAAAAAAAAAACAGATGGATGGATCACCGGAAAGAGTAAATGTGTGTAAAAGTTTGTGTCTTAAGTCTTTTGATTGTTTTTATTTTAATTGATGAAAATGAGAATTTTTATAAATGAATAGTATAGTAGAATTCTAGATCATATAATCATATTCTTTTTATAAATTATTTTATTGTAAAGAAACATGAACAATTTTTATTAGTAAATTATAGAGAATAAAAATTGGGAAATTCCACAGAGCCAGCAGGATAGAATACTTAGTATTTTTGGTTGACGCTACCCAACCTTGTCCTTTTTGTCAAAATTTGGCTTATAAAATTCATATATGATAATAAAAAAGTAATATGGTAACTTTTCATATACACAGAAAAATAAAATATTAAGCGAACTATGAATGAAGCCAATTTTGCTAGAACAGATAAATTCGGTTAGAATATGGTCCCTGAATATTTTGGGAGTTAAAATTTAAATTTAGTTGTTGTAATCAAATTTTATTTTTAACTCATATTCCAACGATCCTTTTATGATCCAGAAAAAAAGGAGAGATTTAAGACGTTATAAAACTTAATTCTCTAAGGCATACGAGTAGAGTGAAAGCAAGAGATAGCGGGAGACGTCATAGGTACTCAAATAATTGTGACTTCGACCGGCACAGTTGGGGGAATTCAACATTATGGGATGGAACTTTTCCTCTGTTGATCTGCTTCTAATGGAGGGTGGCGTCATGGGATGACACACTTCCCCTGTTGATTTCGTTTTGGCGAGGACAATAATGCATAGAGTAGAACAGCGACCTGGAATTGCACGCTACCTGTGTTGACTTCGTTTAGGTGTGGACAAGAACCTGGGACGGCATGCTTCCTATCTTCGATGAGGGGGGGTCAACAACCTGGGATGGCATGTTTCCCTTTTGAGCTGTGTCTTAAGGAGAACAGCCAATTCAGATGGATGTTTCCTCTTATGAGCTGCTCCTAAAGGAGAACAGCGACCATGAACGGCCCTCTTCCTCTCTTCGCTTCGATTAGGGGAGGAAAAGGACCCTGTGTTGAGCTGCGTCTAAGGGATGAAAGTGACCTGGGGTGGCAAACACCTCTGGTCACTTCGATTAGGCAAGGGCTGCGACCTTTGAGAACATTTTTGATTTATTTAGTATTTGGATATTTCAATTCTGCAAGGACAACGACCTGGTTATGCACGTTTCCTGTTTTGAGCTACGTCTAAGCAATGAAAGTGTTCTGGGACCGCATTCCTGCTCTGATTACTTCGTTTAGGGAAGGCCAGCGGCATTTGTGAACTTCTTTATTGATTGTTTAAGACGATTTTAATTGGAGAGGACAAACCAATTAGAACGGCACATTTCCTCTCTTGAGCAGGGGAGCATGCTTCCTCTGTTAGATTTTTTGAAATTACTTCCAAGGACTTTAATGGATGTTGGCAGGACCTTCAAACACTCAAGTATATTCGCGTAAACTTCAAGGATGTTCGCAGTCCCTTAAAGCAATCCCGAAGGATCTTTAAGATTATCTGCAGGACCTCCTCAAGATGTTCTCAGGAAATTCGCATAA
>OX456526.1:21508608-21614507 GCA_949748255.1 Eustalomyia histrio
TGGAAATTCCTATGAAAAAATAATTTAATGTTTTTTCTTCATGTGTATTTTTCGATACACTCTAGAAAACTACCGGAATTTAAAGCTAGTGGTTCTATATAGCGTTCACAAACCAAATAAAAACCACTTATGATTTATTTTGGGCATGTAAATACCATATAAGTCCAATTGAGATAAGGCCTTTTGATTAAAGTTAGGTGTGAACATAAATCGATGTTAACCCATTTCACAGAGTTCGCCCTTAAATCAAAAAATAACAAATTTCATATAATCATCTTTATAAAGGGTGGTTAAATTTTAAGGCCCGATGTTGAATGTTGAAAGTTTTTTTCTGCATTTCATTTGACATTTCTCAATTTCAGACTAACTCAATTTGCACCATGGAAAGATACACAATCGAGCAACGCGTTTAAGTTATTCAGGCTTATTATGAAAATGGGCTTTCAAATCAAATTGCATATCGTGCACTTCGTGATTTTTCAATTTAATCGTCCAAATGTGCGTAAAATCGGAAGGAAAAATCGTGCAAAAATTTGAGCAAACCTGGTCTGTAAGAGATGTGAAAACACCAAGGCATGCATGCTCGTACAGCTCGTACTGCAGAAAATATTGCTGCTGTTCGCGATAGTGTGGCTGAAGAGCCGTCCACCTCAACTCGTCGTCGTGCCCAACAATTGCACCTCTCACGCTCGTCGTTGATGAACATTATGCATAAAAATTTTCAATTACACGCTTAGAAGGTGCAATTGACTCATGAATCAATCAATGAATCAATGGTCAGAATGGTGGCAAGAAATGGCAACAGTGGATGATCAATTTTGGAGGAAAATCAGTGATGAGGCACATTTTCACCTCAGTGGATTCTTCAATGAGCAGAATTGCCGCATTTGGGCGAATAATAATCCAAGAGTGATTGTCGAAAAACCAATGCACCCACAAAGAGTCACTGTTTGCTGCGGTTTATCATCGACCACATTTTTTCCAAATTAAGCCGGTCAGGCAGTTGCTGTGAATAGTGTTCGCTATCGTGAGATGATAACGAACCTTTTATGGCCGTGTTATCTTACGTGGTGGCGCTGTCAATTGGCCGCCAAGATCATGTGATTTGACACCGTTGGAAAGAAAAGTTGTACGTCGATAAGCCAGCAACAATTCAAGACCTAAAGGATGAACAAATAGAACCTCAATTATGCCTCAGCGTCATCGAAAATTTGGAATATCAGATAAAGGTGTGCCGCCGAGGTGGCGGCGGCCATTTGGACGATCATTTGTTCCATACATAAATGAACCATACCATATTATCATACTAAAAAGAAATGACAATAATTTCCTAAATAATTTGTGTTGTACTCCAAATCAACATCGGCCCTTAAAATTTTACCACCCTTTATTTGTGATCTGTAATTTGATCACAAGATGTACATGAACGGAAGGATATCGTTGAATAATCTCAGAAGATAATTCTAAGTCGATGGGTATACAATAAGGAAGACCTAGGTACAGTATTGTACTCTCTCCACGTAGTAGTGAAGGTTATAAAAATGTTTATACTGATGGTTAAAATACGTACTTTTATAAGTTTTTGATTTAGAATTTTAATGGAATTTAAAGGTCAAATTACGTAATTTGGGGTTCAGTTTAATTGTAGTATAAAATTCATAATTAGAACTACGTTTGAATTCTAACAATGTTTTGAATAATTTATATCCCATAGTGTACTGCTACAATTTTGTGGGGAGCCTGGATGAAGTGAAATAAGTTTGAATGTGTGTTAATTAGTGTGGGTCGAATTTAAAAAAAAAAATGTTCAATCAAAGAAAATAAAAACGGCTAGTGGGTAAAAGTTGGCAAGACAAAACAACCTTAAATTGGTTTACACTTGACCCGTTTATAAAGCGAATTTTCAGAATATTTTCAAAATTTACTCGTATTTTACATCTTTAGTTTTATTGTCTGTGACTTATTCTATATGTAAAAATCAGAACAAGGTTGCATTTTATATATTTTTTTGCGAAAATTTTATAGATGCTAGAAATACAGGAACAAGGTGCTGCTTTTAAAAATTTTCTTTTTCAAAATTTGTCTGGTTCAATTATATCTTTTCCACTGTGCGCCTTTGAAGATTTTACATTTTATCGGATTGCAGCCCACTCTAGTTAACATACATACATATATACAATAACGACTTAGGTCTTTTTGGGCTCAATAGAGCCTATGATGATGACATGCCCATTTGGTCAAAATATGTATATAAAAGTAATTTTGTATAGAAGGTTTCAACAGGCAGCAAAAAAAAAAAAAGTAAACTAAAAAACGAAATCAAGAAGGAAAAAAAATAAAACTAAAACACCATGTTTTTGGCTTTTGGAATATAAAGTCAAAGAGGGATCCACTTTTGAATTGCTTTTGATATTTAACAACAAGTTTGCTTAAGAGTTTGATTTTTTTTTGTCTTCATTTTTGGTATCATTGGACAAAACAGCTTCCTTTTTTTTAGACAGTGTGTAAGATTTTTTTTATTTTTGTTTTTTGGTAAAGGAAAGAGTGCAACTTCAACAAACTACAAGTTGTAGTTTTAAACGTAAAACATTTCTTTCTTTTTTTTATAAATTTTCAGTTTGTTGACCAACATACGAAACAACTCTGCAATAACAACAATAAAAACAACAACAACAACAAATCAAGTCTTAACAAAAACAATTGTGTGTGAAATTCAAATTCCTTTGCACACATGCACTTAGTGGCAATTTTTGAGCAATTTTGTCTGTTCGCTTTTTTTCTTATAATATTGTTGCTGTTGTTATTTTTTGGCCAAAAAAAAAAATTTAAAAATTACAAAATTAAGTTAATACCTTTATGATAAGAAACAAAAAAAAAAAAAATTACAACATCAATAACAACATCTACGAAAAAAAATTCAATTTTCCTTATAAGTACTTAAAACAAAATTGAAAATAATTTCAGATTGAAAAATATAACGTTTCTTTGAAATCGAAAAATTACAAAAATATGAAAGATTGAAAAACTCCATCAATTGTACAAAATTATAGAAATTATAAAATAAAATCTCACAAATATTATGTATTAAAAATTTGATAACACCGAAAGATATTTGTTTTGTTAACATTTATAAATCAAAAGACTTAAGATACAAACTTGGTTAACTCAAGGTCGGTTGAAGTGCTTAGATCAATACTAAACTCAGAATAATCAATTTCTGTTACTCGATTCTTTTAATTTAAATTAATATTTACAGTTACTGGATAAATTTATTTATTTATTTATTTATTAATTTATTTATTTATTTTATTAAACATATAATTACAAATTATATTTTAATACCCTAACCGAGCACTAGCAACGAAGGCCTTCAGCTCGTTGTAGCGAAAACAGACCAGAGCCTATGCGGGGAATCGAACCCACGACCCCCGCACTGATAAGCTAGCACGCTAACAACTAGCCTACCGGGGCGCTCTTCTGGATAAATTAAACAAAAGACTTAAGAGACAAACTTAGATTTTCAAGTCTAGAGTATGTTGATACGTATAAAAATGACTTTGGACACGAACTTTTTATACGTTCATACTGAACCACAAAGTATGGATTTTCGTTTTCTTTAAGTTTTCGATTTAAAATTTGTATGAAATTTGAAAGTCGAAAAGTTGAAATAAACGAAAATACGTATTTTGGGGTTCAGTATGAACGTATTAATCGATTCGGGTCTCAAGTTGCATTAAGCAAATGGATTTTAAAGAAAAACCAAATTTTTAGGAAATTATTATACACTCAAAATTATTGGTAGTTTAAACTAACTGCAAATGTAATTTAAAATAAAATTTAAATAAAATCACTTAAAAACCGGTCTACTAACTTTTCATTTAAATCAAAAAACTTTTCATTTATTTTTAAATTTTATTATATTAACTTACAATACCCGTAAATAATAAATGATTTTTGATTTATTTTGACTAAAACTGTAAAAACAAATTATATCTCCTATATTTTTTTAACTCTCAACATGTTAACTACAAAATCCGTAAAAAGTAATCATTTTTCCCTTTTTTTTATTTTTTAAGCTATTAACAAATTAACTAAAAACCGGTAAAAATAAATGATGTTTTGTTAGTTTCGTTTTAAATATTATATCTGTAAAAGTATCCCAGCAATAACAGACCTTATCCCTACGGGAAATGAATGATCGATTGATCCAAGGTGATAAATCTCTGATAGCTGAATGAGGGACATGCCTTAATACTGGTGTAAAATATAATTCAGTGTCTGAAAAAGTGGTAATAGCTGTAAAATTACCAGTGCCCCAACTATTAAAATGGTGGCAGAACCTTTACTAGTTGTTTGTAAGTATATAATTAAATAGCAAACAATTTTTTGTTCTTCAATTCAGTTAAAATTTGAAAAATATCCCCATTCTGTGAAGGTTTTATTTTTTTGAGAAAATAGTTTAAAGTCGCAGAATATAAAAAATGCAGGTAAGTTCAGTGAATGCACCTTATGGAATCTTTCAGAAACATGTTCTTAATATGAGACACGCGGGAGAAATATTGACAGGTTACATGCTAACTAATTTTCGTTTGCTCTGTGACATGTTCACTTGCAACAGTCAAGTGATATATCACGAAACTATTCATTCCCTACAAGTTCTGCAATATAACACATTGTGATTTATATATAACCAGTTTTTAATAATTACTTTTCCATTTTTTTTTTAGTTAAAAATTAGTAACAACTTATTTTCTAACTCCTGATAACAAATTATAATATAACTTTGTAAGTAAGTGACAAGGTAATGCGATGCAGTGTAGTGAATCCCAATTTCTAATACGATTTTCTTTCAAAAAGAAATATATAATTTAACCCTTTGATGGCAAATCGTTAATAAATGTTCCATTTTTAATTTTTGTCATATTTAGTGCATTTCGTAGCCAATTTTATTGAATGCGGACTGTATCAACCGAGGATAGTTGTTGTTTTCACCTTAGACTAACCATTTGGATCAATATGGTCTCAGAGCCAATAGGATATATATTTTTGTATAATTTTTGAAACAAATTTTTTCGTATCCTATTGGACTACAAAGAGGATCAAAATTTTGGTAGGACATAGTCCATTCCTTTAAAATTTAGAAACATTGATATATTTGGAATTGGGTTACTCCATTTCTTACTGAATACTCATACAATTTGGGACATATGTATCCCATGGATCGACAAATATCAAAATAAAGGAAGTTTTTACTCAGTTTTAATAATTTTTTGTGCGCACTGAAATCCAAGTAATTTTTATTTAATTTGATTTTTTATAGATTTTTCCCCTAACTTCAAATTTTGTCTTCAAAATTTTCTATCTCTTTGCAATTCGAAAAATTGTATATAAAGGATATTTCTGAACTACAGTTGAAACTCGATTTTTGCCCAAGTTTTTTTTTTTAAATGTTTGTCATATTCGTGATTTGAATACCAACATTAATTATATAATTTTACAGGTTGGTTGAAAAGTTCCTGCGCTCGAAATGAAAAAATACTGTTTTTGTTACGAAATATATTTTTTTATTCAATATAATCTCTTAGAAGCTTAATACACTTGTTCCAATGATCTTCCAATAATTTTATCCCATCCTTATAATGGTTTTCCGGAAGCTCTGCAAAATAACCGTCTACGGCTGCTATGGCCTCTTCATTCGACGAAAAATGCTTTCCACGAAGGAATTGTTTGAGATTTCTGAAGAGATAGTAGTCACTGGGAGATAAATCTGGTGAATACGGTGGATGTTCAAGCAATTTGTACTTTAATTCTTTGAATTTAGCCATCGTCAAAACACTTTTGTTAGCAGGTGCATTGTCTTGATGAAAAATGATTTTTTTTTCTTCTTTAAACCAGGTCCTTTCTCACAAAATTTTTCATCCAGCTGATCCAAAAGGCTGCAATAATATTCAGAGTTGATTGTTTTACCTTTCTGAAGATAATCAATTAACAAAATTTTATTTGCATCCCAAAAAACTGATGCCATAACCTTCTTTGCTGATCGTTGTGACTTCACCTGCTTTGGAGCTGAACAACCAGCTTCAGTCCACTGTAAACGTTCTTGTTTCAATTTAGGATCATGGTGGTAGATCCAAGTCTCATCCATAGTTATAAAACGACGCAGGAAGTCGGTTTTATTCGGTTTAAAACGCTCCAAATTACGCTGAGAAATTTGTTTTCGATCCAGTTTTTGTTGAATTGTTAATGTGTGCGGCACTAACTTTCCAAACAGTTTTTGCATACGTAATTCTTCATGTAAAATATGGAGTACTCGTTCGTCTGAGATGCCTATGGCATTAGCAATTTCACGCTTAGTCAAACTTGGATCTTCACTAACCATATTATGTACCTGCTCAATGATTTCTGCTGTGGTTGCAGTTTTTGATCGTCCTTCGCGTGGATCGTCTTTAAGGCTGGTACGACCACGTTTAAATTCACCAGCCCAAAATTCAAGGGTGCGTTTTGAAGGTGAGGACTCCTTATACACTTCTTACAATTGTTCATAAATTTCCTTTGCTTTTAAACCCTTCAAAACAAATAATCTAATGACTGCACGATATTAAATTTGTTCCATATTAAAAAAAATCAATGACACGTCAACTTCAAATGGCTTGTAAACAAAGAAAGAATTGACAGAATGACTTGCAACTTTGCATGTGTTCTCAGGACAGTTATAACAACTTGAGGAAAAAAGTTTGGAGCTAGCATGGCCATCTCTTGGTGAGCGCAGGAACTTTTCAACCAACCTGTATAAGACACTACTATAAACTAAGTTGTAGGCTTTTTTCCGTTTACTTAAAAATTAATTTGATTTATTAAACTCTTTTAATTAACAAATTAATAAAATACACGACAATGACTTATTAAAATTCAGCCATTACAGGTAACTTATTATTATTTGATTCAAAATAATAAAATAAGTAACATATTATAGATAATTCATTATTTTTATTTTGAAAATAATGTTGAATGTTAGGAGTACCCATTACAAAGTAATGTGTAAAGTAATGATATGTCACTACCAATTGTTTTGCTGGGAAAAACTTCTTATTTATTTTGTTATTTAAACTATCAAAAATTAATAATAATAAAAACATTTTTTTTAACAAACCCGTATGTAATCCGTATTATAACTAATTTGTATTTTTTTCTTAAATAAATGTAAAAAAGGTTTGAAAATATATTTCTTTCTACTTGAACTATTAAAACATTAATAACAAATAAAAAAAATACAATCAATGACGTTAAAAATATTTTGAGTGTATAAATGATCCATATCAAATGAATGGTATAAATTAATAATTGCATTTTTTGTTTTACTTTTTTAGACAAATATTTATAACAGACTCTGATAAAAATCATAATTTTAAATATTTGATTAAAAAATATAATTATTACAACTGACCCCAAAAAAAATAAATTCCAAACTCCTCAACCACAAACAAAATGTAATTTAAAATAAATATTTCTTATTTTACGTCATTTATTTCCTTATTATTATATTGTGGTGTGTTAATTTTTTTTTTTTTCGTAAATAATTTCCATCATCATCTTCATCAACTCGAAAATATCAGCGTATCAATCACTTTCAACAACATTGAAGCCGTCATCGACAAACCAACAGCAACACATATTTTGTTGTTTTTTCTTTTAGCCCATAGCAAGTGTCTGAGAGAATATTTTTGTGGTGGTACCGTAAATGTAACAAAGTTACTAGCTGCAGTATGCAGAGGACGATCGTGTTCATATAGAGATGGATGGCTGAGATGAAATATGTAACATATGTACTTAACAGTACCTTAATGTATTTTAACCAAAAAAAAAAAAAAAAAAATTATGTTATAAAATTTTTGAATATTTATTGTGTTTCTAAAGACTACAAGAGGAGTGTCACTTATAAGGCTGGTAGTCTTTATACAAATGAATATTTGGAATTTTGCAATATTACTTTTCGAAGCAAAAATAAGCTAAATTTAGAATATTTTTTAAAATCAGTTTCGTACACACACTAATTACACTGAGCTCGAATTTGACACTTTTTTAAGAATCTTGGCACTAGGACTATAACTTCTTTTTAATAAATACTTCCCAGCCACTACTAGGCTATGGATAATACTGTACTGATTATATAAAACCGATATCCTAGATCAGTTTGAAACAAAAATCCTTCGCACTGAATGCGATTCCTAAAACCTTCCATGATTTTTTTTATTTATTTTAAAATAACATAATAATATAAATAAAAGAAAAGTACCAACTAAGTGTTACAAGAAATAAATTTTGAGTTTAGTGTTTTAACAGTAACTAAAATGTGAAAAATTATTTTTAATAGTTGCATCAAAAAAATCCTTATTCCAAACTTCATCGCATTTGGTGCGGAAGCTTTTTTAACGACTCCAAAAAAGTAAAAACGCAATTAATTATATTTTTTCATGGACTATTCAGCCTTGCCAGGCAAATTCTGATATTTGTAAAAAATACCAAAAGTTATATACCTACTGGGTACCCTACTGGTAATAATTTGAGTACGTTGAATTCAATGGTTCGCGATTTAAAATTTCAAAACTAAAGTACTACAGGTTGGTTGAAAAGTTCCAGCGCTCGAAATGAAAGAATACTGTTTTTGTTACGAAATATATATTTTTATTTAATATAATCTCCTAGAAGCTCAATACACTTGTTCCAATGATCTTCCAATAATTTTATCCCATCCTTATAATGGTTTTCCGGAAGCTCTGCAAAATAACCATCTACGGCTGCTATGGCCTCTTCATTCGACGAAAAATGCTTTCCACGAAGGAATTGTTTGAGATTTCTGAAGAGATAGTAGTCACTGGGAGCCAAATCTGGTGAATACGGTGGATGTTCAAGCAATTCGTACTTTAATTCTTTGAATTTAGCCATCGTCAAAACACTTTTGTGAGCAGGTGCATTGTTTTGATGAAAAATGATTTTTTTTCTTCTTTAAACCAGGTATTTTCTCACGAATTTTTTCATCCAGCTGATCCAAAAGGCTGCAATAATATTCAGAGTTGATTGTTTTACCTTTCTGAAGATAATCAATCAACAAAATTCTATTTGCATCCCAAAAAACTGATGCCATAACCTTTTTTGCTGATCGTTGTGACTTCACCTGCTTTGGAGCTGAACAACCAGCTTCAGTCGACTGTAAACGTTCTTGTTCCAATTTAGGATCATGGTGGTATATCCAAGTCTCATCAATAGTTATAAAACGACGCAAGAAGTCGGTTTTATTCGGCTTAAATCGCTCCAAATTATGCTGAGAAATTTGTTTTCGATCCAGTTTTTGTTGAATTGTTAATGTGTGCGGCACTAACTTTCCAAACAGTTTTTTAATACGTAATTCTTCATGTAAAATATGGAGTACTCGTTCGTCTGAGATGCCTATGGCATTAGCAATTTCACGCATAGTCAAATTTTGATCTTCACTAACATTATAATGTACCTACTCAATGATTTCTGCTGTGGTTGCATTTTTTGGTCGTCCTTCGCGTGGATCGTCTTCAAGGCTGGTACGACCACGTTTAAATTCACCAGCCCAAAATTCAACGGTGCGTTTAGAAGGTAAGGACTCCTTATACACTTCTAACAATTGTTCATAAATTTCCTTTGCTTTTAAACCCTTTAAAACAAAGAATCTAATGACTGCACGATGTCCAATTTTTTCCATATTAAAAAAAATCTATGACACGTCAACTTCAAATGGCTTGTAAACAAAGAAAGAATTGACAGAATGACTTGCAACTTTGCATGTGTTCTCAGGACAGTTATACCAACTCGAAAAAAAAAGTTTGCAGCTAGCAGTGCCATCTCTTGGTGAGCGCAGGAACCTTTCAACCAACCTGTTTATACGATATTTTTGTACTTTTGTGATATTTTTTAAATTTCAATCAATCGAACGCTGTTAAATCCAATTTTTCGCTATTTTTTTCGCGGAAAAATTTTTTTGCATTATTTTTTTTCAATGAAATTTATTTTCTTTAACGTTCTAAGTAGCGTTCTTATTTGAAACGATAGACACTTTTATATTTGCGCGCTAGAGTTTGAATACAAAATTTACATGTACACACGGATGATCGAATGAGGAGGGGATTCCGATACCCTGATCACGGACGGATGTATGTGAGTACGGATGTAAGAGATTCTTATTAGATGATTTTATTTGATCCATCTTATTGCATTTGTAGATATATAACAAAGCGATAGCTACTTTTCGATATGGTTTTGGGTGTATATATTTAAAATGCGGCATTCACAACTGCTTTCTTGGCATTTTAGAGGTACACATCTGTCATTTATTCTCACTTAGACATTGAACGAAATAGTGTAAACAAAAAAGTTTTATTTTTTTGCTTTGAAAATGTTTAATTTGGTGCCAAGAAGTCGTCATTTGCGGAAAGTTTGAAAAAAATGTGCAGCTAAAGCACATCAATTGCTCACCCAAGCTTATCCAGAATATATTCCATCGATTTCAACGTGCAAGAGATGGTTTCAGAAGTGGTGATTTTGACACGGAAGTCAAAGACCACTTAGGTTATCCAAAAAAGTGCGAATATTACGAATTGGAGGCATGACTGGGTGAGGATTGTTATAAAACTCAAGCAGCAATTTCAGAACCTTTGCCAGCAGCATGATGAATGCAAGCAAGGAAATTGCATGTCCGAAATGTTGCTTGAACGCCATAAAAAGGAGTCATTTTTGCATCGAATCATTACTGGTGATGAAAATGGATCCATTACGACAATCTGAAAAACAATAAATGGTATGTGAAGCCAACCAACCAAATCAAGGCCAAAGCCGAGTATTCATGGCGCCAAGTTGATGCTCTGTAGTTGGTGGGACCAAATGTGTACCATCTATTAAGAGATGCTGAAATCTGGCCAGGCGATCACTGGTGACCTGTGCAAAACAATTGATTCATTTAAAGAGACTATTGGCCAAAAACTTCCTGGAATATGCGACCAGACATAAAGGAGTAATATTCCATCAAGAAAACGGTCAGACATATGTTGCAAGATCGGTTAAAAATCGTTAAGAAAATAGTGGTTGCGAAATTTAGCCACCCTCGCCTAATAGTACAGACCTTGCCCTGTCCAACTACCATTTGTTTCGGTCAACGCTCCCTCAGAAAAAATGTTATAAGAAAAATTTGTAAACGGTTTTCAATCTCACTTTACTATTTTTGTACTGACTTTTAGTAAAAAAAAATTATTATTTAGTAAATTTTTTTGCTATTTATATTTTAAATATTACAGAACTTTTACAAAATATTTACAAATTTTTGTAGCTAACTTCCGAAATCATTTTACAAATTTTTTAAAACCGATTTGCTAAAATTAGCAAAAAACATTTACTAATTTTAAAAAAGTAGATATTGCAGGAAATGTTATTTCTAATAATGAAAACTTAGACATACAAGCTTAAATTGCCTTAAAATGTTACATAGGCTGCAAAAAGGGATCGGAAGTAAAGATAATTTTCACAACCGAATCATGTCCAAAAATAGGATATCCACTTAAAATACCACTACACACTTTTTCAGTTCTAAAAATCAGCCCTTAAAAAATTAAAATTCGACCTTAAACTCCAAAAAATTTACTTTAACTATTTTTTAATACAAAATGAAAAATTCGTTTAAGTTTTAGGTATTTTTTAAACCTTTGATTTTTTTTAAATTATGTAAAAGTATTTTTTGAAAAAAAGATTAATAATAAAAATGTTATTCGATAAAAAAGTATTAATTTATATATTCGAATTCGTTTTACAAATTTCAAAAGAAATTAGCAGCTTTAAATTGTAACAAGTATGTTTAAAAATAATTGCGTTAATTTGCGCATTTTAATATTTTTTTTTTTTATAAATTCAAATTTTTCTATATTTTACAATTCATTGAGTTTACAGCAATTTACTAAATATTAAGTAGCGCTTACTAATTTGTTATACAAATTTAATTGTACTAATATTATAAATATTTATAAATATTTAATTTTTTTTTTTGCTGATTTTAGTAAGCCGATTTAAAATTCAACTTTACGTAAGGTTTAATAAAATTTATTAGCGGCTACTATTTTGTTCTACTTTTTTCATTGTACTACACGTCAGCAGACATGTATTGCTAAGATTAGCAAAAAATACAGCTGGGCTCAAATTAGTGAAATATCCAGTAATAACAGCAAAATTTTCAGTTGCCATTACAGATCTTTTATGGTGATTGCAGAACGTTCTTACTGGAAAATGCTTCACTTCAGAACAGGGTATTCGAAATTGGCTTGATTCGTTCTTGCCCTCAATAAATGAGCAGTTCTTTTGGCGCGGAATCCATGTGTTGCCAGAAATATTGAAAACGGTCATTGCTAACGATAGCCAATACTTTGATTAAATTTATATTGTATCAATGTTTCACAATAAATACCCAAAATTTTCCGAACATTCCGGATTTTATTAATTACAGACCACGAACATAAAGTAATAATTAAAATCGCTTTTTTCGAAATTACTGTTAGGTCCAGATATTATGAATATCGCAAACAACTCAAAATTGCTTCGGCTCGGCAGAAAATTTATTATTATGAAAGGGTTAAAGTAGACTATCCACTATTGAAATAGTCCTTTGTTGAGATTTTATACAAAATCCTTTCTAGAAATAAATAAATTTGTCCCAAAGGCAAAAAAATTATAATGAAATTTTAGATTTGTTTTTGTTGTACCTATTTCAGCTAATATTTTATAAAATATACTTTTTTAAGATTTAGTACTGAATAATGTTACACACAGAAAACAGCTTCGTGCTGACAATCGAATTTGTAGCCAGTATAATGCTTCTGTTGTGGCAACGGAAATTTTCGGTTTGTGACAACAGAAAACAAAATTGAGACATGAGTAATATGACAAAAGTATTTCGGTTGCCTCAATAACAATGCCATAGTCTCAACAAAAAAATTCCGTTGCCGCAACTAAACCATTCGATTGGCAACAAATTCAGTTGCCAGCACGAAACTGTTTTCTGGGTGTATACAAAATTATATTACCGATATCTTGAATAAATAAATGAAAAAAAATATACATTTTTCTTCAATTGTCATGAGCCAAAAGTGCCAAAAAATAATACCAATTTCAGCACAGACAATGTTCTTTTATTTAATTTATACTTCAACAAGTAGCTAAAAATTAAAGGAATTGTATAGAAGAAAAGCAAATAACACACAATACAACAACAGCACCAACAACAAAAACAATTCTATACATTTAAACAAAAATAAAAAGGCTTAAGAAACACAAGAAGAAGCAAAAAAAAAAGGAAGGTAATTTTTGGTCAGGCATTCTTATACGCTTGATAACACACATCAACCACACACCAAAATACCAACAAACAATATCCGAATACCAACTGAAATGGTAAAAATATGCAATGTGCAAAAATCACATACACATACATACATTTATATCCGAATCAAAAACCGAGAGAAATTCACCACAATCACCAAAAACCTATACAGCTACTCTCGTAAAGAGCAACAACAATATGATAAACCAACAAAAACAAAAGCCAATAAGAAAATTAAAGCAAAACTCAAAAGACACAACACAAGAAAAGAAGTTAAAAGCACAAAAACAACAATAACAACAGCATTTGAAACAAACAACAAAAAAAATCAACAACAACGCAACCTGCTGCTCCAAAAGAATGGATGATTTTCAACATACTTTTAGCTTTAAATAAAAAATTAACAAAAAAAAAAAAATAAACCCAAAATGTTGCTACCCCAAACCCCACCATTAGTCTCTGATGTGTGGCAGTAGCAGCAATACGAAAAATAAGCTTATTGCACACGTTCCATGATCCTTGCAGCATCTAAACAAGCAAGCGAGCAACAACAAAAAAACAACCCAACCATCCATCCAGTTTGCCACCGCATACCAATCATCAACAGCAACATGCGGCCTCAACATTAACAGCAACACAAACTACAACAACAATACTATAACAGCAACTAGGTTTTTGCTTCATGCACTGTTGACAATTTGGCGATTTTCTGATCACATTCAGTGGTTTTAATTTGTCCCAAGCCAGAAAAATTGTAGATTAACTAGAAATATAGCGACTTCTTGTCAGCCGAAATTTAATTTTTCAAAATCCGTGATAATGTTCAAAATACTATAAAGTTCACATTTTTAAATTATTTCTATTAAAAATTAACCTTTATAACGATATTGCTTATACAAGGTGATCTAAAATGTATCCCCCAAACCGAAAGATGCTATAACTTTGGAAAATGACGGCAATTGTCAGTTCTGTTTTATTTTATTTTTTGTGTTGAACCAAAGCTCGGAGTATGTCCCTTTAAATGCAGTATATTGTGTTGATATCCGGAAAACGGATTAGAATAAGGAAGAGGAGTGTTTGTAGACTGAAATTATCGACATTGAAAGTAGTTCTCTTGGAAAATGTCTGCTGGTAATCTATTGACAGGTTTGACTGATGAATGAATTTTCTTAAATTGCGCTGTGAGATCTACTGGAAAATCGACAACAAACGAATTTGCTCTATTACATAGAAAAGTGGGTGTTGCGGACGAAAATCTGGACTCTGGGAATAAGTTCACTTTTCTCAATCGAACACATCACATTGTAGTATCGATAGAACAGTGTTACACAACCCAAATTCCGACAATCAGTCAATAGCGCTGGTCACTCTACTGTCACTGATAAGCACCAACACCCTTTTTGGGACACGGCCCAAAAGTTCCAAAATAGACTTTAAAGATCCTGCCCATATATTGGAATTATATTCCATCTTCAATCGAATATAGGTGGGATAACTAATAAGTAGGTCTAATTGGGTGAAATAGTCCCTACATCGACCAAGGCACTTGAATGCTTCTGTCGGCACGGATATCATCACGTTGAATTCCCATTCCCAGAACATCAATGGTATCCGATTCCTCAATATTAATACATACCGCCCATATGTACAGATTACAATGTTGGATACACAGCCCTATGGGACGACAAACAACATTGGGTTTGGTGCGCATTAAGTTTGTTCCTATTCGCACAAGCCCTTACAGAGATTGTTAAAAGTTCTTGATTGACTCTGGCATTCATAATCTGTCTTCTGCTTTCAAACTCAACGAGGGCTGGCCTACCATAAAGATAAAAAGCACACATATATATAGCTGTCTGCTGCAAATGATTGCATTGGGTTAAAAGTTTAATCAAGAAAGTCGTTAAGGAAGATAAGAAAAAGACGGATAGAAAAAACAGAACCTTGCGGCATCAATGATCCTTGCTGAAACTCGTTTGATGAGATCCTCACTTATAGTGCGATCTCTCATAAAGCTCCAAATAAATCGGGAGATATGATTACTGACACCAAAAGCAATAACCTTTGATACAAGTGCGTCGTACCACACATAGTCGAACGAATTAGTAGATACTAGAGAAAATATCTTGATTTCCCTAAATTTTGTGAATGAAATGACCTAGCATCCCGAAATAAACTCCAAAAGCTCTCCCATAGAACGACTTCTAGGAAAGCCGTAGTGTCGATCGCTAAGAAGTGAAACTGCATATATTTTACAAGATTGTGATTCTTCATGCATGATCAACAGGTTTTTATTGCCGCAAATTGGTGAATTGGGACTGGAGGCATGAGGCTTAATCAATAAGGTGCAACTTTACGTACAGCTCGCGCTACATTGGACATTTTGAAAGATGTGTTCCCGGTGCTCTAATTTCTTGCTTCGGTGTCCGATCGCCCGATTTAAATGCTGCAACTTTTTTTTTGGGGTTTTTTTGTAGTCACGGGAAGCTTTCAAGGAATATATTCGACGAGAATGCAAAAACGTATCGCCCGAAGCTCTCTTTCGAAAACGATGAAAAAGGCGGCAAAAAGAACTCAAATGATCATCAATAATGACGGCGCTCACCAGGCCGACATAATCATCAAAAAAAAAATGGAGAAGAATCTAAAGGTCCAAATAAAAATTAAAAAAATTTTAAGTTGTTGGGTGTATAACATAAAAATGCGCCGCTTTTGGAAAATTTTGGGCGTTTATTGTGAAATATTTGTACAATATGAATTTATTCAAAGTATTGGCCGTTGTTAGCTATGACTTTTTTCAATCTTTATGGCAACACATGGATTCCATGCCAAAAGAACTGATAATTTTTTGAGTGCAAGAATAAATCAAGCCGATTTCGAATGCCCTGTTCTGAAGTAAAGCGTATTCCAGTAAGAACGTTCTGCATAGATCGAAACAAATCGTAGTCGGACGGGGCAAGGTCTGTACTAAAAGGCGGGTTAGGCAGAACTTTCTAACCACTATTTTATAAGTAGTTTTTAACTGGTCATGAAACATGTAGCCGATGGTAGTCATGATAAAATGTTACGGCTTTATGCGCGCTTCAAAGAAATAAATTGTGTTCTGTACAGGTCCCCTATGATCGTCTGGCCGGATTTCAGCAGCTCATAATAAATGCATTAACTTGGTGCCATTTATATTTGGTTTTGGCTTTGATTTGGTTTCTCATACGATGTGTTTCTCTTCAGGTTGTCATAATGGATCCAATTTTCATTGCATTTCGAACATGTAGAATTGTCTTCCAACGTCTCTTGGCTTCGACTCATGTGGTGCCCAATTTCCTCGCTTTTGAATGAATCCTGCTACTTGAAAATGATTTGAAATTACTGCTTCAGTGACTACCAATGATTTTGGAAGTTCTTATTGAGTTTGACAAGACTCTCCATCCAGTAATACCTCCATTTCATCATCTTCGAACTTTTTTGGCAAGTTGAAATCGATGGAGCGTAATTAGGATAAGCTTCGGTGAGCAATTGATATCCTTTAGATGTATTTTTTTCCAAATTGAATAGGTAAGCAAAACTTCCCGCAAATGATTATTTTTTGGCACAAAATTCGACATTTTCGAATCAAAAAAAAAAAAAGAACATTGCTGTTTACACTACTTCGTTTAAAGACTAAGTCAGAATAAATGACAAATATTAAACCTCCAAAATGTCATATAAGTTATTAAAGGCACAAACCATTAGTAAAAGATACGTTATAGGTATAGAAAAGCATGGTGAAGTTTTTATTTATAGATGATGTTTAAAATGTATATGTAGAAAATGAATGTTATTCTGATTCGAGATCATGGATTTTGTTTTTCAAATGGTAAATAAATAATATTGTCATAAATAGATTATATTTTTATTTATGTAGACTCTAGCCGAATATTTTCAATTACATTTAGCACATTCAAGGGCACAAATTATTTTGATGAAGGTCGTAGCTGATCCGAAAATGCATTCCATATTCCAAAAGTAATTTTTTTCAATTCAAAAAAAATTCCATATTCTTCAATCAGTCTTAAATACATTTCACAGATATAGAAAAACATTATCGGGTAAATATTATTGTACCACCCTCTACAAGTCTTGTACTTGGCCATACATGATACATACATGGTAAGACTAAGAATTGTTATATATATGACCATACATGATCCCATATATGATTACATATTTGGGGATATATGTATGGTAGTATATTTTCATATAACAATATATGACCATACATAACCGTATACCTTCAAATTTTGAATTTAAAGATATATGGAAACATTCGAGATCATGTATGGTCAAATATTGAACTATGCATGAACGCACATGATATATGTATGCCTCTACAAGTCTTGTACTTGGCCATACATGATAAGGTAAGACTAAGAATTGTTATATATATGACCATACATGATCCCATATATGATTACATATTTGGGGATATATGTATGGTAGTATATTTTCATATAACAATATATGACCATACATAACCGTATACCTTCAAATTTTGAATTTAAAGATATATGGAAACATTCGAGATCATGTATGGTCAAATATTGAACTATGCATGAACGCACATGATATATGTATGCCTACACCCAGTATATTATGTAGTTAACTGTTTGTAGTTTAAAAAAAAAGTTTTCCGTTCCATTTTAAAATAAAGGAAAATACATTTATTTTTCAAAGAAATATCTTTATTAACTTTTTTATACATTTATTCGAAATAATTTACTATCATTTACCATTTTTTTCATTTGATTGAAATTTAATAAAAATTTACTCACAAAACGGAAACTTGTGGTTTATTTGTGTCCGTAACAGTTATTACAAATTTAAATTTAGTTTGCTGTCTGTTTCAAAAAAAAAATATTCAAAAAATTTCAATTTGTTTTTTTAATATTAATATTTTATTTATTCAGCTAAAGATCTTTTCTTTTTTTTATAAAAATTCTTATTTTATTTTCAATATTTCGCTAACAATTTGTTAGCATCTTCATTTATTTATTTATTTAAATTGGTTATATATATACAAAATTTTTCAATACAAATTACAAGAACTTCATAAACACACATGCATATACAAACACATTCATACAAAAAGTGTTTATAGCTTCATATGCATACATACATTTTGTATTGTACGAGTATATAAAAAAAAAAAAGAAATACAAAAATGAAAATAATTTCAAATAAATTAAAAAAACATTTATTTTTTAAGTATTGGTAGGTAAAATTTTGACATTTATTTTAAATGATT
The DNA here is from genome assembly GCA_949748255.1 of Eustalomyia histrio. Taxonomy (NCBI): domain Eukaryota; kingdom Metazoa; phylum Arthropoda; class Insecta; order Diptera; family Anthomyiidae; genus Eustalomyia; species Eustalomyia histrio. The sequence continues at coordinate 21,527,274 of OX456526.1, forward strand.
ATATCATTTGTTTCTTACGGATGTGTCAGTTGATTAATCGACATTTAAAAATAAATAACAATAATTTAAATAAAAATTAAGTAGACCAGTTTTTAAATGAAATATCATTTCTTTTAAATGATATTTTCAGTTATTTTAACTTACAAACTTTTTTAAGTGTATGTATGTAATACACCAGCCATTGTATGACTATGCATGTTCATGTATAAATATTTCCATTTTTAAATAGGCTTTTTATAAAATTAGCGATTTTCTAGTGACTTTTGGAAAACAGTTAAGATCAGTGCATTATGCTACATTACTACTCGTACTTTGACTACTACTACTCGTTGAATATTGCACAGTGGTAAAGAGAGAAAATAAAAACATGTTAGAATCTATGTATACTAGATATTTAATTGAAAAATCTTTTCTATTAAATATCTTTGAGGGCAGGGTTGTATTGTAATAATTTTTTATTAAAAGAATTTGATTTTATCATCAGGCTAAAAAAAAGTTAGAAAACCTTTAATTAATATTTAATATATCCATTACTTATTCCCCATAATCCACAGTCCATTGGTTATACGAGTATATTGTTGGAGATGTTTGTCTTCTTAAACCAAAATCGAAGAAACAACAAAAAGGCACCAACAACAACAACAACAAAAACATTGTATACAATAAAACCTGTTTTTATGTTAACATATGAATATATTGCGTATATTGCAACAACAATAACAAAAAGCAGTAGCAGCAGCAACAAACAACAGCCATGGTACACGACAATGATTGTATGTGTTTGTTTGTGTGTGAATGTTTACAACTCTATGTCTTTTCTTCACATTGGCCTGGCCAGGCCATGCCATACTACAACAAACCCATAGTATGATCTGAGCCTCCTAAGCTATGCTTATTTTCGCTCGTTTGCTGTTTTTCCTCTTCTTCTTCTTCGTCTTAGTGTGGAGTTTTTTTGGGTCTTTTGTTTTCTTGTATTTATTGTGTTTTTATTTATTTTTTTCAACAAAAATTTTGTTTTTTATTTTTATATTGTCATTCGCTCTTTCATGGCATATTGTTTATGTTTGTCTGTTGTTAATGTGGTATCTTCATTAATAGTTAGTTGGTAGTTTTTAAGTGGAGAATAGTTTGTGCAGTGAGAGTCCATAATTGAGAGTATTTTGTCAATGAGTATGAAAGAATTTACAGCATCCCATATAAGTAGAGGTTGTAAAACAGGTATGGTGAATTTTTTAAATTAAGATCTTTTTTTAGCTCTCTGTTTTTATTCAGAAAGCAATTGAGAGCTAATATAAGTGGTTAATGCTATAACACAGTGGCGTTACGGAAACTATTTTAGATCATAATTTTGTGGTATATAGGAACCCTTTTGGATTTCTTAAACCTAAAACTTAAGAAACAAACTTATTTATGTTATACTAAAAAAGACTTATACAATTTAAATTTCACCAAATAGTTATGTCCAAAATGTTACTTTTATTTAAAAACAAAAACAAGTAAAAGCTTTATCGAGTTTTTGTTACAAATTATATAAATAAATTTGAGAAAAGTTCGAGGTTAAAAAAATAATAACGTTTATGGAGGTGAAAACAATGTGAACAAATTTTAAGTTAAAAAAATTAAAGTAAAAAAATATTTTGTAGCAAAAGAAAAAAAAATTTATAGTAAAAACTCAAAAGTTTTTCACCTCAAAAAATATATTTTTATTAAAAATATTTATAAAAATATTTTTTAATTAAAAAAAAATCTTTTTTAAAAATTTTAATATTTTTTTATAAAAAAATTTTTAATTAAAAAATTTTAAGAAAAAAATCTTTTTTGGGGCGAAAACCTTTTGAGTTAAATATCAAATATTTTTCAGGTAAAAATATTTATATGACAAAATGACATTATTCCAACGAACTTAATGGACTAAATAATTTATGATTTTAATACCCTTGCATTCACATTATTTTTATTCCTATCTTCAAATTAATGATAATCATTTAAAGAATTTATTTTACTAATTAATGAGATGTTTTAAAGACATATTTTCTCAAATCGATAAATGTTACTAAAATCGCTGCATTTAAATTAGTGTTTCATATTTCAATTCCACTTGTTCCGCATGTATTGTGTTTCAATTTTAATAGTTCCCGTTCTTTTTCATTTCTCTCTTTTTTGAATGGATCGAGAGACAGGTGGAATTAAAACACTTAACACAAGAAACGAGTTGGAATTGAGAGAGCCTATTTAAGTAGACAAGGAAAACATAATTGGATGTGAAAAGAGAGAAATTCCATTTCGTTCTCCTTGTATAGTGCTTTAATTCAACTCGTTACCTGTTTCATTCCATTTCATTACCGATGTGTAGTGTTTTAACTCCACTCGATCCTTAATTATATTCCATTTCGTTTTCAAATTTTAGAGTTTCAATTCCACTCGTTCCTTAAATTTCAGGCTTGGGCAGATATTTTCTGCTTTTGTACCCCCATTTTTCCACATTCTTGTGCACAATTCCAAAAACTATCTCATTGGTGAATTAACCCATACTCAACGTAACACCTGTTTTAAATTTCAGGGTTTTAACCAAACCGGTTTGGCGGGTCATTAAGGGGGAGACTTTTTACAGAGACTTTCACCTTTTTTTTTCTCCCCGTTCGTCTTATCATCTATCTTATCATGATTTTAATTTTAAACTTACAATATATTTTCCGTTACCGACTGTAATTTATTTAAAAAGTAATACGAGGAGTTTGTTTTTAAATGAAGCATCAATTGAAGTTCATAAAAATATATTTTTTAATTATTTGAATCAGTCATTCAAAAAACAAACTATGAAAATTTACGGACATTCAGTTTTCTATTTCTAAAAATAGAAATTCATATAATTCATTTTTTTTACCAAAATAATTTGTTTATATAAAAAATTATTTCAATAAAAATTACAATAAATTATTCAAATTATTTATACACACAAAGAAAATAAAAAAATATATACATCTGTGTGTGTTGTGGTTTGTAAAATTACATACAATTAAAAAAAATTTTCAATTTTATAAACAAAGTACAAAAATCGTTTTTTTTTTTCTACGTTTTGTCAGTTAAAAATTGATGGTTATTTTAAACGAATTTTTATTGCTTTTACTACGTTTGTCGATTATTAAACAATGATTGAAAATAAACTACAAAATGGGCTGAATATTATGAAAAATCAGTAGTCTTCTTTTTGATGGTATTTTCTATTAATTTAATATGTATTTTAGTCTATTTTTTTACGAAACAATATTGTGAGCAGTCCTTCACTTCTCCCCTTTTTTGTCCCTTTCTGCGGATGTTCCAAAAATCCCAGCTTGGCGGTTATCTACGCCGGTGCAGACATCTACACGCAAAGAAAAAACATGGTTGCAATATGATCACAGCTACTATATTGTGCTTGCTGTAATCGGGTACGGTTGTCACAACCAAGTTATTGGATTTCTAATCATTAACATGGTCGCTACCATCATTATTTAGTAAATATTTTACAATTTTATGATTGGCACCTTCTATTTATAACACCATTGGCTGTAACCATACTGTGGTAGTAAAAATTCTGACTGTGAAAAAATATGATAATTATGCAACGATAAAATACTGGCAGCAATCAATAAGTAATTATACATCAAATAAAACATGACTTTAACATTTACAGTCATAATATTGTCCTGTCTTCATAAAAACTAAAATTTTATCAGTTCAGTCAATTTGTTTCTACTACAAAATGTCTTAAAAAACCCAATCATTTATTATTTACTAAAACTGGACAAATATCAGATGGGTAGAAAATACCTTTCACATGTCATTAAATAAGAAATAAGAAGATTTTTTTAAAGGGGTTTTTCGAAAATTCCTTATACATATAATATTATTTACACTAATCAATTCATTGCCTTTCTTTGAAAGAAAAATTTATAGATTCTTAAGAAAATACTTAAATTCTAAGGACTTTTTCTAGTAGAAATATTATTATATTCTAAAGGAAAATTTTTAAAAACTTTCTTAAAAAAAGTCCACTGAATCAAAGTTTTTTTTGAAAGAAAACTATTTTTCTTCAAAAAGTTCTTATTATCAATTTTTTTTAGAAAAAAAAATTCTAAAGGAAATATTCTTAAATTTAAAGTTTTTTTTCATAGTTTCTAAGAATTTTTCCTTTAAGAAATTTTCTTAGATGATGGATCATATAATGATAATCCATGAATCATATTGTAGTTATAAGGGACCATAATATGATAATATTTTGAGGATAATATGATTACGTGCGATAATTATATGATAAATTCAATATAACATGTTTATTTAGGATCATAATATGGTAATTTTTGAATCATAATATAACTGTAGGGACCATTTTGTGGTAAAAATATGGTTATTTTATTATCATAATATGATAACCATATTATAGTAGGGCTATGATTGCTACAACCATATATCCAAAAATATATGATGCTCTTCGAATATGATTGCCCCAACCATGTTTTTTCTTTGCGTGTATGTACCGAATTTCAACTTTCTGCCTCCAGCGGTTTAGGTTGTTTGGAATGTTGAGTCAGTTAGTCAGTCATGTTATTCCTTTTTATAGGAGATTAAAAATCGTGATTTTGAAAAGACAAATGAAAATTATTTTTAAATATTTTTGTGAAAAAAATTAAAACAAAATTTCGGTTGCTGTTTAAAGCACATATAGTTCATTTGGATAAAAAATATTCGGTTTAATTTGTGTTTCAAGATCTGTTTTGTTATTGAAAAATATTTATACCGCCACTGTTTCAAAAAAAAATATCCACACATATCGGCTTGGCATTCTAGCACCTTTAAGTTAATTACCCATACCAATAGTTTATTGTTTTTGGTTTTTGTAATTAAAATGAAAAATTAATTAAAAAAAAAATAATAAGAGAAAAGAGACAAACAAGTAGGTATAAAAATAAAAGTAAACAATATGGCAACACATTAAAAATGTTGTCATATTCTAAAATAGTTTTATGCTTCAAGTGATTTTGAAGTTGCATATAAGATCCTCTTTGTTTTTATCAAACAACTATGACTCCTTAAAAAAAATAAAGAAACTGAACTTAATAATTCTTTACACTAAACCAATTTATTTTTCGCTTTTCCAGATTTGAAGACATTCTGCACTTTAGTTGTTGTTGTTGTATATTTATTATATTTGTGCCTTTTTTTTCTCATTATATGATTCTCTAAAAAAGGGTTCTTCTTCTGCTTAGCTTTATGCAATGTTATTTTGGTGTATTGAAGAGGAACTCGTCCCGTATTGTGTTGATGCGTATGTGTCTCTGCATGATAATTTCTTCTACTACTTTTTTACTTTTATATTATATTATGGCTGTGTGGCTAATTGTGGACCTGTCGTCAGTTTCTTATTTTTTAGGATTTTTTTTTTAATATTCTTTTTGTTATATTAAAGCAATTTTTTGCTGAATTTTAAAATTTTTATTATAAAAAAAAAATTGGCTGTTGCTGGATGGTTAGATGTTATTTTTCATTTTCGTTGTTTTTTGGTTTCTGTGTCTTCTTAGGAGCATATACATTTCTGTTAGATGAATGCAATCTGACAATGGTATGAGCATAAACAGCAGCCAGCCACCAGAAAGGGTACCAATGGTTATACCAAATAATATAATATAATATTATTATTGAATAGTTGTGGCTGCAAAACAGCGGCTAAGAATGGTTATATCATGCTGAGTCTGAGCGAATGATATGAATAATATATTTAGTACACGGTGAAAAGTAAAAAAATAGCAATTGTAAATAATTTATAGCAACTGCAACAGCAATTGTTTATAATTATATTAATTATGATAACAAAGATCTATACTCGTATTTTCCATATATGTTTTTAAAATTTTACTTTAATATAATATTTTTGAAAAAATGTTATTTTATGGCTTTTTGAGATTAATAGTTAGATTTATTAAATGGATATTCATTGGACTCCGGTTAGGATAAATACACAATTGTAAAATATATACAAATCGATCAAATCTAAAAACATCCATTGATATCGGTTTTAAATATACATATCTGCCAATATTCAGAAAAAAGAAAATCTATAAAGCTTGGAACGATGCTTAACTCACATTTAATTTTTTAATTAAAATTTATTTATTTATTTATTTATATTAATCATATAAATACAAATTATATCCTAATACACTAAGCGAGCACAGGCCATCAGCTCGTTGTAGCGAAAACAGACCAGAACCTCTGGTGAGAATCGAACACACGACCCCCGCACTGATAAGCTAGCACGCTACCAACTAGCCTACCGGGGCGCTATAAATTAAAATTTAATAATTTATTATTCTTTAACAACATTCCTTCTGAATTCATTCACATTCACACAGTGATAATATATTTATTCTCTCATGAATTCATTTCCTTTAAAATTACCTAAATTAAATAATTTATAAATTCAATTCTTCTACAATGGTTTTCCATTATTCCTTTTGTAAAAGATTAAAAAAAAGTTTTGCAATTTTAAATAATGGTGTGTGGTTAAGATGTCAATATTAGATTCCTAAAATATGCTGTACTTTTATTTAATAAGGAATTATCAAGTAGTGTCAAGTAGTAATTTACAAATCGAATAAAAGTACTATTTTGATCAGCTATTTTGTAAGAAATTCGAACATATGTATATAAAAACAAAATAATTGAAGTTGATAATAATTCAATTAAATATTAATCTTTGTGAATAAAGTTTATGAATTAATTTCAGAGAAATGGATTTATGGTTTAAGTTTATGTATTAATTTCAGGAAAATGGATTTATGGGATTGTGTACAATTTTTAAAGCTGCATTAGATTTTGGTAGATTCACGCAGAGAAAAAACATGGTTGCAAAATGATCACTGCTACTATATTGTGCTTACTGCAATCGGGTATGGTTGTTACAACCATATTATTGGTTGTCTAACAATCAACATGGTCGCTAACAGTATTATTATAGTAAATATTTCACTATTTTATGATTGCCACCTTCTATTTTATAACATGATTGGCTGTAACCATACTGTGGTAAAAAAAAATTCTGACTATGAAAAAAAATATGATAATTATGCAACCATAAAATGCTGGCCAACAATCAATGAATAATTATACATCAAATAAAACTTGACTTTGACATTTACAGTCCTAATACGAGTATTGTCTTGATTTCATAAAAACCAAAATGTCTTAAAAAACAATCATATTTTTTTTACTAAAACTGGAAGATGGGTAGAAAATACCTTTTATGTGGCAATACAACATAGACCTATTCAGATCCAGTTTATTTTTTTTAAACTTTAGAAGATTTTTTTTTGAGGTTTTTTTTCGAAAATTCCTTATTCATGTAATATTATTTACAATAATCAATTCATTGTCAAAAAGATTTAATATGGATCATATTATGATAGTCCAGAAATCATAATATAGTTATGGGGATCACAATGTAATAACATTTTGAGAATACTATGATTACATGCAATCATATTGTGATAAATTCAATATCATAATATGTTTATTTAGAATCATAATATGGTAATTTTTGGATCATAATATAACTGTAGGGTCCATATTATGGTAAAATATGATAACCATAATATAGTACGACTATGGTTGGCATAATCATAAACCCAAAAATATATGATGCTTTTCGAATATGATTCTCCCAACCATGTTTTTTCTTTGCGTGTTTAAGCTCAAATTGAAGTAATTCTTTCGAAGCTATGATATGTATAAAGCAGGGACTGAAACCTAACCCGAACCCAAACGGGTTCAGTTTCGCTGTTTATAAAAACTTTGAACCCGAAACCGGGTTCAAAAATATAAAAAAAATATTCGTGCAGTTCATGGAGTGAAAAATGTTTGATCGAAAAATCATCAAAATATAACATTTCTTGCATTCCAGCTTGGAGTGCTCGACACTATATCTAGTGCTTTTAAGCAAATACTCGTACTTGAGAAAGAGCTATTTGCAAAAAATTGCGAACACCAAAAATTTCTTCTGTAGCTAAAAAGCAACACTTGAAAAAACCATACTAGACTGTCAAACTAGATGGAATTCCAATAATGACAAGCCTTATTGGAATACAGAAGCTTTTGTTCGGAACTACTGGATGCTGGAATGATAATATTTAGAATATTTGTGAAGAATTCGTAGAAGTTTTTGAGCCTGTTAAAAAATTACATCTGAAACTACAAAAAGAACAAACGACTTTAGGCAATTTCTGTAGAATCTGGCTTAGTTTTAAATTAAAGCATTTTCACAAGAATTATATTTAAATATTATAAAAAGAGATAATCACTTTATTAATAATCTACTTTTAATTGCAGCATTTTATCTAGATAGAAGATTTTAGATAATGCTAAGTCCCGAAGGTGGTGAAATGCTAAAGAAATATATTTTAAAAGCAAAAATTTGCAAATGGAAAGAGAAGAAGAGAACTTTATTGAAGAGTATCAATATCTTGTTCTTCAGAAGATGATGAAGATATCCTCGAACAAGTTTTAAAAAATAAGGAACGATTTTCTTAATAAAATTCTTCAAATGAGAGGGCCTTCTTGCCTTGGAATTCATTTTTTTGCCACAAAGAACAAACTTAAAAGAAGAGAACTTAAAGAATATATTAATTATAAAATTTAATAAAAATTTAATAAAAATTTCTTTAAAAAATACATAAATTTCCTATTGATAAAACATTTATACTTTTTTATATATTTAACCCGAACCCTGAACCGAACCGAACCCAAACCTGAATTTTTTATTTCGATTAACCCGAACCTGAACCTAAACACATTTTTTCAGGGTTTTAGTCCCTGGTATAAAGGAATGACATTACTGATTGGCTTATTAATCCGTTAAGATAGGATTATTGGAAATTCCTATGTGGACGGGCAAAAACAGGAGAAGTCTTCCCCATGCCTAAGCCGCTTTGGCTTAAAATATTGGGATATGCGCTTATTGATCGATAAAGTATATTTTCGAATTTTCGATATTAACGTGTAAAAATTGAGCCTAAATCGATTTGGCTAGAAACATAAAATTTGTCTTCCTTGGAGTATGCCATAATTTAATGATAAGTTACTTTTTAAAATTTTCACATCGAACATGGTACAAATGGAAGTACTAAAAGTGGAAATGTCTCCCTAGTGGTCTGCCCAAACAGCTGTGTGCTAATTCATTGATAAGGTGATTTTTGGAATTTCAGACAGGAGGAGGTAAAAACGAGAAAAAATTGATAATGGAAGTTACCATGACAAAAATCCTACACTTAGATTCGCTCCCTCATCTGCCTATTTTCCAAACTAAGCCCTGAGTGACTATTTTTTCACTCAGAGAAAAGATTATTTGCAACTCGATCAAAACCATTAACATTTATTTGTGAGGATTTAATTTTATTTCGAATAACCTTAAATTTTTCAATAAAACAAAAATATTGTATTGGGAATTAAAAAAAGGGAAAATAAACTAAATATCAACCCATTATTCAATTATTGATATTTCCAATCATCTTTAAAAATAAAATTCGTTTAGTATTTGTATGCGGTGGAATCAACTATTTCTTTAGTGAATATATTAAAAATTTGTTACAATCTATCAAATTTATTAAAAAATTGTCGATATTCATAAGTAGTAACTACAAGTACGGTTCAAATTCTGATCAAATATATCATTTAATTAGGGTTTCAGTAGAAGCAACCGAATTGTGGATTGTATTGATCAGGGACGTAACTAATGATTGGTATTGAAAAACAAATTTTATACTAATATTTGTTTTCCTTACAAATTGCTCAAATTCAAAATTAGGCATCAAAATGTAAAATTGTTTGTGGTGTGGTGAGTAGAGTGGTAGCTCAGTAAACAAAATTTCCGAGTTCGAGTACCGGAAAAAACGAACATTTAAAATATTATTTTTTTTTAATAAAATAAATTATTCAAAAGTTTATATGGCAAATATATCAAAGAAATTTAAAATTAGTTGTGGTGCAGTAAGCAAGAGTGTTAACTATGATTCTGATTGCCCAGGTTCGATACCGGAAAAATCTAAAAATAAAATTTTGTGGAACGTAATAATATTTCTGTGGAATGTAAATATTAAATTCTACAACTGAATATTAGCTTTCACAACTAAAAATATAATTTAATTTGAAAACAGTTGTCGAGGATTCGATCGGCAACAAATTCGGTGGCCACAACTGAAACTGTTTTCTAGGTGTTGTTTCCAAACCTGAAGAAATAGCTCAGCAGAAGGAGATTTGACCCGAACGATGAAATCATCTCACAAACAAACCTATTTTTATGACCTCGCAAATTTTATTTTGGGGAGGGATAAAAAAATTGGAGAAACGTTGGACAAAGTGTATAGAGCTCAAAGGAGACTATGTTGAAAACTGAAATGATTTTTATTTAAAAACTTGTGTTTCATTTAAAATGTCACGGATTTATAAACCCGCCCTCGAATTTAAGGAATTTGTGTTAGGTACTTCGTAAAAGGTCTCCTGCTTTTCGGACCTGTTCAAAATGTTTTGGCTTGAAACCAAAAATTTAAGGAACGAGTGGAATTGAAAAAAAACTGGTGAATAAAATGGTAGAACGGCGAACGACTGGAATTCAAACATTAAACAAGGTGAACGAATTAGGGTAGTACAGGAAATGAGTGTAATTGAAAACCTAGGTAGGAGGAACGAAATGGAATAGAGCAGAGGAACGTGTGGAATTAAAACACTGAACAAAAGCAATGGAGTGTAACTATACAAGGCGGCAAAATTAAATGGAAAAAAAGATTATGTGGAGGGAGTGGAATTGAAGCACTTGACACAGAGAACGAATTAGAATGGGGGAAGCTTGTATCTTAGTGATATTTATCGATTTGAATTTTTTTTAAGCAATTTTTCTCCTTATGTCAATGGTAATTATTTTTGTTAATTGGCGCATTATTACTGAAAAATCAAAGAAAAAATGAAATGAAAAAATCAAGCTATTTCCAAAATAACAAGGTTCCGCCAACGGATTCTGGTAGAGGGGACCAATAAAAATATATAATTGTATCGGCCTTTTGAAAGTTTACTTCCGAATTTTATTTTAGAGGAGTTTAATTTCCCCCCTTTTTCACATTCTTATGCTAAATCGGCATAAGAATCCAAGCGACCTTTACATTTTAGGTATAATATGTGTTAAGCAGATTTATGTAAAAAATACAAGAAACATTCATGTGGAAAAATTTAACCATCTAAAGGGTGTCCCAAGAAGAACGCAATTTTTAAATTTTAAATAAAACACAGATATTTAAAAAAAAATCGTGAAACTTTATTATATCGTAAAGTAGACAGAATGAGGTTATGTATGGAACAATATATCGTGCAGATGGCCGCCGCGGCTTTGCTGACATGCACGCGATCTTTTAATGAAATTTTCAATGACCGTTTTGCATGAATGCTGCGGTATTTCATTAATGCAGCGTCCAATTTCCTCTTTTAAGGCTTGAGTCGCCGTTGGCTTATTCGCGTAAACCATCGATTTCAAAAAACCCCAAAGAAAAAATCTAATGGTGTTAAATCGCACGATCAAGGCGGCCAATTCTGATCTCCAAAACGCGAAATAACACGACCGGGAAATGACTGATGCAGCAATTGAATTGTTTCTCTGGCTATATGACATGTGGCGCCGTCTTGTTGGAACCACATGCCCTCCACATTCATTCCTTCAATTCTAGGCAAGAACAAACTGGTTATCATTTCACGATACCGAACACCATTGACTGTTTGCGCTTGACCTGCCTCATTTTCATAAAAAAAGGTCCAATGATTCCTCCAGCCCAAAAACCACACCACACAGTGACACGTTGAGGATGCATTTGCTTCTCGTGAATCACTCGAGGATTTTCCTCACCCCAAATGCGACAATTCTGCCTATTGACGAAGCCATCAAGATGAAAATGGGCCTCGTCGCTGAAGATGATTTTATCGGCAAAATCAGCATTTTCATGTTGTCTCTCCAATACCCAATTAACGAACTCCCTTCGCTGTCCATGGTCAGCTGGCTTCAGTTCCTGAGTCAATTGAACTTTGTATGCATGAAGATGCAAATCTTTCGTCAAAATTCGCTGCAAAGTGGATTTGGAGACACCAATTTGCTGAGCTCGGTGTCGAATTGAGGTGGATGGAGTTTGAGCGACATCATCACGTACAGCGACATTTTCGGTCGATCGACCTGGTCGATGGCGCGTTGTTGTCTTTACATCACTAATAGACCCAGTTTCGGCAAATTTATCCATTAATCTCTTTACAGTTGACTCTTTTGGAGCATTATTGTGACCCCAAATTGATCGCAATTTGCGAACAGTAGCCGCAAAACTTTCACCATTTTGGTAAAACAATTTCACAATGAGAATGCGTTGTTCATTCGTGTAGCGCTCCATTTTTACTAACCTCGTACCTTCTACTAGCAAACAATAACAATTGTTCAAATGTCAAACAATGACACTTCGAATGTTGCCAGATTTAAAAATTGCGTTCTTCTTGGGACACCCTTTATCTCCTCAGTTTATGCGTCTTTTCTGATGCCCTTAAAACGGGAATCTAACTGGTTAAAATAAAATTCTGGTTCATAAAATTCTTACTACACTTAAGCTCAAAATTCCAAAAATCCTCTAAAAATTTCTTTTAATTTTTTTTGTAATTTTTTTTTAAATGATTTCTATTGTAATTCTTGTTTCTTAAGCACCATTTGAAAAAAAGAAACGTTTTTTCTTCTTTTTACCGTTTTCAAAAATCACCTAAAAAATCTCTGTGTCTCTGTGTTTTTATATAATTTTCTTAAAATTGTTATTCTTGTTTCTTCAGCATCATCTCAAATTTTTTTCCATTTCCCATTCTCAAAAATCACCTTAAAAATTTCTTTAAGTGTTTCTGTGTTTTTTTTATATAATTTTCTTAAAATGATTCTTATTGTAATTCTTGTTTTTTTTCTTCTTATTTCTCTCTTTATGTAGTAATTTTTTGTTATCTTCTCATATTACTAATAGGCTGCATGTTTTTAGAAATGATCACTAACTCTCAATCTTACACTCAATCACTCTCCCATGCTCACTAGCACTCACCAACAACTTCAACATAATGGTCACAGGTTATATTTGGTAAGATTTTTAACTAACTCTTGTACAACTTCATGCTATGGCCTTTTGGTCATAAACATCAGGTATTAGTGGTGAATTTCTTATTAAAGTTAGACGAATGAAATGAAAAAATACATCAACTCCTTTACATGAACAAAAAAAAAATAAATAAAAAAATAAAAAATTAAACAACATTGGTGTTTTTCTACCTTTTTATGTTATGTTGGATAATGATGTTTGTTTCATTGAATGTCACCACACTTGCTTAAAGCATTTTTACCAGGTATGGCATGTTCAGGTAGAAAATGTAAACTTTAGTTCTTCGTGTGCTTGCGTTACAATATCATAGAAATACGGATTTAAGAGAACGAATCTTACGGGCAAAAAAAAAATATAACAGAAACGAACGGTTTACGGGAAAGCGCGTTTTTTTGTTGTTATTGAAATTGAAGAAAAAAAAAATAATGTGATTTCTATGGAAAAATATATATATATAGAAAAGAAAATGAGAAAACTCTCATGCTAATTGGATAAAAAATTTCATAATAAGAATCAATAAGAAAATTTATGAAAACAAGTGATTTTGCAATCAAAAAATAAATATGAAATTTTAGAAAATAAAATTTAAAGAAAATTTTTAAAATTATAAATCATAAGGAAAATAAAAAGCAAAATAACAAGTTTATAAGTCAAATGTGATTGTAAGAAAATAGTTTAAAAAGAAAATTTATGCAAAAAATTACTAAAAAAAAATATATATTTTTTCGATGAATATACAACAAAATTAAGTGATATTGGTGAAAATTCATAAGAATTTATAAAATTTTTATAATTTTATATATCATAATTTTTGGGCATTTTTAGTTTTTTTTATATTCCACGGATACCTATTTAATATCCCAAAAATAACAAAAAAAAAATATACAAAAAACCAAACCATCTATAGAGTACTACACCAGCCACTATACTATAACACCAACTGCCTTTAGAAATGGAAAAAAATTAAAAGGCGAAAAGAAATATTTTTCAACGAGTCAAACGGGTTCTTAACGCTTTACACACAGTGAAATATAACAAAAAAAATAAAATAAAAAAATATATAAAAAATTATACAACAAAAACAACAAACTCTAGTTGCCAGCAAGTTTGGTGTTTATATATAGTGTTTTTTTTTTCTTTTCTGGTTGGAAATTGGAAAAATATATACAGAAATTATTAAAAGAGCCAAAAAGGAATATATTTTATTTCTAAAAAAATTACAACAAATATGTAAAAAAGGTAAAATTTATAAAAAAGGAATAAATATCTAATAACTAGAAAAATGAATAAAACTAGTGGATACTAAGTAAAAAAAAACTACGACACTTGTATGAAATTTAAGTTCAAATATTAATAAATTTATATTTCAGTATTGGAAAAGTAAATTTTCAAATTAAAATATGCAAAAAAAAAATATATAAAATAGTGAGTTTTTTTTCTCAATTATACCTGCCATGTTGTAATAAAAATCAAAAGACTTAAGAAACAAACTTAAGGTATCAGTTTAATAAAAAATCTGAATAAAAATACAAATTTTGTGAGAATTTAAAGAAAAATATATTCTGTATGATTTATGCAATCAATGTTTTATACAAATCCAAAGACTTAAGAAACAAACGTGATTTACTAAATACACTCAAGCAAATAAATATACTGTCAATACTAAAAAGTCATTTAATTTGCGAAGTTTTAAAGAAAAAACATTATAAAGTGATAACTTTTTGTTAGATACCACATCTGGCACTATATTTAAGGCGAATTTAATTTTTCATTGCAATTGGTGATAAAAAAATATTAATATATTTTTCTTGAAATCAAATTAATTTAGAAGAAAATAAAGAAACAAGTAAAAACATAAATTACTAATTATAAAACCAAACAAATAGTATTATTTTTAAAAGAACATAAACTTGGTACCACACTTCTAAAACCCTTTATGTATTGTGCACGAATAGTGAGAAAACTTTCGCGAATCAATTCTTACTCAACTATAAAATTTCTAAAATATGGATTTTCAATGGATGCTGGATATTTTCTGAAAAATGAAAAGCATTTGAAAAGATCACGTATAGAAATCGTTAATTTGAAAAAAAAAATTGTATAGCAAACATCGTCTTGTAAAAGCTGCACTATCCGTTTTCCCTCCACCAATAAATTCCTACTCAATTAAAAAATTTCTAATATATGGATTTTCAACGGATGCTGGATAATTAATTCTGGAAAATGGAAAGCATTTGGAAAGATCACATGTAGATATTGTAAATTTGATGAAATTGTGTAACAAACATCAGCCATGTAAAAATTGCACTGTCTGTTTTCCCTCATATAAGAAGAATGTTTGATTTTTTTGAACTAAATTAGGAAGTGATTAGAATAATTAAAATAATTTATAGTCCAATTTGGATTTTATGTATTGCATTTTTCGTCACTAATTCAAACATGTTCTAATAAGTGGTAGCAGAGATTTTTATTTTAAAGTTGATCTTTTTAATACATTTAAAAAAGTTTGTAAGTTAAAATAACAGAAAATAACATTTACAAGAAATGCTATTTCATTTAAAAACCGGTCTACTTAATTTTAATTTAAACCAAATGGCGTTTGTTATTTATTTTAACATAAATATTGTTAAAACAACTGACACATCCGTAAAAAACAAATGATTTATCACTTTAAAAAAAATGTTAAAATTTTTCCTACCAATTCCTTAAAAAATAAATGATTTTATCATTTATTTGAAATTGTTTCGGTTTTTGGATTTATTTTAAACTACAAAATGTATGTATGCATGTCTGTTGACACTTTTTGTGTTAATATTTTTTTGTATGTATGTGTGTTTGTGAAGTTCTTGTAATTTGAATTGAAATATTTTTGTTTATTTTTTGAATATTTTTTTTATTTTTTTTAACAAAAAGCAAACAATTGTAACGGACACAAATAAACCAAAACTAAATGATAATAAATTATTTCGAACAAATGTATAAAAAAGGTGAAATAGATATTTCTCGAACCTGGTTCGAGATCATTAAAAAATCTTTTCAAATGAAAATTTTTTCTTATTTTTTATTTAATCATGGAGAATACACAGAAAAAGTTATTTAGACACAAGCCGAATGGAATGCATGGAATGCAGGAGAATGTAAAAAAACACAAAAAATAGTAAGTAAATTTTATCTAAACTCAATAAAAAAAATCAACTAGCATAAATAGCTTTTTCCTTTGATTTGTGAGTTAAATAGATATATTTACAATTAGCACTTGCAAGGTCACGAAGAATGTTAATGATGGTCGTAGCTGACCAGAAAATGCATTCTGTTCAGCTTGCGTCTAAACGACTTTTTCTGTGTTTTCTCCATGATTACTAAATAAATAAATTTCAATAAAAAATAAACAATCAAAAATATGATCTCGAAACAGACTAAAAATACATTTTCATATATAGTTTTAAGTACTAAAATTATCAACTATAAAATAAAAACTTCACTATTTTTTAACAAATTTAAAAGTTATAGATAATATGACCTTATTTTTTTTTCTTAGAATATCCGTAATTTTTAAATTATTTGAAGAAAACGGACAGTGCGACTGTTGCAATGGTGATGTTTGTTATCGCATTTTATCGAATTTACAATAGACAGTTGTAGTTTTTCAAATATGTTTTATTTTCGGGGATTTAAGTTTGTTTCCTTTGAGCGCGAGTTTAGTCTTGCGAAAATTTTTTATTATTAATGAAAAATTGGGATGTTTAAAAATAAATGCAAAAATACAAACAGAAGTGGCCTACTTGTCCAGAATAATTAATTTTATTTGTTGGCAGTATAATTATTTCTTTCGCGGTTAATTCATAAATCGCGAATATATATTTTTTTTTTCAATTATTGCAATAAAAAATTAATTTTATTTTTGACAGAATTCTACAAAAGTCGCCTAAGACAAAATAGACATATTTAAAATTTCGCGATATAAATGAAATTTTAATTGTAGCAGTATATATATCTCCTTGGGTGTTGGAAAATGTTTCATAAAAATCACGATTAGAAATATTTATATGCATTGCATTTTCTAAGGTTTTTATTGAATGCGTATAAATCAAATTTAATGCAAAAGTTGAATAAGACTGATGCATTGATCCATGAATATATTGATACATGAATGTATTGATACATTCTTAGACATGAGATATGTGAGAATATTATTTCTTGCAATATGTATTAGCGCCTCAAAATTTAAGTTTACTAAGTTATGAGCTCTCAGTGAGGAATAATAAAAAAATAAGAAATCTTTTTTTTTTATTTTAAAAAAAATCTAAGATCTATCAGTTATAGAAATTTTTTGAAGAAAAAATATTAATAAAACTTTTATGTTTTTGCACCATAAAACTATAAAAGCAGTGATGAACAAATAGTAATTGAAATGTACGTTATTTTAATATACTCGTAATTTACTCAAAAATAAAAATAAAAAAAGGAGTTTTTCCCAACTTTTTACTTTTGCTCGTTTGAAAAAAATATTTAATTTTGCTAGTTTTATTTTTTAAAGGGTTTTACCCAACTTTTTATTTTTTTTTTTTTTTTGATTTTTTGCCAATATTTTTTTGCTTTAAATATATTGAATTTTGCTTTTTGTTTGTCTTCTCTGATTATCACACATAAATAGCTTCGTCCAAAAGCTATACCACTTGCGTACAGGTTGATGGAAGTAATTTTTATTCATATATGCAAAATCAAAAAATTTTTAAATTTTAGAACACTTTTAAAATATCTCGTAGCTGCATCCGAATTTTTTGACAAGCGAATTTTTGTGGTATTAGTTATAAACAATTTCATTAATTTTTTTTCATTGTGATTACCGAAACTTATTTGCATATTTCTAGTTTTTATTTTTACAAATACTTAATTTTATGTTTATGAATTGTAATATTCTATAAATAGAATATTCATTAAAAAATTAAAAATGTTTATGCCGCATAATGGTCGAGAAGCAGTGACCTTCCGCTTGCTTTTCGCGTAGACTAAACTCAATGTAAATTTTATTAATCAAATTTTAATCTTGAATATTATCGTCCGGTTTCAAATTTGAGTATTTTAGTTTAAAAATAACTTTCAGATCATAACCGAAAATCAATTTTCTTTTAACTTTGTTAAAAAAAAAATAATTTGAATAAATAAAATAGAAGGACTGTATGAATTTTCTGTGATTTGAACTCAAGGCTCTGGCAATCAATAAAAAAACAATTTAGAAAAATTAAAAAAGTTATATGAATATTTTGTGATTTGAATTGAGGATCTTGACACTATCAGATTGATTCTGTAGACATTTACATTTGTTTATTGTTTAATTATAATTATATAATGACATGAAAATGCGTGATTTTTGCAAATTTTGGTCGTTTATTGTGAAACATTAGTAAGATATTAGTTTATTAGCTATGATCTTTTTTCATTTTTCTGGCAACATATGGATTTCACGCCAAAAGTACTGCTCAACGGAACGATTTAAGCCGAGCGTTGTCATGATGAAATATTACGGCCATATTCTCGCATATTCCAACCATTTTTCGGCCAATGCTCGCTTAAATCGAATTTATTGTGTTAGGTACATGTCCATTCTGATCGTCTGTCTAGATTTCAGCAGCTAATCATTGATGGAATCCTTCTGGTCCCACCAAATACCTTGGCGCCATGGATACTCGTGTTTGGCGTTGATTTGCCTCGTTGGTTGCTCTGCATATATGATACCTTCGGCTTCGGGTTGTCATAATGGATCCATTTTCCATCGCCAGTAATGATTCGCTGCAAAAATGACTTTTTTATTGGCAATCATTTTATAATTTTTTTTGTTAGTTTATAAAAAGACGTCATGTGCAATTGCCTCGCCCTTAGAGTCACTTTGGGAATTTAGGGATGAAGTGTGGTTCAAAATTATGACCTTCTATTCTTGATAATTTTTTTTTTGGATTTTACCCATAGTAAATACACCTAAATTTGGTACTGCTAGAAAAGGGTTTTAAATAAGAGTAAGTTTTATAAATTATATACTTAAATTCTGGGCCGATTTTTAATGGCCGGGTTTCGAAAATCATATATATTTTCATTAAATCGGAAATATTTGAAAAATTTAAAAATGTTGGACATTTGCGTTTTCAAGACTTTAAAAATTATGGGATATACAAAAAATGTCTTTAAGCTTAAAGTTAACTATATGCTTCTTGATTTAATTTTAAGTTAGTTTTGTTTTCAATATTTGGAAAGTACGTAAGAGTTTGAGTTTGTGTTGAATTTTCGTAATTACCAAAAATAACAGGCTTAAAGCCACCTTATGGTATATCGATTGACTCAATATCACTTTCTAAAGCGATTCGAGCATCTCGATCGGCATAGCGATGATATCAGGACGAATATTTGCCTTGAGCTTGATCTGAGGCTTTTTAACGTTCACTTTGCCTCACAAAAACATGTTGGGGTCGGATCTGGGTGGAAAGTCAATGCCGCTTTCTTTTACAATGTGGCATGGTGCAGCATCTTGTTGAAACCAGTAACCATTGAAATCTTTTTGACGTAGTTTCGGGCATAGAGCATCCAACATCCACCGATATCGTTTCCCATTCACAGTTTCGCCATCTATGGAGAAAAATTTTATTTCTATGGAGAAAAATTGGGGAACCGCCTGCCAAGCGACTCCCTTTTGATCATGCAATGGTATTTTCTGAACCTCTTGCGGATTCTCTTGTCCACAAATGCTTGTTAACTCTGCCACAGGGGGTGAAAAGAGCCTCGAAGGTCATAAAAATTTGTTTCCCAAAATCAGTTTCAGAGCCAACCATTCGAGCGACTGTTTGGCCATTTTGCCGGTCTGCCAGTACAATTCATAAAGTCAAATGCACTTTATATGGAAATAAATGCAAATTATTCTTCAAAATGCACCGAATTGTAGTTCCACTTACTCCAAAATGCTGAGCGCGATGACGACTCTTTTGGATTCTCGCAATATTCTCTTTTACTTCTCGGGGTTTGGTAAACGGCATATGGACGATCTTGCAATGTGCAGTGCTCAACAAAATTCAATACAAACTAAACGACAAATAGAACAGATGAACATTTGTGGCCATTTCGTTCCTACATTTTCCGACTTTTACATAAGAAAGGATCAGGATATGTAGTATTAGTTCCATTAAAAGTGATCGTTAATTTTGCATGCAAAGACGAACATCGCGAAATTATGTTTTGATTAGTATACTATAAGGTGTGATAACGCCCATTTTTTGGAAGTTACAAAAATCAGCAAAAACTAAATATAACCTATAATCCCCTGAATGTTACAAGAATAGAACAAAAATATATAAAAAAAAATTTTATGACTTCAAAATATTATATGAATATAAACAAGTAAAAAAGGGCTAAATTCGGCTGTGCCGAATCTTTGAATACCCTCCACCATAGGGGCTGAAGATGATATACGTATATACTAAATTTTGCATGAACTGTAATATGAATATGTTTTGTCAATTTATGTAACGAACTTTTGTTATTTAGTTTTAGTAATGTTATTTACAGAGGTCTGCTCTGTTAGCGACTTTAACATTGTTGTTATTAAGAGTAACACACATATAGCCGTAAAATGATATTATACTCATAGTATGTAAGACAATAAATGTAATCGAACAAGAAGAAGACTTAATAACATTTTTACTTACTTAACAGAAAACAAAAATAAATACAGAACAAGTAAAAAAGGGCTAAATTCGGCTGTGCCGAATCTTTGAATACCCTCCACCAAAGGGGATGAAGATGATATACGTATATACTAAATTTTGCATGAACTGTAATATGAATATGTTTTGTCAATTTATGTAACGAACTTTTGTTATTTAGTTTTAGCAATGTTATTTACAGAGGTCTGCTCTGTTAGCGACTTTAACATTGTTCATTTTTATGTTAACTTAGTTATCATAGTATGTAAGACAATAAATGTAATCAAACAATAAGAAGACTTAAAAACATTTTTACTTACTTAACAGAAAAAAAAGTAGATACAGAAAAATTGTACAAATTTGTATGGAAAATTTAGAGGTACCTTCACATTTTCACTCATAACTTTTGAACCGCTTGACCGATTTTGCTCATTTTAAATACCAAACTGCTCGGGAGGATGTTCAATAATCTGGGTAAAAATAGGCACCCCCGCTTGCGTCTTCGCGTCGTGATCGTGATATCAAAAGACAGACAGACGGACAGACAGACGGACATCGCTAAATCGACTTAAAATTGCATAAGGATCACGAATATATATACTTTATGGGGTCTTAAACCTATATTTCGACATATTACAAACGGAATGACAAACTGATATATACCCTCACCATATATGGTGGAGGGTTTAAAAAACTATAAAAAGTTAACAAACCCACATTCATTATAGCATTAGAAAATTCAAATTAGTATTTATATAAGAAGCTCAAACATATATAAACTTAAAAGGTTTGTATAAATATTTTTTAGAATCAAACTTATTTAATTTTTCTATTACAAAATATACAAAAATAGTTTTTTTTTCGAATATTTCATATAGTTAGTGAGAATATTGTTCTACTTCAAGTCCAAAATTTTGTATTTTTTTAATCCTCAATCAACAATATCTCTATAATCTTTTTTCTCCAAAATATATTTGCTATCTTTCAATAAAAATTCAGTTACAAATATCCTTAGCAAAGCTCAAAATTAGTTATCTGAAATAATTTTGTTTTATGTGGTTACATTTTAGTATAAAAACTCCTAATACGGTGGCAAAATCCAAATTTATAAATACAAATCAAGTTACATCTTTAAAGCTAAGCACTGCCACTTTTTTCATTCAGTATTTATAATTTTTCTTGGTGTCTTTACTTTTCATTAAAAAAAAAAATCTTATAAATCATATTGCAATTTACATTTTATCTTTATTAACAAAATTTTTTTTTAAACTTGTTGACATTTCTATAACACTCATATTTCAATTGGTATTTTTTATGTTATTTTTTCTCTTTCAACATTCAGTTTAATCGATTTTTTTCATTTAATTGTGCTGCACAATTAACATATTTGTCTGTTTATATTTGTGCGTAAATTTTTGTGTGCAATTTAATCTATTTCCTTAATGTGTGGTCTCAGACCAGCCGGCTCTTTTTGGCCAGAAATCTTCCAGTCTTTAATGCTTATAGTCATTGAAATGTTTATTTATTTTATGTTTGTTATTTGCGTGTTGTGTTAATAAAATAAATGTAAAGTCTTAAATGTCTTTAGATGGCTGGTAATGAAAAAAGAAAGTTTTTCTTTGCAATATGAGTGGACTTTGATGTTCATAGTAGGAGTTTTATATGTAAAAATTGTGTCTTAAGTCTTTTGTTGGTTTAAATCGCCAATTTATTATATAAAAAAGATAAGTTTTTAAAAATGTGTAAATAAAATATTTGTTAATTCTATTATATTATTTCCCACATAAAATTCATAAAATTCTTATTAGCCAAAAATTACCAGGGCAACAAACCAAATGGATATAAAAAATATAAACAAATATCTATCACATAATGTCGATAGTGTGTGTTTCAACATTCTGATTGGCTGATTTGTTTTTAACCAATAAAAATTTTTGAAGAAAAAAATATATTTTTATACGGCTTCTTTACACAAAAAATGAACAAATATATAACCGCTTGTTTTATTAGCATTCAAAAGGAAATGTATTTTTTTTAATTTAAAAAATGTTTGTACATGAGGTAGTTTACTGTGTTTTCAAACAATTTACCAAATCTGACGAGGACTTAAGATTTACCGCTGTTATTTTCTTAAATTTCTAATCTATTAGAAACTATTTTTTTAAATAAAAAAATTGTTCTGAAACAGAGCTAAAAACAACCGGGGTTTCACTATCATAGACAAGTACTTTAGTACTCATTTGGCTTGGTTAATGTCCTAATAGGCTTTTTACACTGAACAACATCTTTGTGAAACGCGTGGAAGATGTTGAAAACGTGAAACATGTATTTACATTGGCAACATCTTTCATCTGCCATTTTTTCAGCTGTCAAAAAAATAAAAGAAAAAGACGCATATTTTTTGTTAAAAATAAAAAATGGATTTAGAGAAAGCATTAATCATTGGAGTAGTTGTGGCTTTGCAAGAATAAACCCGAATTTTAATGCAGTACATTGAAATATTAAAGGTCATTCTGGAAGAAGATGATGATGAAGAAGAATTTTTGTGTATACATAAGAATGAAATTCCTACATGTGCTGCTCATTTTCCTTTGTTGAATAATTTTTTTTGTTTATTTTCTGCAATGTCAGTTTGCTAGTGATGGCACAAAGAAAATCGATTTTTTTTGCAATTTTTTTTTTAAATAACGAAAGATGTAAGATGAAACAAAATGAGAAAGGATAATCTTTTGTGGATGTAGAATTTTTAGCTTGTATAATTCTTATGGGAAGATGTTAGCTTTTTTGCAAATTAATCAAAGATGAAAGATGTATCTCGGTGGAAAGAGGCTATAAGTATTGACCCTTTAATTGCAGCATAATGTTATTTTTCCTTTTGTTAAAACCTATTAGTTCTAAGCTAAATTAAAGTCTAAACGGAATAGGATTTTCGTATACTTCCAATCCAAAATTCAAATCCAAAGTTCAGTTCAAACCCAACCCATGTAAAAATCGAAGTATATATGCATATACAAGATTATACATGAGCATGGATATAATCATACATAATCAATTATGAATTATATGTGCCCATATATGATTTAAATATGCCCACATATAACCATATATGACCATATACGTCCATATATCCTTAAATCTAAGGTCCTCATGTATGATCATGTAGGTTCACATATATTCATTTTTACATGAGTAATGTATATAAGTATATATGAACATATATGATTATACATGGGCTTGGATATGCTCATCAGAGAACTGCAAAATCAACTTTTTTCTTGATTTAATCATACACAAAAATTCTTGTTCACTTTTAATAATTCAACAAAATTCACTGTAGAATAAAATCAGCATCATGTTACTGAACGCGTAATTGGAATCAGTGTGAATCATCTGTCGTTTACGTTTTATGCAAATGTAATCACTTAACAAAAAGTCACCGTTGAATATATCAGTAAAAACAACAAACAACGCGTATGAGTTTATTCATGATTAAAACAAAATAGAAACACATTTTATAAGGGGGTGGTTTTGTAGAAAAACATTTTATAAATGTTATATGTATATTAGGGTGGGTCTAAAATCCGTTTTTTTAGAATTTTTATAAGTAATAAAAATATTCTTCTTTGTGAAATATATGTAAATATTTTTTTGGAAAAAAAATTTAGGTCGATATCACAGGCTTGCCTAATCCGGAAAAATTTAAATATTGTATAAATTTTTTTTCATCTATTTTGATTGGAAAATTAGGCAATATTTAACTTTAACCGGATTGGGCGAGCCTGAGATGTCGATCTAAATTAAAAAAAAAAAATTTCACAAAGAACAATATTTTTGGTATTCCTAATGAAAATTATAAAAAAAACATATTTTTGACCCACCCTAATATACATATAACGTTTATGAGATATTTTTTTTACAAAACCACCCCCTTTTTATAGATAAGAAACTATTTTGTTTTAATTATGATTACACTCATACACGTTGTTTGTTGTTTTTTCTGATTTATTCTACATCAAAATAATTATTGTTGGCTCGAATGAACAGAATAAAACAATGTTTTAACAACGACCGATGATTATAAACCAGTGACAAAACAATTTGCACATCGTTTGATTGATTTAAAATCATCAACAAATATGTGTGTTGGAGTATATTCAGTGTTTAAACGCAAACACAATTTATTCTTGTGTTGATTGCGTATAAACGTTTTGCAATCAGCAAATGCAGTTCTCTGATGCTCATACATGATTATATATGCTCATGCATATTTCATTATGTGACCATACATGATATAATTATTTTTTATCCTTAGGTCGTGAATTTGAGGGCATTTGGTCGTACATGTTCATATTTTCATTTAAGTTCATATACGACCATATACAAGAAATTTCGAATTTAAAGATATATGGATATATATGGGAATTTGTGGTCATATGTTCGCGTGTATGAATATAATTCAACCCATATATGCTCGATATTTATATGAGCATTTCAGAAATATTAAAGAAACCTTTCATTATTAAATTTTACATTTTTAAACATTTTTTCTACTATGTCATTTATTACGATGTTACTATAAAATATAGTTATTTAAACAAATGTAAAAGCAGTTGTTAAAAAACTTACAATAACCATTATTATTTTTATAAAAAGATCTCAAACTCAATTTAAAAGAATAATATAATATAAAACTTACAATGTTTAGAAAAAATCTTTCGAATTAAGTAATTTGTATTTGTTTCTATACATAAATTTATCAGGATCTACGAAAATTTTCCATATTAACCCTTCAGATATTATTTTATCTTTTTTCAAGGACTTACCAATTTTGTTGTTTGATATCTTTTTATTTATTAAAACTTTTTTCAATATTTTAAAATTTGCTTAAGTACGAAAAATTGAAATTTTGAAACTATCATAAAAGCATTTAAAATAATATTTATAAAAATTATATTAAAAAAAAGAATATAATATACATTAACCTAAATCATCAAATTTACAATTAAAATCAACTTCCTTTAAGGCTTAAAGTAAAAAAAAAAACAAAAATAATCTTCATAAAAAACAATATCACATATCTTTGTTATCATTAGTGGGTCTTATCCACTAATGATAAGAAATTTCCGCTCACCCAAAAACTAAAAACAAAATTTTAATGAAAATCTTTATTACCATATAACATTTCTTACCAAATACATAATTTTTTCAAAAAGAAAACAAAACGATTTAAAATATTTAGTTAGGTAATTGCTTTGAAACATTTTTATTTTCTTGTAATCTCTTT
Organism: Eustalomyia histrio; assembly: GCA_949748255.1. NCBI lineage: Eukaryota > Metazoa > Arthropoda > Insecta > Diptera > Anthomyiidae > Eustalomyia > Eustalomyia histrio. Next base: position 21,553,427 of record OX456526.1, read on the forward strand.
TGTATTATATATTTACTTTAAAAAAAAATTCACCTTAATGTAACTACAAATGTGTATAAAAAGAGTTTAAAGTGGATAAAATTGGGTTTGAAGTGTAGAAAAATTGTTAAGGTGCTTGTAAAAGGAAGCCAATATATAAAGTATGTATAAAAACACATATTAATACATTTGAAAAATTACTTTTTTGAGTTGTTTCGTTGTTGTCGTAGAAGAAACCAAAATAGCGTCGGCATTTTTTCTAAGGCCTTTATCGCTATTTAGTTAACAAAGTGTACTATCAAACCCTTATGCCATGTGTTAAAGATGCGTTCCACATTTTTTTTTTATATTTTTACCGCTGCTACTTTGCTTTAGGGTCAAGTGATAACTTAAACGTATATTTTTTAAAATTTATAAAGAACCTAAGAAAAAATATTTATTTATTTTATTGCATACAAAATTCCAGTGTTTTAGAGGTTTTTATGATGACGGCACAATTAGGTTAGTTTAGTTAAAATGCTTATAAGTGTTAACAAAAACAATAAAAAAAAATGGTATACTAAATCCAAGGAGGGGCTTTTTTCAAATTGGTTAACAAAAATTTTATTTCACTCTTTAATGCCGAAAGCCGCCAAAAAGCGATGTATAGATCTCAAATAGTTTTGGCTAAATAACAATTTTTTACTTAAGCAACTTTTCTATATGTAGCGCAATATTTAAATTTCAATGAACTTTTTATGAGATCGAAAAAACCCTTTACAAGACGGCAAGGTAGGATATACTCAGTCCAAAGCTAGGAAAATTTCATGTTGTATGTACAAAACGTTCCTCCTCCGACTTAGAAATCCGCTAATATGGGCGTTGTGGTTTAATTGTTAACACGGTGATCTTTTATACAAAAGGTTGGGGGTTTGATCCCCAGCAACGGCAACATCAATTTAGAATAATAATATGTATGAGTTTTCTATACCTCATATATATTGCAAAGTTAAACCACATACCAGGTCTATGGAGTGAAACAGTTTAAAACAATTTCGCCAACTATGAATTAGATTATCAGATTTATCTCCAGTGTTGCCAAATTTGAAGCTCTTTATTTTTCACCGCCATTCATCTCTCCTTTATCACATAGGAGGAGATTCCTGAGTGGTACATTTCTTTTTATAACAGAAGTCCTATGGGGAGGGGCAAAATGGGAAAGTCTCCCTCTGGATGGGCTGCTCAAATGAATTTAACTACTCTCAACAAATAAGTTAGAAGAACAAGTAATAACGGGTAATTAAATTTTAAGGGCAGATATTGATTTTGAATAAAACACAAATTATTAAGGAAATCATTGTCATTTCCTTTTATTATGATAATATGGTATGGTTCAATTATGTATAGAATAAAATATCGGCCAAATTGCCGCCGCGACCTCGGCCTCACACCTCCATCCGATGGTTCAAATTTTCGAAGACGCTTAGGCATAATTGAGGTTCTATGCCGTTAATGCGCCAAATTATCTCATCCTTTAGCTCTTGAATTGTTGCTGGCTTATCGACGTACACCTTTTCTTTCATATAACCCAAAAGAAAGGAGTCCAACCGTGTCAAATCACATGATCTTGGCGGCCAATTGACATCGCCACCACGTGAGATAACACGGCCATTGAATTTGTCGCACAAAAGAGCCATTGTTTCGTTAGCTGTCTGGCAAGTGGCACCTTCCTTTTGAAACCACATATCGTGCACATCCATATACTCAATTTCTGTTTTCAAGAATTCCGTTATGATCTCGTTACACCGACGGCGAGTAGAGGTTGACGGCTATTCTGCCACACTATCGCGAACAACAACAATGTTTTCCGCAAAACGACCTTGACGAGCATGCACAGGTGTTTTCTCATATCCGGCAGACCCGATTTGCAGAAATATGTGCACAATTATCCAGATTGAGGGCGCGTTTGGTCGATTATGCTGACCAAATAAATCACAAAGTGCATTTTGATTTGAACTCCCATTTTCATAATAAGCCTGAATAACTTTAACGTATTGCTCGATTTTGTATCTTTGAAATTGAGTTAGTCTGAAATTGAGAAATATCAAATGAAATGCAGAAAAAAGCTTGACGTTTAGGTGTCGTTCACATTCAACATCGGCCCTTAAAATTTAACTACCCTTTATAAGACAATATACATAGTTTTTTTTTTGCTAAAATTGTATTTTCAGAAAAATCGTTTGTTATATTTTTTTAGCAATAAAATAACCTTAAGCTAATTGGAATATATATTTATTGAGAAGAACACTAATTGCATTAAAGTAAAAAAAAAAGTCCTACAAAACTTATAAAAAATTGTGTAAGTAATTTGTTAAATGCTGGTGTCTATCCGGATTTTAATCTTGCCTAAGAAAATCATCAGGAGACGACGTTTTTGTTCTCGTCTCAGAGCATTATTCAAGTAATTTTTTTTTTAGCGAAGACAATAACCAGATTGACAAGACGATAAAGTCACATTTAATTGTAGTACGGACAAAAAATGTGTACCTAGAAACTGTTTATATAGAAACTAAAAAATTGGTATTTTCTCCGATTTGTTTGGGTGGTAGTCTTTAATTTAAATTATAGACAAAATAAAATATTAAAATTTCAAAAAAGATAAAATCTAAAATAATTGCGAGATATGGATAATTTTTAAAATTTAGAAAGTTTTATAAATTGTAGTAAAGAAGTTTTTATGTATTGTTGATCTGTTATTTTGGTAAATGAATGGTATTAATAGTATTTTAGATCATATAATAATATTCATTTTTATAAATTGTTTTTTTTTTTATTGCAAAGAAACATGAACATTTTTATTAGTAAATTATAGAGAATAAAAATGAAAAAAAAAATCGACAGAGCCAGCAGGATATAATATTTAGAATTATCGGTTGACGCTACACAACCCTCTTCAGTATCCACGCCCTTGTTGGGTTAATGCTTTTTTTGATTGTCTATTTAATATTGAGTGTTTGGAAACAAATTTATAAACCTGAAAACAATACTCAATTGGACTAACATCAATGAAATTTAATAATTTATATTTATCCTGTATCCCTTATTTGTATTGTAAATTACTTTCAAAATGAATCAAAAAAAAAAAAGAAATAATTTCTAGGTCTAAGTTTTCAGCAAATAAATTAACTGAAATATAATCTTTGAATAAATTTTTTTATTCGTTTTTTAGTCTGCTAATATTCAGTAAAAATTTTATTGGTTTTAGCAAGGATATTTTTATTTACAATCGACTAAGTATGTAAGTGTTAGTACAATCTTTGTTGATTTAATTAATTTTTTGCTAAAAATTAACTCGCTGATTTTCTCCAACACGATTTTGCTGATATTAGCAATTTTTCTGCAAGCACTTTCCTGACTAAAATTTTGCTGAATCAGCAACAATTTTGGCTGATAAACTTTTTTTTTGAGTGTAGATATAAAAAACAATGTTAAAATCACAGAGTTAGTAAGAAAGTTTTATCTTAACTAAATAAATCAAGGTGAATTATTTCTCTTACATCTTTTGTCAATTTACCTCTTAACTGAAACTGTCTGATTATAACTTCTTCTGTGTTCTAGTGTTTCCAATTATTCGACCGTGCCGGTTAATCGGTTATTCAAAAAAATAAAGAAAATTTATTAATCGGTTATTCAGGTCGATTAATCGCTTATTCGTTTAAGGCAAAATAAATATATTTCGTTCATCAATAACAACACAAACCACTGATTTTTGCTGGAATATCAAATTAAGTCTATTGCATTGGTTTCTAAAGTGATTGTTTATAAAAATTCAAAGCATCCTGAGATTTTTTAAAGAATCATGTGTTATAATATTCGAGTTTATCAGAGGAATCTGAAGACTCTTAAGAAAGAAAATGTCAGTAGAAGTAAACCCTTAAAAACGCAGTGTAGATAGTATTTTACCGAAGTGGGACACTTTGTCGATAAAGTTGTTTTTATTTCCTATGACACTGTCTAGAATAAAAAAAAAAATCCCTCAATAACAAATTATTAAAAATATACTCGTAGTATGAGTAGTTTTTGCGAAATTCACAAACAAAGTTTGAAAGAACTGCTCATGTTTCCTGACTCCCACTACCTCGTTAATGCTTTATAGTTAAATAAGTTATCTATTAGAAAAGATATAAATCACGCATATTCCTGACAAGTCCTCACCGATAACACTAGGCAACAGCCATTTTGTTATTTGGTTCTAGCATACTTTTTCTCATGGATTTGGACCTACTGAACACGAAAATGAATTTTAAAAATTTTTCTGTCGATTGGTTTGCGAGATACAAATTTTTTAATTTTTTTTTTTTAATTTTTGGAGGTACACTTACTATTTTGAGCATAGCTTTAGTCTTCTTTGACCTATTTTATCCTACTACTACTCAAATTAAAGACAATTGAGCCGTCTACAACTTATTCTCAGAAAATTTTCAAATCGGGTTAGTAGTTTTGATGTTGGCGGCTTAAAAAGGTTAAAAAACTGCGTTTTTTTAGTAAAAATGTGGCTGAAAAATTCATATAAAAATTCATATAAAATGTAAAACGCGATGTTAACAGCGATTTTAATTTTTTAAAAAATTAACACTGACACTTTTCCAAAGAAAATAAGCCCTTACTTAACAAAATCTGATGACAAATGGCCGACTTATTATTTTTTTGGTAAACGACCGAAATTCCGCTATTTCACGATTTTTTGATTTTCATTATTTGCACAGCTTACCTACCCAACGCAAACGAATAAATACATTTGAACTTAATTTAAAATAAACAAATTAGTCTTCGTATATTTTTTTTTAATTTATTTACAGCACTACATGCTCAATGTATCGCACAATTAGCTAAACTAACGAAATTAAACTAACTAATTAAATTAAGCAAATCAACGCACAAAAAAATGAGTAAAAACAAAGATATAAGTGTACATTTTATGCCATGTGGAAAAACTGCTGACTTCTTCTTTGTTTTTTGTATTCGCTGCAATCGGTCTCACGTATTAGGGTCCAAATATAGTCACCCATCATAGCCGTGTCATAGTTGCCCTGATAGCGTCGTTCCATAGCCTTCAATTCCTGATGAAAGCGCTCGCCGTGTTCGTCGCTCACGTCTCCTAAATTCTCAGGGAAAAAATCCAAATGAGAATCCAGAAAGTGTATTTTAAGTGACATGTGCACTCCCATGGCTTCATAGTTCTTTACCAGATCCTCAACTATGTCCTTATAATTCGGGCTTTTGTTGTTTCCTAAAAAGTTTTCCACAACAAGCCTGAAGGAATTCCATGCTGCGGCTTCGATGGGTGATAACAGCTTTGGGAATTTTTCATCTTTCAACATTTTTTTTATCTCGGGTCCTGCGAAGACTCCTTCTTTAATTTTTGCCAGCGAAAGGTAAGGGAAAATTGACCGTAAATAGGCAAAAGCTTCACCTTCTTTGTCTAATTTTTTGGCAAAATTTTTAATCAAACCCAATTTTATGTGCAGCGGCGGAAGTATTATATTTTCACGGTTCTCTATTAGTGGTTTGCGCTGAACATTCGCTTCTCCAACTACAGGTTTCGTTCGTACCGGCCATTTTTTTTTTATATAATGCTGATCATCAGCGCGGCTATTCCAAAGGCACAGAAAACAGCAATGTCGCGTATAGCCTCCTTGGAGTCCACACAGAATGGCCACAACTTTAAGGTCGGCGCATATTTTCCAATTGTATTTCCTATACTCTATGCATTTCAGCAAAATGTCCATAGTTTCATAGTTCTCCTTTGAATGAACCGCATGAGCAATAGGAACAGATGGCTTTTCATTCCCATTATGTAAGAGAACTGCCTTCAAGCTCTCTTTGTTGCTGTCAATAAACAACCTCCATTCGTTGGGGTTGTGAATTTGGTGAAGCTCTTGGAACAAGCCTGAAATGTCGCTGCAAAAACATATTTGGTCTTTCTTTGTATAAAATTTTGCATACTCCTTGTGACGGTTTCTGTACGCTGATACTTTCACTTCTGAAGCCGCAAATCCACACTGTATCATCCGAGACGCAAAAAGTTCGGATTTCTCCTTAGTGAGACCAAAATCGCGCACCCAATCGTTTAGTTCGGCCTGTGACAGTAATTTTCGCTTTGCACCCGGCTCAAATTCGCTTGCATTTGACTCAGACTCTTCTTCTGACGATTCTGCTTTTTGAAGAGATGCACCAGGGCACACTGGATATGGCACATCATGCGAATGTGGTACTGGAAGCGCAAACGATCCCACTTGAGTTCCATTTAAAAAATCTTCCTACCCCACTGTTTGTGGTGAGGCAAAAATAACAGTCTGTGGAATGGCATAGCGGCTTTTTCCACATCATTGGTGTATCGAATTTCATATGGCGGCTAAAATTAAAATAAATTACTATATTCGCTATGTATAATGTGTTTAAATAAAAATTCTTACCTTCCGCCAGCTGCCCAGTTGGTTAAGATTATATAGCAAAGATCACACAGCGACTTAGGTGTCCATGGTTCTGTGATATTTGGTGAAATACCAAAATAATTCAAATAGTGCAATTGTACTGCTGGAGTAAACTTGTGTGCGTGATTTTTTTTTATAAACTGGCCACAAACATTGCAGAAATTGTCTGGATCGTTCAAACACTCGAACACACGTAGTCTTTTACTCATTGTCTTCCTTGCGTTTTCTAAATATTAACTTCTTTACACTTTCACAGACAGTTTTGAAATGCAATTGATAACCGTGTCTCCTTATGTTTAAATATGTATGAGCATGTAGTGCTGTAAATAAATTAAAAAAAAATATACGAAGACTACTTTGTTTATTTTAAATTAAGTTCAAATGTATTTATTCGTTTGCGTTGGGTAGGTAAGCTGTGCAAATAATGAAAATCAAAAAATCGTGAAATAGCGGAATTTCGGTCGTTTACCAAAAAAATAATAAGTCGGCCATTTGTCATCAGATTTTGTTAAGTAAGGGCTTATTTTCTTTGGAAAAGTGTCAGCTATACGTAAAAAAATTAAAATCGCTGTTAACATCGCGTTTTACATTTTATATGAATTTTTATATGAATTTTTCAGCCACATTTTTACTAAAAAAACGCAGTTTTTTAACCTTTTTAAGCCGCCAACATCAAAACTACTAACCCGATTTGAAAATTTTCTGAGAATAAGTTGTAGACGGCTCAATTGTCTTTAATTTGAGTAGTAGTAGGATAAAATAGGTCAAAGAAGACTAAAGCTATGCTCAAAATAGTAAGTGTACCTCCAAAAATTAAAAAAAAAAAATTAAAAAATTTGTATCTCGCAAACCAATCGACAGAAAAATTTTTAAAATTCATTTTCGTGTTCAGTAGGTCCAAATCCATGAGAAAAAGTATGCTAGAAACAAATAACAGACAAAAGTTTGTTATTTGTGACCTAGTGTAAGAGAAAGCGAATTCTTAAATATTTTTGACTAAACATCTTAATTATACTGAAGTTTCTACTTCATCAAAATCAAATTAGAAACATAGTTCCATGATATTTTTAAGTTTTTATAAATTTTTTCAAAGTATTTAAATCACTCCTTTTTAGGAAATACAGTTTTCGAATTCAAAACAATTTTATATTATTTTTTTTATAACATAAGTAACGTCATAGTGCTTGTTAGGAACAAACCTAGCCATATGTTTCATTGCTAAGGGCGAAAATACTCGTATATATTTAAATAGGTATTTCGTTAAAGCTCTGCTTAGATTCTGTAGCTTTTCTAAAATTACGCGTTCTAATGAGATCTTTTGTCAGCTCGAAATACATGTATACGCAGGTTTACAGCTCTATTTCAACTTTTTTACACATGAAAATATAATTTTATATTATATAATTTTATATTATTTAAGGGAATTGAAACAAAAATCAAAATTATCTATCATATTTCCTAAAGACTATATAACATTTGCTTTGATTGTATTTTAGTTGTATTTAGTTGTTTTACGATTTTCTTGCCAAAGTTAAGAAAATTAGGAAGTCTTAAGAAAATTAACAGAAAAATTTTTATTTAAAATTAACCGGTAGAACAAATTGTTTGTTTTGACATTAACCGAAATAGAGGCAATTAATCGAGGAATCGGTTAATTGATTAACTGAATTGGAAACACTAGTGTATACCCTATTAATATAGGGTCCGCAAAATAACTTTTTTTTTTTGAAAATGCTATAAAAATAAAACTAGTAATTATTTTCTTAAATTTCTTTTTTATTTAAAAGTAAAATCCTTCCGGTTAATAATGGAAAATAATTTCATTCAAATGGCTCCCTCGGATGGCCGTTACAGTCAATGGCAAACGTTATCGGGCCATGTTGAACGAATTTTTGTTCACAAAAATTGAAGAAGAGGATATTGGCAACAATTTTGTTTCAACAGGACGGCGCTACGTGACACACTGCCGAAGCTACACTCGATGTTTTGCGCCCTGTTTTTGAAGATCGCATTATCAGCCGCAGAGCTGATGTCGTTTGGCCACCTCGGAACTGCGATTTGACATCGTTGGACTATTATTTGTGGGGTGCCGTCAAAGATAAGTGTTACACCGACAAGCCAGAGACAATTGACGCTTTAAAGGACAATATTCGTGAAGCTATTGGTGAAATACAGCTGCACACAATCGATAATGTGCTTAAAAATTTGACCGATCGTGTAGGCTACTGCATGGCCAGCCGAGGCAGCCATTTGAATGAAATTTTTTCATTATTAACCGGAAGGATTGTACTTTCAAATAAAAAAATAAATTTGAGAAAACATTCAGTAGTTTTTCTTTTATAGCTTTAAAAAAAAAAAAAAGTTATTTGGCGGACCCTATACAAAAATTATAATTTTTCTATTTATTTTCATTGAAAATTCACTTATTTTTCATAATTGACATAATTCATAAGGTTGTATGCCTTCAATATCCGCAAAAACAAATTTCATGAACGAATTTGCTCAAGATTTCATCTGTTAACAGGTCGTCAGACTATTATTGGTTATTCAAAATTTTTCAAAAAGTTAGGAATGGATTATATATAATGATAATATCATCTTTCTGATTTTAAAATCTGTTTCTTTATATCCCGTAACATATCTGAGATATCCATTATCAATTTTAATATACCTGCAAATTTTGCATAGAACATTTTAAAAATGTAAACTACATTTAATGTTTTTTATCGATAACGACTTTTTGGCGTATGGGTAAAACCAAAGAAAAGTTTAAAAAATCATGGATTCATTGCCCTAACCATAATATTTGATACAGTTAGAAGGCTTTTCTTCACAATAATTACCAAATAGAATTTAACAGAAACTTTTGTTATACAATATTAGTTACTACATCAATGAAAATTTAGTTTCTATATATTAAAACAAAAGACTTAAGATACGAGTATATAGTTGATATTTTTTTCATATTAAATATTGACAGTATTACACTAATTATACTATTACAAACATATAAAATTCTTAGAAATTACCATTAATTAGAATATTTTTCCTATATTATGCTACTCTTGTTTGTGTTTAATATTATTTGTCTTTTAGTTTTTGTGTTTAAAAAGATTAACGCATCATAATTGCCATATCTAACATATATCATTAAAATTAACATTACTGCCGTAGAAATGAGAACACAGAGCCCACCTGAAATTGCCACTACAACATGCAATCCAAGGCATAAAAAGATAGATCAACAAACTTAAATTTCATATCTTATCAATATGAAAATGAACAAGTAAAAAAAAAAAAAACTATATAAACAACTACAACACAACAACTAGCAAAATAAAACGACAGACAACAGAATATTGCGGTATGAAAGTTAAAAAAAAAAATACAATAATAATAATGAAATTATAGAACTTAAAAAAATAATGTAATACAAAATTGCATGAAATGTATGGAGTATTAAATCTATGAGTATTTGCAAAAAAAAAAAAAAAAAACGGAAACCATATGCACTTGCTAGCAATGAAGCATAGCAAAATAAATATGTAGACACTATGAGTTAAAAGTATTATACATTAAAAACAAATATTTAGAAATTACAGTTAAACGCCCATTTGCGCCTCAATGAAGACGTAAATTTAGAACGATTATTTTCAAAAGAAAAGACATCGTTTGAATTCATCATCATTTAGATTCATTTATAAAATTATACCGAGGCGACTTGATTTATGCTCAAATCGGTATTTGACACTATCAGAATATTATATAGTTTACTGATTTTAGTTTAATAAAAAAGTTTTCAGTTCAGTAAGAAATAAAAAATATAAATTTATTTTCCAAAGAAATATTTTTTTTAAAGGTTTATACGTTTGTTCAAAGTGATTAAGTGTCATTTACTGATTTCTTTTAGTTTCAACTATTTTTTCATTTGTTTAAAATTTAATAAAAATTTTCCCATAAAACGGAAATTTTTGGTTTATTTGTTTCCCATATAAATTTAAATTTTGTTTGCTGACTGTTTAAACAAAAAATATTCAAAAAATTCCAATTTGTGTTTTAATAAAATTGTTTTTTTTTTAAAACAAAATTATTTCAAATCAAATTACAAGAACTCTATATGCACACACATATGGTCCTTCCCACAAAATCTATCAATAGAATATGTGAGTATACATTTTGTAGATTAAAAAACAAACAAAAATACAAAAAGCGGAAACAATTTGAAATAAATGTATAAATCCTTTATTTTTACGGAATAGGTAGGAAAAATTTTAACTTTTATTTTTAACTAATGATTAAATTTTTCACTGATCTGACACATCAGTGAAAAACTTAACAACATTGAAAAATAAATAACAAAAACCATTTGATTTAAATGAAAAGTAAGTAGACCGGTTTTCAAATGAAATATCATTTCTTTTTAAAGTATTTTCTGTTATTTTAACTTATACAAAATTATTTTAATTTTTTGTATTTATTTCTATTGTTCTAACTCAAGTCCAAAATCTTATATTATATTTTTATATTAAAATTTATTTGTTGTTCAAAAATTCCAATATGACAATCTCATAAAAAATTTTGGATTTAATGCAGAACCATATTCTAACTATATTAAAGGATTTATTGGTTTTTAAACATTTGAAATAATTAATACTATGTTTATTAAACTACCGATATTTTTAGCACAAAGTTTACATATTTTTTTTATATCGCATATTGTATTTCTATCTATCTGTAGAAAAACTACAAAAACCAGTATTACAAATAAATAAATAAAAAAATATTTATATGTAACTCTGTAGTAAGTATTCACTAGAGCAGACATACAAAATAGAGCCTACATGCATTCAAACATGATCATATAAAGAAAAATAATACATTTTGTAGCATTTTTTTTGAGCATACTCGTCCGTTGTACTTCTCCATGTAGAATTTTGCCATATTTTTTTTCTTTTTTTGTAACAACCAGTATAAGTATGATTGTATGTTATGAAAAAAATAGAAGAACAAAAATATATATGGCAAAAAAACATGAGGTGTTAAATCAAAAATATGAAAAACGCTCACATTAGATGGGTTGTTTTCCATTTTTTTTTTTATTTTTTGCATTTGGAAGGCCAAACCAGGAGATGAAAAAAAAAACATTTAAATGAAAAATGTTTGATATATGTTGGGTTAGGGAAACATTTAATAAAGTTATTATTTTTTTTAGAGATTTGATAATAATGTGACATCTGAAGATACAAAATAGCATTGAGACCAAAAAAAATTTATAAATTCGGTTTTACCGATTTTTCATACCTGCCAGCAGGAATGATAAATAGAAATATTAATATTTTAGAAAAGAGTTTGACCACAAAAGCTCGAAAAATAGATTTATGTTATTGTACATTTTTAAATTTCTTTCATTTTTCAATCTAGAAATAAAATATCAAACTGATTTGTTGAGGTACATACGATCAACATTACATCTGATTTGGAAAATACAAATGATTAAACAGAGGTTCATTGCTAACATCGTTTAACAATAATTTTTCTATGCAGCAGTATTTGATAAGATTTAAGAACCTAAAGTTTCCCCTGTATCGTGTGAAAACTGCTTTAAAATCCACATACCGCTTAATATCTTCATTATAGAAATAGATAAGGCATACCTTAATATTTAAAATTTATTCTGTTTGTGTAACAAAGGTACTTTTGAGTTTGACATTGTGCCACGAAATACTCTAAAGAGAGTTTGTAATTTCAATAAGTCAATATATAATATAAAATAAATGAAAAATCACTGAAAAACCGATCTACTGACTTTTCATTTAAATATTTAACTAACAATATTATTAAATAATAAATGATTTTTTATTTATTTTAACTGTTAACAAATTAACCATAAATCCATATATACGAATGATAGTTGCTTTATTTCGTTATATATAACTGGCAACAAATAAATTAAAAAATCTGGTAAAATAAATGTTATTTCGTTTATTTATTTTTTTAAATGTCATAAAAATTAACCACAAAGTATGTAAAAATTAACGACTTTTCATTTATTTTGTTACTTTAACTATCAGACAATTAACTATAAAAAAATAAAAACCATTTTTTAATTGAAAATATTACTGTAAGAGAAATTCGTATTTATATGTACCTTGTTCTTTAAATAAATTTAAAAAAGGTTTCAAAAATATTCATATATATTTATTTTTATTTTAACTACTTAATTATTTAAAAACAAATGTACGGATAATATTTTAAATTAACTACAGTCAGCTCCTTTAAAAATATTTAAAAAAAGAGTAACATTTGTGAATAGTACTATATGAGTCAAAGTTGTGCCATAGTACTTTCAACAGTCTAATAGTACTGAAGTAACACCTTAACCATATCCACAGCCCTCCACAGCGGTTTGTGATACAAGTGAAATTATTACGGAGGTAAAAACAGGAAAAACCTTTTCTTCGGATGCGAAAACAATTTTTAGGGAGAAAAAAAAAAATTGGGGTGAAAAAAAATTTAAGGTGAAAAAAGTTTTTAAGGTAACAAAATTTAAGGTGGATATAAAATATAATTCAACTACAAGTGACTGGTGAGAAAATATAAAAACAAATATCATATTCACCAGACGCTACTATGAAATTGAACTAAATTACACCAATTCGTATTGAAAATTTAAAGGTTACTTCACATTTTCACTCACGGTTTGTGTCTTCGGACCGTACAAGTATTCGCTAGATCGACTGTGAGCATTAAACGAAACTGTACACGTTAGTCTTTTTTTTAATTTTTTTTTTTAAAATTGCTTTATTATTTAATTTAACATTTTATGTTGAACTAAATGCTGATAAGTTCCTAGTCTAATGAAGAAGTTGCAACGTTTTTGGTCAAATTTGATTTTATTCATCAACATAGTTTCCCTTAAGAGCGATTCAATCATTCCAAGGCTTTATACCTTTCTTGTTTGGACGATCATTCGATTAAAATCTCTAGGGTGGGTGCAAAAGCAATTCAAAGTGTAACTCGTGTAATTTTGTCATCGTAGATTCTTTGTTATTTTTTATCTACTGTAAGCACACGCGACACCCACTTCGAAAACAACTTTTCTCATGATAGATTTAGAGTGTTTTGCCTTGATAGATTTAGAGTGTTAGCTATCTCCTGAAACTTTACTTTACGGTTTGCCAAAAGAGTTTTGTGGACCTTTTTGATATTTCCCGCATAACCGCATTTTTGGGGGAAAAGAGCGTGGCGCATCACCGGTGTTTTTATATTTGGCAAACTAGTCAATGATAGTCGATTTTCTTGGCACAGAGTCTGGTCAACATTTATTAAGCCAAGTAATGCTGGTGGCTATACCCCCATATTATTACCAAACCATCACCGTAATTGACTGTGGATACTACATAGGGCTAGGCAAATTCTGAAGTTTCGCTTCTCCAAATTGTTCCAGAATTTATTGGGTTTATTTTTAATACTTTTTGCAAAATACCGACGTCGATATTGATTGATTTTCTCCACTCAAAAAAAGTTAGTACAGTAAGAAAACCTTTGTAATGAGGGGTTTTCTACTGCTAAAGTTCTTCAGAGTCTAAGAATTTTTCTATAAAATAAATTATTAGGATCTGCGGATATTTCTATTATAAAATACATTAGAGATTTTGGATTGTTTTATATTAGAAATTATGCAAAATCTAGGAGTTATTTTATTTTATTGAAAACTCCTAAAATCTGTGTATTAAAAAAATTCCTTTAAGAGATTAATAGATACCTTATAGTTTTCTGGAATACTTCTTTGTTTACAGCATAAAACTGTTCAGAAACCTAATAACTGAAAAGTTTTAATAAGATAGTCTTTTTAAAATTCTACTTAATTAGAAAACTTAAAAAAAAAAACTTATGTTATTATAATACGAAATTAGTTTTTCCCCTAAATAAACATTGAAAACAACAAAAATCCAAAAGAAAGAAAAAAAAAAGCTCACACAGAATTGTAAAAATGTGATGATAAAAATTTGAACAGAAATGCATAAAGGCAGTTAGTCAAGCAGACACACATGCACCACATGCTGTAAAATGCAGTAAAATTAAAAAAAAAAATAAAAACAAATGCAACCACAACAAAAAATGATGTTCTTAATGTTAATGCTGACTGCTATTTTTTGTAATTTTCATCTACTCAAAAGCGAACACACCGGGATAAATGTACCATAAGGCCAAGAAGTCTTAAAGGAAGATATAAAGAAAAAATCAACAGAAACAAACATGTTAAATTGACAGAATGATTATTTTGTTTTTTTTTTTTTTTAAGAAATTAAATTATAGAAAATTTATAAGTTTTCAGGAATGACTTTTTTTCAACATTTTTCATATTTATAAACAATTTAAACATAGTTTATTAACAGTTTTGTGGTGAATACTTATTTTCAATTAATTTATTATTTTTTTAGAAATTAAAAAAAAAATAAATAATCTAACAACCACAGTTTTATTATATGATATGACAGGTTTTACTTTAGTAATTTTTGTAATATATTTTTTTTTTGTTGCAAAGAATGCTGCTGATGAGAATAAAAAATAGTTGCCAATCAGCCATTTCTTTTTCTGTTTTTGGTGCGTTGAGTGATCGCTCAGCAACTAACCAACCATCCATGTCATGAAGAAGTGTCAAAAATCTTGCCTTGATATGTGGTGTCACAAGTTAAAGAGTAGAAATTTCTATTATTACAAATATTCGTTCGTTAAATAGTTTTTGCAATTTTTCTTTCTTTCTTTTTTCTAATAATTGTTATAATTATAAGTTAATATATTATGTGAAGCTGAAATAAAAAATTAAGCTGTATTATTTTATAAGAAGAATCCGGATATTAAACGGTAGAAAAATTTTTAAAATATTTGATTGAATTGAAAAAAATGTTTGTGTCTTAAGTTTTTTGTTTGAGCAAATAAAAATACTCTATTGAACTTGAAAAACAAAGTTTGTGACTTAAGTCTTTTGGTTTAGATAGAAATGTGCAAAGCCAAGATGGAATGTTTGTGTCTTAAGTCTTTTATTTTAAGGAAAAATTATAAAATATTATTTTAAAGAGAAAATGGTTGTGACTTAAGTATTTCGTTTTTTAAACGTAATATAAAATTACATACGTATGAAAAAAATGTTATGAAAAATTTTTATTTTCTAAAAATATTTTAAAATCTAATTAACCCATAATGATTTTTAAAATTAACGACTATATAGTTGTAAAAATCCACATCTAATTAATGTTATTTAAAATCACTTAGAGAAATTAAATATTTTATTAAAGTGTTGAATATTGTAACAAAATTTTGTTTCAACATGTTTTTTTTTCACCGTTATTTATAGTAGCCATTAAAATACAAACTGTAACACATTAAAAAAAGCAAACAAGGAATATATTTTACATAAAAACAAACACAATTTATTTAAAATTTTTAGTTTTGTTTTCAATAAAAAATACACTCATAATATAGACAATATATTAATGGCTAATAAATAAACATAAATGCCAACATTTTTGTGAAAAATACAATGAACTTAAATATTTTATGATCTACACAATTTATTTGTTTTAAACATCGTATACCAACTAATAAATATTTAAAGTTGTTTTATTCTTCATGTCTTGCTAATAAAAGAAATCAAATTTTAAAAGAAAAAAAAAAAATATTTTAATAAAAATTCTTTTATTTTGTTAATTTATTATAATTTAAATGAAAACGTAATTTGTTAGATATATAATTTTTTATTATTATATATCAACACCATATTTATAAAAATAAAATTATGGTTTAAATTTTTGTAACAATACAAAAAAAAAATATATATATAATTTTTAAATAACATTTTCATATATGTATTATGGTTTTGTAACCAATTTACTATTCGTAACTAAAAAAGGAATACTATATTGAGGGTTATTGATAACTGCACAAGTTTTAATAGCATTAAATTGTTAAACCATATAAAGGCAACAATGACGCCAAGAATATGCTCGAAAATAATAATATTTAATGTTGTAAAAAGAAGGCAAAACACAGTGGGACCTCGAAAGTACAATAGTTTTTTTCCGCCAAATTCAGCGAATTTTAAATAATATTTCCATTTATATTATTATTATTATTTCTTAAAAGGGGGTACTGTACTTTAAGGTCCCTTTGTTAGGCTTATTTATTATTTAATAACATTGGCTATGCAAAATAAGTGTGAGCAAAAAGATGTACTTTCTAGGGTTAAGGAATGTTCGTATTAAGATGACATGTACTAGAGAGTTGTTTATATTGTTGTTGGATATAATTTAGCTGAACAAAAGATTTCTTAAATTCCCAGTATTTAAGCCATTTCAGGACAAAATCATGAAAAAATCATGAAAAAATAGCATTTTTTCCCAATTTTTTGCAATTTTGATGCAGTGGATGCAATTTTTTTGGGTCGGTCCATATGAGAATTTGTTTGCTTTGGTTCGGATCTACAACTTTGCCAAAGACATAAAAACAAAATTCCGAACGGTTTATGATATATGGATTCCATAAAAATTTTCCTTTTTTAAAAAAATCGTGTTTGGGTACAAAAACTTAGGGTGTCCATAAAAAAAAAATTCGACGTAATCTGGCCAAGTCCTTTGCAGGTTTTTTTTAGTTTCGATATATACTTCAAAAAAAAACGGGTATGAAGGAGGAACCACACGATGACCTTAGAAATGCTGCACTGTGATATCAATGACCTCTGATTATACAGATCTTCTTATAAAATAGCCTTAGATTATTGCCAAAAAATCTTGAGGTTTTTTTTTTATAAGAAAACTTCAAATTCAACAGCCTTTTTTCAATAGCAAAGTCCTTCAATTCTGGGGAATTTATTCTTAACAAGAACTATAATTTTCTGAATTTTTCATATAAAAAAATTTAGGATTCTTAATATATTTTCCAATTAAAAAATTCTCAAATCCTGGAAACTTTTGCATTAGAAACTAATTTTATCAATGTTTTAAAATTATTTTATTCTCTTTATTATTTTTTGTTTATTTAACAATTTAATTGTTACTAATTTGCAAATGATAATGTTTTCGCTACTGTTAGAAATATATATTTTCACGAACTCTGTGGGTAAAAATTTGAGTTTATTATAAAAAAATAAATCTATGTTAGGCGCAAAATATTTTATTATTAATAAACATAACATAGTACACATTTTATGTGTATTATTGTACTCGTATATAAAAGAGTGTATATAATTTACTGCATTTAATATTTATACATTCAGACTATAATGTAGTTTATTTGTTTCCTTTACAATTATTGCAAATTTAAATTTTGACAGCAAGTCTGTTTCAAAAAAATATTCAAAAAAAAATTCAAATTTGTTTTTTATATAAATTGTTTGTTTATATAGAAAATTATTTCCATTCAAATAACAAAAACTTCGTTAACACACACACACACATATTGTCATTCACACAAAATGTGTCTATAGACTGCGTGAGTTTACAATATGTAGATTTAGGCTGAGTTTATGGGATGTGAGTAAAACTTGGTTTAGTTAAACCGAAAATGAATTTTATCAGTCTAGTTTATAACAAGTTTATAAACATAAATTTGTCGGGAAAACTTTTTTTTTGCATATAATTTTGATCTTCATTGAAATAAAACAAAATATATAAAATTTAGTAAGCAGTATTCCAGTTACAAACTGCAATAAACTGAATTTAAAGTTAATCTAAAAACTAAAAACAACAAACAACAAACAAAAATAAAAAAAATGGAAACAATTCGTAATAAATGACTTAATCAGTTATTTTTTACGGAATTTTTTGGTCAAATTTTAAGATTTATTTTTAACTGATTAATCATTTGTTTTTTGTACTGATGTGTCAGTTGTTTAAACAACATTTAATAATAAATAACAAAAATATTTGATTTAAATGAAAAGTAAGTAGACCAGTTTTTAAATGAAATATCATTTATTTTAAATGGCATTTTCTGTTATTTTAACTCACAAACTATTTTCCGGTATTGTGAAAATTTGGATCTGAACCAATGATTATTACATAGGGGTCTCATAGGGTGGAAGTTTTATTCACATGATCGTTTTTCACTGCATCTAAAGTAATTCTTATGGTTTAGTGAAAGATAAGATCTTTTGATGTTCTCAAATAAATTTTTGATTTGAATTTTAACGGGACATTCAGTAATCGAGCCTTAGAGTAAAACTTGGTAAAATGATAAAGCTAGTGAAAAATGTAAGCAAACACAACTAATGTGTATTTATATGTGCGGAATTTCAAATCTGGTAAAGCGTAAGTAAGTAATTGATACAAATCACTTAAAACTTATAACTTGTTTCAAAATAGCCAAAGTTTGGTATTAAACCATAGTTATAAATATCAAAATTTATGTGACTAACGTTTAAAGTTGATTAGTTTAAAAATAATTTACCCGTTATAGATTTGAAGAAGAGTTAAATTTCATTCAAAATCACATTTTGGGATCTTGTGAAAAATAACTGCTTTAGAAGTGGAAAACCAGAGCTAAATGATATTTTTGAGTCAATGAGGAAATTGATACCTTAAGAGTCATTTCAATTTTGTTTTTTTTTTTTGAGGTCTTATACTGCATACGCATAGGTTCTAATTTATGTTCTATAACAGGTTTGACCAATATATTATTTTCTTTCATACTTGAACAGTTTACTTTAGAGCGTGTTGTTGGAAGTAAAATATACTGTTCCCGAATAGATTCAGAGGTAAGCGGTTCTAAAAATTATTGCCTGCATGGGTTAGAGACCTGAAATTTAGGAAATGGGTTAGAGACCCGAATTTTCGTCAGAAACGTGATAATGTAGGGGATAACAAGGTGGAAACAGCTCCCTTAAGGGCCTGCTCAAATTGCTTTGGTTTGCACAGATAAAAAAGATATTCAATGTGATAACCGAATTTTTTTGCCATCCGCATGTTTCGGTTTGGTAATTGATATTTTTATTGGTAACAGAAATTCGGTTAATACAAAAGAATTTCGGTTGGAAGATAATTTTTCAGTTGACCCAGGAATACATTTGGTTTGGACAACCAAATAATTTAGTTGCTGCAACCAAACCATTCGGTTTGCAAGAAATTCGGTTGTCGTAATGAATGGGATTGAAGAACTATACAAGAGAAATTAAATTGGGAACGAGTAGAATTGAAACAATAGACAAGAGGAACGCAATGAGTAACGAGTAAATTAAAGCACTAGACTAGGGAAACTAAACCGAATGAAACGCTAAACGAGGGAATTGAAACATTAAACACAGAAAACTAAGTGTAATGCAAAGAGCCCAAATATCTTTTCTGTCAATGGCAATTATTTTTTTAATGGATTAAAAATGGATAAAAAATTTAAATCATTACTTTTAATTTAAAAAATTGTTGTGAAAAAAATTTCATTATGTTTGCAAACAAATGTAATGATACTTATTATTAGTTTCCTCAATTCCCCAGCCTACTTACTTGCATAGTTACGTTTGTTCGCGATGTCCAAAATGAAATGCCTGTTTTGCTGGGTCATTAGATGGAATTTTTGAATATTTTTACGGCTGGAATTGAACAGTGATTTATTTTTAATGCATTTTGTTCAAATACAAAAGAAGATTTTGCTAAAAATTTAAGGCTGATAATATTTTTAAAATTTCCTTGAAAATAACGCCCTTAAGTGAATCCAGAAAGTATACTGTGAAGTCTTAAATTGAAATAATGTTATAATATATTTTGAAAAGACTTCAAAGCTAATTTCGTATATATTATCCACGTCCTCTTGCTGAACTGTTGTTTTTTTTTTATTTACTTGTCGAATTTTTTATTTTAGTTTCTTATAAATGCGTATTTTAGCGATACGTTATCTAACCAAGTATGATAACCGAAGGTTATTGTAAAAGTATAACCGATGGTTTTTGTAAAGGTATAACTTTACTTTATTTCAGTTACGGTTAATGCATTTAAAAAATAACTATTACGGTATTTCAATCGGTTAAATTAAAACCCTTTGCACTTATAATCGCTAAAAAATCTACACGATTAAGTCAAAATTTAAGTTGGTTCCAAATTCAAAACCAATATTTGGTTAATTTTATTATTTTTTATCACAGAGAGCTTATTACAGCTTTCTTGTGCCAACAACCTTTTTCGTTTTCATTTATGTAATTTGGTTTTCAAGATTCAGAAAATATTCTATAATAAAACATAGTTCTGGAGATAAAAACGCTGTGTTGTGGTCTTTAGGAAGGATTTAGGCCACTGATATAAAACCTTTTTCTCTAGCTCCTTTGGACTTGGATATGTAAGAGATGAACATGTTATTTAAGTGAATTTTATAAAAAATTTTAGAAGGACATATTATGACTTGTTTAAGTTAACTCCAACAAATATTTCATCATTTAATACAATAAATAGGTTAAAAAAATTTCACTGATGAAAAGTATGATATATAACAAATCTTATTTTTTTTTTTTGCATTTTTCTCATATTGAATTAGTTCTTATTCTTAAATCTTTAACACATTAATACGCCTGTATTTTATTATTAACTCACAAGTCCCACTGTTTAACATATTGGAGGTAAAAAAAAGTAGAAAAGAAAAAAAATATAATATAGTTAATGGGCCTTTATTAAAGTACCTTGATTTTTATATAAATGCATGAATAAAATTCTGTCTTTTCTTTCGAGTATAAAATATAAACCAACAAATGCTAAACCAACCCACGCTTGATATGTAGAGAAAGAATAACAAAAATTGTTTAGCAGCAAATTCTTATATTAATTCTAGCAACTCTTATAAAAAAAAACTAAAGCTTTAAAACTAACAAAACTCATACTAGTTTAATGCTTACAATACAAGGTTAAGATTAAGAATTACATTTGGTTTTGTTCTTTTTGTTTATTTTGTTGGATAAATGTTTAGCATGAGTTTTAGTTAAGTTTTGTTATTTTATTTATTTTTTTTTTTGTTTGTTTGATTTGGTATTCGAATTAATATTATTGTTGTGTTTGTTGTTGTCTAGGCCATAAGAACAAGAATGAGTAGTTGAAAGTTAAATACTCTGATATGCAAAAGGGATATTAATAACATGCCAAGAGCTTTTATGTTATGCTAATAAAATTACAATTTAATATGAGTCAAGATAAGTTAAAGCGACAGAGGAGACAAGATGTAGAGGAGATGTATTATAAGTACTAATGAAAATGAATTATAAAGAAGAAGAAATTAAGACAGATGGATGGAAAATTAAAGAATTAAAATTTTAATTAAATTATTTTTTTTTGTATCTTATTTCTAAATAATGATATATAGTAAAAAAAAAAAATAATATTAAATTTTGAATTTAAAATATTATTGAGATATTTAGAATTTAGCAAAAGTATCGAAATATTTTTTAAATCTTTTAATTAAGATATATAGAATAGAAATTAAAAATTTTAACAAAAATTTCCTTTATTTAATTAATACCTTTCGTATACATATCTTATGCAAACGAAAGACTTAAGACACAAACAGTTAAATAACATACAGTTTATATAACAAACTTTTCCAAAATTACAGGGTTTCGCCGATTAATTATTGTTAAGGAGACCAAAAAAATATACGTGTTTCGCGGTTTTGATAGATCACATCGGAATTTTATTTTAGAGGCGGTTAAAGTTCTAAAGCCTGTTCTTGCGGCATTTCGATATATAAAACTATGTTTTCTTTACATCTGAGGTGTAGCGTACGTTCAGCAACTTTGTAGATAGTGGTATGGAAAATATTTCTGTAGAACATATTAACCCTCTAACTCCCCCTCATAACGGCATTTTTTGGCTTTATTCTAAAAAATTGTAAAAACACCCCGAAAAGGGGGAAAGAGCGGGGATGAAATGTTCTACAAAAATGTTGGCCTTAAAATTCTACTATATATGTTAGAACACTCCAAAGCCCAAAACTTAACACAAACACCAAAAACCGATCAAGATGGCTCATCAGATTTGTAGTCTGATTTTGGGATGACCAACACATTATAAGTCAGATAATGGCTAAAATTTCGTTATGAGGGGAAGTTAAAGGGTTAATATGTTCCACAAAAATATTTGCAATAATATTTTCTACAAAGTTGCTGAACATACCTCACAGCTCAGATGTAAAGAAAACATAGTTTTATATACCGGTATGCTGCAATAACAGGCCAGAGCTGGGAAACTTAAACCGCCTTTAAAATGAAACTCCGATCTAATCTATCAAAACACAGGCTCTGGCCTGACCTTGCAGCATATATTTTGTTTAGTCAATTTTTTTTGTGTTGAACTGTGTAATTTAGCTATTTAAAAAAAATCGAAATTGTTATAAAAAACATACAAAAGAAACTTTATTTAAACAGCCGGCATTTTGTCAAAAAAAAAAATTTCGACTTGTCCGAGGGTCATACCATAGCCACATCTTGACTTATTAAAAAAAGCGATGATTTTTGTTTTAGAAGACCAGGAAAGTTGAAACCTTGCACTCCATGACACCACCTTTTTAGATCCCACTTTGCCAGTTCAAAATTGTTTGAATTTTGATTTTTTTTGTTAAATTTTTGGTGTACTCTTAAAATATCAATAAAAAAATAATAAAATTAAAGATATTCTTTGTTCAAAAAAAAAAGAAATTCGTGCCTCTAGTTAGACTTGAAAGCTCCCTTAAGTGTTTTTTTGTAAGTTGTTCACCATACATAAAAACAAGCTGTAAAAATATATTAAGAGATACTGAAGTACACTTGCACTTACCAAACGATTCTGTAGGTCTCAAATTTGGTTTGTACAACGAAATTTCTTCTGGGTGTAATAACAAAAAAAACATGCAGAAAAAGTCATTAATCAAAAAAATTTTAATCTTTTAACTATGACTCTATGATTCATTTATTCTAAATTTCCCCTTCATACTTTCATAATTATTTATTAACGGTGGGGCTAACTGACTAAACGTTATTCAGGCTTACAAGATTCTGTGAAATTTGAAAATTTTTTTAACTAATTGTAAAAGAAAATTTAAACCCTTTTGTAAATTTGTATTTAGTTTAAAAAAATTTAGCCATCTTAAACAGAACCCAAATTGTTGTAAGATAAAAAAAATATCTAAAAACGAAGTTAAAAGAAATGAATCACTATTAAAACAAAAATTCCAAAAAAATGTTTTTAGAAATTTTATTTTTCAATAATTTCTCTTTGAATTGTTCTTTTTAATGTTCTCAACTATGTTTTATAAAAAAAAATCTTATCATGCCGAAAACATCAAAAAAATAAAAGAAACCTTTTGAAATTTTATACAAACGCACACACACATACACAAATATCAACAACAACAAACATTTTATAAATAAAAAAATAACACTGTTACTCATTCCTATGTTAAGAACTGTGTAAATATTGTAAGAAAACAAAAGAAATTAAAATGTTAAATTTTTTTTTTGTGTTACCCAACAAATATTTAATAAAATCTTATATTTTAAATATCAATTTGAATACGTTTTTATTAAATCACACATGACTTTATTCCATACAATACCATGCATGGTGTTATAAACCGCTGTGTCAACAATATGAGCCTCAGGTAGTAGAGGTCTTTGGTGTAAATTACTTATGTAGGTTGTTAGAGTGCATAACTTAGTATATACACATACTTGGTTTTATATGCATTTTAAATATTTTAGAAGATTTCAATTAACCCCTAGAACAAGTTTTTTTTTGAATAATTTTATCATTAATATGTATTTGGATGGTTTGACTATTTTCTAAATTGAATTTAGAAGAAAAAAAAACTAATCTATCGTTTGTTTTTAGTTTTACTTAAAGATGTTCATCTTAGTCCAACAAAAGTTTTAAGTTTCAATAAATTTAAAATTCTCTAAAAATATCTTGTTAATTTAAATAAGTGTTTTATTTTTCATTTTAGAGTTTAAGAATTTTAAAATTTTAAGGGAAAAACTTTCAGATTTTTATACCAGACTGAGAAGTAAATATCGGGAATAACACTATTATTTGTATTTTTTTTTTAAATTCAATTACCCATATGATAATCGAATATATATATGAACAAACATGAACATTCATAGGGCTGTATATATTATGGCCCCAACAGAGTTCGATATATGATAATACATAATCTCTAAGGTGGTCAAAAAATGAACCAAAAAAAAAAAAAAAAAGAATACACTCCACAAACCTACAAGTATACCGTTATGAAAAAAATATAGTCTACCAAAAATATTTTAAAAAAGTTATATTCATAGTTAGTTAGCAAATCGCCATTGAAGTTTCAACTTGCTCTATTATTTTAAATTAAAATAAAAATTGAGAAAAACTGAATATAATTACTATGATCGCGAAGAATTAAATCTTATACATTTTTGAGCGTACATTACGAATGTGAATTTAAAATTATATTTGGAGTAGCGAACGTGAATAAGTCAGTGGGGCGGACACTAGATCGTCCATTGGCTAACCTCCTTAGCCAAGAACGGTACAAAGAACAGAATGAACAGAATGCAAAATCGTTAGCTTCATCCTTAGCTTCTTAGCCTCTTAGCTTCTTAGCCACCACCATGAAATTCTTAGCCAACACCATGACATTCTTATGGTGTCAGCTAATAATTTATGCTGGTGACTAAGAAGCTAAGAGGCATTTTGTTCATCCTGATCTTTGTACCGTCCTTACTTTAGCTCTTCGCACTATTCGGGAATCTTTCCCTACTGCTGGAAGGTTGCCAATGTTCAGCCAATTCTTAAGAGGGGCGCCCAATCGCAACATACTCTGCACTCTCGAATATGATGGAAAGCATGGTTAATTACCGTATTGTTATTAGGTGTATAACTTAAAATCCGAGAGTAATAACAGATGGCGTATCTTTTAAACATGGTTTATGTCCTTAATAACTTATATGTCATCTGTCAATTATTCTCACTTAGTTATTTAACGAAATGGTGTAAACAACATAGTTTTTGTTTTTTTTTTGCTTCAAAAAGGTAGAATTTTGTGCCAACGAAACTTCATTTGCGGGAAAGTTTTGCTTTATTTCTTCAGTTTAAAAAACAGTATAGTTGAAGTTTATCGATTTCTTATCGAAGCTTAGTGTGCATATTTTCCATCGATTTCAACGAGCGGTTAAGAAAAACTGCCCAGTTTTGCCAAAAAATTCGAAGGGGATGAATTCGAGGCATTACTCGAAGAAGATTGTTGTCAAACTCAAGAATAACCTGTAAAATCATTTGAAGTAGCAATTTCAAATCACTTGCAAGCAGCAGGATACATAAAAAGCAAGGTAATTGAATACTACACGAGTTGAAGCCGAGAGATGTTGTACGATGTCCAAAATGCTGCCTAAGCCCTATAAAAAGAAGTAATTTCTGCATCGCATCATTGTTGGTGATATGTGAAGTCCGGCTACACAGAGAAAACAGATTCTTGTCAACTGAGTGTTTCCGTTACACCCACCGATATATTTGTTTGTGGCGACAAATATTCGGTTACTATAACAGAATTTCGGTTGGAATCCTATATGTCAATTCACCCAGGAATACATTTGATTGCGTCAAACAAAAATTTCGGTTGATGCAACCAAACCATTCAGTTACTAAAAAAATTCTCTTATCACAATTATGACAACCGAATTTCTTGCCAACAGAATGGTGTAGTTGAAGCTCCCGACACATTTGTTTGTAGCAACCGAAATTTGGTTAATACAATAGAATGTTGTTAAAACCATATATTTCAATTGGATCAGGAATATATTTGGTTGCAACAACCAAATAATTCGGGTTTTGCAACCAAATTATGAATAATGAATTTTTTTTTCTCTGTATATGCAACCAGCCAAATCAACGCCAAAGCTGAATATCCATGGCGACAAGGTTATGCTCTATATTTGGTGGCACCAGAAGGGTTTAATCTTTTCTGAGCTGCTGAAATTGGGTCAGGCGATCACCTGTGCCGAACACAATTGATTCATTTGAAGCTCGCCTGGAATATTCGAAAACACGCCTGGAATATTCGATTAGACATGAAGCCGTAATATTCCTTCATAGCAACGCTCGGCCATATATTGCTAGATCGGCTAAAAATATTTAGAAAATAGTGGTTGGAAAGTTTTATCTCACCTCTTCGAGATTTTTCCCCGTTGAAATATCATTTGTTTCGATCGATGCAGCACGCTTACACTGGAATACACTGCACTTCAGAACAGGCTTTCGTAGAGGCCATTGTACAGGAGACCTGTTAGCTTTCTTTTTGGAGCATCAACGTCGGTCTGCTCATTAGTTTGGTAAAAGTAAAGGGGTTGCTTTGGATATTTCCAAGGCGTTTGACCGTTTGTAGCACATCGCACTGTTATCAAAGGTTATTGCTTTTGATGTCGGTAATTACTTTCTGCAATTTATTTCAAGCTTTCTCAGAGATCGCACTTAACGTACTGTTTTAGATCATATAGGATAGGATCATTCCCCACAGAGATCTTCCCAGTTACCTACAAGATTGAGAATTTCAAGTTAAATAACTACAAACACTACTCCCTCTTTCCTACTTCCCATTACATATTTTCCTGATTCCAAGACAATGCAGTGCATTAGTAAGGGCATCCCCTGAGTGTAGGCCTATCGTAAAAAAATATACTACTCAAATTTCGGTAGATAAGAATATATATGAATCTTTATGATCGTATATACCCATGTATGATCATATATTTCTATATATACATATGTAACCTTCTCCGAGAAAAGGGACCTAGTGTGCCAGAAGACGGGTTTGTACTTAAGAGTAGATTCTGGTACCTAAAAGGGTGTAGAATAAGATAAAATGAGTTAGATTAATGATAAAAACTTATTTACCCCATAAAAACGTACAAAACGAACTTGGGAAAATCGATAAAAATGAGAAAAACATTAAAATTTTACATTTTTAAATATTTTGATTTTATGGTTTTAAATTGTTTTTTTTTTCGTCAGTCTTCGAATTTTTTTGGAGTTTGAACGTTTTTTTTTGCGATGTTTTGTGATCTGGTACTTCAATTTTCTTCCGTTCAACAATTTCATTTTTATCTTATTTCGGCGCTTTGACTTTAGCTTTCTTTTTCTCGTGATCTGGTGCTTCGATTTTTTTTCTTTCTGGCAGGTTCAGATTTATTTTTCGCTTTGGGTTCACTCGGTTTTAGGAGGTACAAAATCCCGTTTCTGGGAATCAGTACATAAGACCCTGACATTCTCATAAAAATACCATTTGCGATCTAACGATAAACCACTTGGTGCAATGAGCAGAGGTAATTCGTTTGGTAGCTCAGCCGTTAATCACAGATTAAATCTTTCTTCTTCCGAGTCCACTAGTTCTTTACATTCAATTTCGTTTTTTTTTTTAAGTCAAAATGGTGGTACATGGTAATACCTAAATTGCAAATGTTTACAAAATTAATTGAAATGAATTTGAAAAATTAGAATCACATAATCGCGACAGTTTACCTGGTAATATTTTGTAAAATCCTTCGAAATGAGTATCCCATGTTCGCCACTCTACTTGCCTTCCACTCCACTTCTCTCTACTTCATTCACAGCGTTGTTAAATTTATTACTGCTAGATGTATTGACCATATCTTCAAAATCTTGGTAATAATGTACATTTGAGCGACTATATTCTAGTTTCATTAATCCGAAAGAGCAATCGGGACTGAGAACGAACAGAGCAGCAACAATAACAAAGGTATTGTCACACTAAAAGCGAAAAAAAATACGTCACCACATAGGCATGACGTCACCAAAGTCGGACCCCAACCATACCACATCGCATCTCCCAACTGAACAGTGATAATGCGTTATGAAACTTAAAATGCGTTTTTTTCAAAACTTCATTTTCACAAACTACATAGGTCCCTTTTCTCGGAGAAGGTCACATATTTAAATTTTCACATGGGTATATAAAATACGAAAATTTTAATAAAGTTTAAAAGCGCAACATAAATTCTATTATTTGATATATAAACATTAAAAGCATGAGAATTAATTAATCCTAGTTAACAATTAACTAATAAAATTATAAACCACAAAACTTTAAAGAAAATGTATAAAAAATTTCTTAATGAATATGTTAGAAAACAATTATTGCATGTTTTGTTTATCTACTAGAAAAAAAAATGGGTGCAAGCATGCATGTAAAAACACATAAGTATTTAAATAAACATTAATAAACAGGAATTTTAATTAATTACTCTATGAAAGTGAAATATTTTGTTTGCTAATCCAACATAAAAAAAAAACTATTAAACGGTAACACCTAAAATTAATAGACTAAAACGAGTGAAATTTTAAAAGAAAAATTAAAACATTAATAAAGAAAATGAAATTGAAAAATATATAAATAATAAATTACTTAAATTAATATAACTTTTGTTTATAAAATAAGATTTTAATTAAACGATAATTAATCTTTATGCTGTAATGTATTAACTAACTGTTTGATTCAATGTTTTGTTAAATAGCAAACAAAAGACTTAAGTAGCAAACTTGTTTTTATTTATGCACAGATACCACAGCGCAGCTAGAAAATCGATCAGGCTAGCAAAATAAATCCATTTAACATCATTTGTGCTTATGTTAATAATAAATTATTGCCAATATATATATTTATATAATTCATACAAATAACTGCAATCTATAGATTTTTTTTTCTAAATTAATTAATATGCATATTAAACCACCTTCATTTTGTTTTTACAAACATGTTACGAAAATTAATAGCTTTTAATTATAATTTTTCCATAAGCGTGTTTACTACACTTTACTAGATGTCTAATAGTTAATAAAAGTGTTGGTTAAACATAAGTTAGCCCCAGATATCGAAGGAAACATAATAAAATTTGTATAATATAATAATTTATAATTAAACAACATTTTATTTTTTAATATTAAAATATCATTCAGTTTAGTATCTATTGTATTAAGATACATTAAATGACATAAATTTTTATCACATTTATTGTAGAAGACAGTGTTTGATTTATAATCTTAATATTAACTGTTTCACAATGAACTTTAAATATCCCAGCAATAACTTTAATGCAAAACGAGAAATAATAAAATAAATTGTTTAAAGAAAATAACTTGTATTGCATATTAAAGTGCCAGCTTAACGAAAAGACAATTAGATAACACATGTTCGAGTTGATCCTTGTAATAGGATTATAATAAAATTTGGAGTCATTTGAGAGTGCTGAAGAAAATTAAAAAAAAAAATATTTATAAAAACTCTATAAACAAAAGTCAATTATAATTCATTTATGACTCCTAAATTTTGAGCCCTCTGCAAATTATCATATATTAGAGTCTTTTATGTGTCATAATTTATAAGAGCTCAGAAATAAGTCACCCGGATTCTTAAAATTTTTGCTGGTTTTAGATTCTATGAAAATTTGTTTACTAACCAACCGATTTGTTTATGCTAATTTTCATGTTTCAGTTTTATCTTATTTTTATATTTTAAAATTTATATTATATATTTTTTTGAAATTTATTACAGTTGTTTGGTTTTGAATTTGTTTTTTTTTCTCGTTCCTATTATTATGTTATCTTATGTATATGAATTATATTCATTTATAATATTTGCAGACATAATGTAATTATTTATTCTTCTCACACGTTAACTTAGTTACAAGTCAATAATCATAATATTGTTGCATTTTTTTTAAATATATTTATAATGACATTTCCGTGCCTAGAACGTTAACGTATATTAACAGCCATAAGATAAGCATGTAGAAATGAACAAATAAAAATATTCTATATGAATGAAACGAATTTTATTTACACTTCACTAAAGAAAAAGAAATTAAAATATAAAAATTTACAGCTTAAAATTAGTGAATACTCTACATGATTTATAACTACCACATATCCTTTTATTATAATTTAATAAAGGTTTTTTAACAAAAGTTTAAAAAAAAATTCCGAACTATCTCTGAATTTTTAGTATAATAGATCAAAAAATCGGCCCAAATTGTTTAGTAATTCGACATTTAAAATATGCATCCACTGAGATGAGGGGATATTCACTGAAGATATTCTTTTTGGCATATCCATTTAAAATATGATGAAAGGGAGATTAAACAAGCAAAAAGTGTCCCTTTAATGATCTTTATACACTATTTAAGCTAGAAATCTGAACCTTGAAATTAAAACATTCGCTATAAAAAAGTTAAATTAATTTACTGAAAGAGGTATAACATTACAAAAAAGGATGAGAGTAATTATTAAGAAAAATGTTCATTTGTTTTAAAAACTGCATCTATTTTGCACTTAAGTGATTAGGCTAAATTTAGTTATAAGCTTTGTGGTTATGACCCTCTCTTGGATACTGATGAGTGGTGCTTAGCTCTCCGAAACAAACTGTCTCTCCTGTTCGCAAGGACAAAATTTTTGATAAGTAATACGATTCTTTTTTTCTAAATAAATAAAAAACAAAAACCCAACTTGAGGCTGAAAAGCTGCCCTCACTTATGAAAATTTGTGATAAAGTTCTTTGAAAACTAAATAATAAATTTAGAAGTCAGTGCTTGATTAGTTCCCATAAGGTGAACATTTTTTAAAAAGAAAAATATTGGTGAAGATCTTGGCTTACCAGAAAATTCATTCCATTTTATCTTGTGGTCCAGAATTATTTTTGATTTTGTGTTGAATAAGCCTGGGTCATTTTATAACACAAATGTTTGTACTTTATCTTACACAAGTATGAAAAAAGTATGTTGAAATTTTTTTATTTTCTCAAACATTATACAATATAATATTTTGAATGTTCAACCCTTTATCAGCATACAAGAAAAAAAAAATAAATTGAAGCAGCTAATTTTCTAATTATTATATTTTTACCATTACTTGCTCTTAATCTTTATTTACATTCGGAAGTGTAAATAATCTTCACAGCCAAATCATGTCCAAAATCGGATATACACTTCAGCCCGAAAGTCAGTTTGTTGTGAGCTCTCATGCCACGATTGCTTTCTTTTATCTATTCCAGGAACTCCGTTCTGTAAATAAAGCTCCTCAGTCTCCTCCAGCATATTCCACTAAGGCAAACAAAAGTTGGGATATTGTCACCGTATAAATTTTGAACCCTTACTCTTGCAAAGGGTGTACAGTCAAAAATATAGTGACTCACATTCCTTTCACCAAAATGAGTCCCATTGCCCATTCAAAATAGCTTTGCCCACAGCCTTGAATTCCCGGTGAGAATTCTTACTATATTTCCAAGTATCCATATTTCTTCCATTGATGTCCACTATACTACTTCCGCATAAGTCATAAAGTCATTCATTCTACATGAGGCCCACACTCACTGAGCTCTAGTAATTATAACAATTGTTACTCGTCTTCTGATTGGAAAGTTATGTCTCACTGTTTTTCGGGTTTACATTAAGGTCATCGTGGCCTATATTAGTTGTATAACAATTCGAGTGCTTATGAACCCCTTCTAATCAGACTATTAGAATTTTTTCTAGACACTGCTCCCTTTATCTTAAGAAATATAGCCATAATATACAGATGTAGATCAAATAATCTCTCAACGTAGTAAGTCACCTAGAAATAGTGGTTTCTTCTCAACCTCCCTGTTATAAAGCATGATGCTTGAATTTAAGTAGCTTACTATTTATTTGATCCTTAACCATGCCATGTACGTTCCGTTCCATGATTCTCAGCAAAAATTAAATCAGGATTATATGTCAGTAAAACTTTTGGTTTACATAGCTATTCTTTTACGAAATGGTATGAAGACAACATTTGATTTCTGCCAAAACCTGAGAGTGTATGCTTGTCTTCGGTATGGAGAAAAAATATTCGTCAGATGTACGTCAATAAGCTCAATGTAGATGTAAAGGGAAATACCCCATAAGGTCCTGCATCCTGAAAACAACAAAAGATATTTCAACAGATCTCTTAACAATGTCGTTGATTATATTAATGTTCGGGCCAAACAAAGTCGATGTCACTCCTCATTTTGTCAAATATGTTGTTCTACACTGGGTTCAGCGTAATCGATTCATCAAGTGAGACTAGATTTCAGGTTGCTTATAGAATTTTCGAATCTTCGATAAGTCGTTTACACTGTCCACCTGCTTATAAAGTTGCACTTTGCAGTCCGAATTTTCCTATTACAATCCCCGAACTTCTAGTGGTAGTCGTCACAGTATTTTAGTTGTCTTTTACGACGTGCCTTATTTGCGAACATCATTTACAAAATTCTTCACCTCCCAGGCTTTCTCGAGCGTATTTACTCTCCCCTCAAAAAATATAATAAGACAATTGATTAACTTGTCTACTTCCTCGTCCATATCACTCCTATCCTAAAAATAAGCTTGAGGAGTATTAAGAAGGTTTTGTAGATTAATCCTGCAGTTAGGTAAGTTTGTGCTGCTCTTGCTTCGGAACCATATTGTTACCCATGATCGATGTCCCAATTGAAACTAGATCTACCGTGGATAAGAAAAAGAATGAACAATTGAAGCCTGCCAGTCTTGAATTTCGTCCACTATATATGCTGCAGAGTTAGTACTGTATAAGTCTTATAACTTTAATTTGTTACCAAATTAAGGTGAGATCCCAACATTAAGGTTAAAGTGGTTATTTGCATTAAGAAATTCAAGTAGTGCATCCCCTCGCTTGTTTCAGTCTGAATTACCTAAATTTTTATGATAAGAGTTTGCAGTGCAACCAAAAAGAATTTCCTTACCTATAAGTGTCGCTGCCTTAATTATCCTCTGAATTTCTGGAGAAGGTGGTGGTGTCGCCCAATCAAATGTTAAATAAATATATGCTAAGAAAATCCTCTCACTTCTATGAGTCACTACTGTAGCATCTTCTGTCAAAAAGTTCTGGGGCAAAAGGAAAGTTTGAAGTTTTTGTGGCATAGAATGTAGGTTGTTAGTGCAGTCTCCACCTGTAAATGGAACCTGATATTTCAACACAGAAAACCTTAGATATCTGCATGTTATTTGGGTTGTAAATGTTATATTTAATAAAAACACGTATTTTTGAGATAGTTGTGATTTTTTTATATATTTATTGGATAGTAAAAAAGACATCTTCTGATTAAGTATGGAATAAAATATCCGTCAAACGGTCCCCCTGTTCCTGTAATGAATGCTGTTCACAGTCACTGCAAGTTCGGCCTCGTTGTGGGTGCATTTGTTTCTCATGGATTTCATTATGATTTTCTAAGCCCCAAATTGGACAATTTTCTTTATTCAAGAAGCCATTCAGATGGAAATGCGCTTTATCGGAGGTAACTTTTTTTGAAAAATTGGCATTGATTTCACTTTGCTCCATTACCCATTGAACGAATTGCCGGCGCTTTCTATGCTCTGCTGGTTTGCGCTCCATTTTTAATAATCGGAATAAACATATGTGACCGCTGAAAAATTTCAGAGTGGCCACTTGCACAAAAAAATTACTCTTAATTTAAAAAGTGCACTGCTACTGAGATACCCTATTTAAATCGACCTTCCCAGTATCTCCTTTGATTTTTCACTATATATGTAATAATAGGGAACTGGTTCCCTCCAGGAATATGACTTAAATTGTAGTATGGCGTAGGGAATTTCATAGTCGGGATTAAGTGAATATTATTTTATACTGGTTTTCTTATAAAAAGCCACCTTTCTAAATTTACTAAAAATTATTTAGACACTTAATAGAATTCTTTAATCAACTAGAGCAAATAAATACACCATGAGGTTTAAGTTAATTCAATTAATTTTCGTTTACTGGTATTTCCGTTTCTCGAAATATGATCCAAATTGTACTGTGGTGTAGGGTAACTCATACGTGGGCTTGACCGATTAAAAGATTTTACCTGTTTTTTTTTTATGAAACTACATGAATTTATTTGATTTTAAATTTCGTAAGATATTTTTTATAATTTTTATAAGTATTTTTATTTTGTCAAAATCTAATGATTTACTATTTTCTTTTTACTTGCAGCTCTTTAAAACCATCATGATATGAATCATAAATTTTTCACCTTTAATCATCATCAGCAACACAATGAATCATAAAGAAAAACCACATTATAAAACGGGTTTAATTGATTGAAATTCATAGACCCTTAAAAATTTTTTAAGTAGCTTCACTGCTCTTGAAAATAGAGCAAAAGCTACTTAAGATATCGATAAAAGAATTATAACGAATTTCGAATAAATTCACTTGAATTGAAATAGATACAACATATGAAATGGCAAAATTTAAAATGCCATTAAAAACGACTGATATAGAAATAAATTTTAAAACCAAAACAAATACACAAACATTAACAACATTGAAAAAACAAACAGAATATACCATGAATCATAGATATCGAAGAAGATCGACAGAGAAAATGACTTCCAATATAGTAAAAACTCTAATATACAGTCATTGTTGGTCCAGTTGGCCATTATTAGTATTTTTAGGAATCATATTGCAAAATCTACCCATAACACAAGGGGAATTGGTGCGAGAACTAGATGTATCTGAAGGTGTTGCAGTGGGACATCAAATCGGTTATATTGGTGAACAATTGCCGGGTGTTGATAGTGGACCACCATATTTAATTGTACCCGTACCGGGTAGTGGTGTCGATACTGATTTAGCTATTGATCATACCACCGGGGAAATAAGAACAAAAATACGTTTAGATCGTGAAACACGGGCTTCCTACAGTTTGGTAGCCATTCCGCTAAGTGGTGAAAATGTGCGTGTTTTAATACGGGTTCATGATGAAAACGATAATGCTCCTACATTTCCGACGTCGGTGATGAATATTGAATTTCCGGAAAATACACCACGCGATGTTAAAAGGACGTTACATCCGGCTCGTGATCTCGATCTCGGTCGTTATAACACACAACGCTATAATATCGTTTCGGGTAATACAAATAATGCATTTCGTTTATCATCACATCGCGAACGTGATGGTGTTTTATATTTGGATTTACAAATTAATGGATTTTTGGATCGTGAAACTACACCCTTTTACAGTTTGGTCATAGAGGCATTAGATGGTGGTAGTCCTCCTTTGAGAGGACAAATGACGGTTAACATTACCATACAGGATGTCAACGATAATCAGCCGATATTTAATCAAAGTCGTTATTTTGCCACGGTAGCTGAAAATGCCACAGTGGGTACAATGGTCTTACAAGTTTATGCTACAGATGCTGATTTTGAAGAAAATGGTTATGTAGAGTATTCCATAAATCGTAGACAAAGTGATAGAGAACAAATGTTTCGTATAGATTCTAAGACAGGATGGATATCAGTTAATAAACCGTTGGATTTTGAAACAAAAGAATTACATGAATTGGTGGTAGTGGCCAAAGATCATGGTGAAACTCCCTTGGAAACTACTGCTTTTGTATCAATTACAGTTACCGATGTTAATGATAATCAACCCACTATTAATGTTATATTTCTCAGTGATGATGCTACACCAAAAATATCAGAATCTGCTGAACCGGGAGAATTTGTAGCTAGAATTTCTGTCCATGATCCAGATTCAAAAACAGAATATTCAAATGTTAATGTTACTCTCAATGGGGGAGATGGTCATTTTGGTTTAACTACACGCGACAATATTATATATTTGGTTATAGTTAATATGACTTTGGATAGAGAGTTAACTCCCAACTATACCCTATCCGTGGTAGCCACCGATAATGGTACACCTCCCTTACATGCTTCTAAAACCATTCACTTACGTGTTACCGATATCAATGATAATGCTCCAGAGTTTGAACGTAACATTTATCAGGCCAATGTTATGGAAATTTCTGATCCAGGCACTTCGGTTTTACAAGTTTATGCCTACGATCGTGATGAGGGCAATAATTCGGCTGTCACCTATAGTCTATTAGATACTCCTGACTCTCACTCACAATGGTTTCAAATTGATACTTATACCGGTTTAATTTCAACACGTACTCATATTGATTGTGAAACGGCACCGGTGCCTCAGTTAACGGTTGTGGCCCATGACAATGGTCATCCTCCGTTATCGTCAACCGCCACCGTATTGGTTACCATACATGATGTTAATGATAATGAACCCATTTTTGATCAAAGTTATTATAATATTACTGTGGCAGAGAATGAGGCAAAAGGAAGGTGTATATTAAAGGTAAGTTTTTTTTATTGATGTTTTATTCATTTAAATACACATTGTAGCAATAATGAAAAATAAAATATAAATATATAATTATAATATAAATTGACATAATAGGTACCTTTTAAAAAACTAAATTTTTTGTTCGGTTTCACAATATTTTATCACTGCCGACTGAATTTCAATTACAATTCAATTTCATTTACAAATTATATCTTAATATCCTAACCGAGCACTAGCAATAAAGGCTTTTGGCTCGTTGTAGTGAAAACAGACCAGAGCCTCTGGTGGGAATCGAACCCACGACCCCCGCACTGATAAGCTAGCACGCTACCAACTAGCCTACCGGGGCGCTTACCCTCTCTTTATATGCATTTTGAATATTTCGCATATAACCAAATTTAAAATTAGCCAAGATAAGCTTATAATCGGCTATGAATGTGTTTTTCAGTCGATTAGTATACTAAGGTGGGCGTAGGTCCTGTTTTAGGACATGCCCATGTTAAATGGACTGGTCTAGTGACTGGTCCTTATCACAATGAACCGGTCACGAGACTTGTCCTGGGATAGGACCTTTTCCCGCAGGGTTATTATCCCCTTTCCACGTAATGATGTAGGAAAAATTAACGTTACTGATTGACTTAACATCGCCCAGACCATAGGGCTACAGGAAGAAGCGACAAATTTGATAAGTAAGTTCCTCCACTGGTATAGATGAGCTCTGAAATTCCGATGTGGAGGAGCAAAAAGGAGAGAAGCCTTCCACTTGAAGTCCTGTTCAAACCACTTTGGCTAGAAGCCTGAAATTTAAAATATATAAAATTGGAATATGATTTGGTACTTTTAGGAATTTGCACCAGCAACATGGTGCATGAGTGGTGCGACCATACCGTTTTGGCTAGAGACCTAAGGTTGAAAATAAGCATTATCTGGATAAAAGATATTAAAATACTTTTTCGAAATTTCGCACCGCCGCCATGGCCAAAGCACTCTGGTGGGAAACCTAAAATTAAAAATATGTGTTTCATAGTGTATGGATTAAGAATCCAAAAGGAGAAAATGTCCCCCTTAATGCTAGAAGAGCGGAATTTAATTTAAGTACAATGCAAAATAAGTGGAATTAAACAGTAAAACGATTGCCATTATGGTAGGCATTCACCAAGATGGGTATAATTTGGAAACTTTTTTGGGTGTCTTAACGTTCTACCCAAACCCCATGTTTTGAAAATAAGAAAATTGAATTCAAGAGGGGAAAAGTACCTTGCGGTCTACTAAAATCGTTTTGGGTAGAAAAGTTTTCCTCTTTACGTCCTGCCCAAATGTTTTATGTTTAATATCAATGAGCTAATTTACTAATGAAAATCTTTTTAAGAGCAAATTATCCGATTTATCACCCAGCTGAAACCGTAAAACTAAAAAGTTTAAATATGGCATGAAGGTTCCATTTCTCAAGTAGGCGCCATTTGAGACTGTTTTTCTTTTACATTTTTATATAAAGGGACAATGAGGAGAGAAGAATTCTTCTGTTATATACTGTTAAAATACTTTAAACTAGAAATCTGGTTCTTGAGATTGAAACAACTCTACTAAAATAATTTATTAAAAAATTAAAGTCTTTAAAATAAGAATTGAAATATCTGCTAAATATTTTCCGATATTTAAAACTGTAGGTAATGAAATATCCGGCTTTTAAGCTGGGATATACGAAGTATATAGATGATGAGCATAGTGCTTTTATGTCATTTATTTCGGTTTTTAATTAATGAAATATTAGCATTACACTAAATATTGTTTATCCATCCATCTTTCCCAGTTTTCGACATAATAGTTAGTTCCTTATTAAAAAGTCTATTAAATGATGAAGAAATTATGAAACATTTTTTTATAAAAAAAGCTTTATAAAATATGACAATTCTTCATAGATTTTGGGCAAATCAAACTATTTCATAAATATGATGAAATATTTTTCTCTGAGTGTAAAATTTGTAATTAAATTTTAAACTAAATTTAAAGATTTCTTCTTATCGTCGTTTTTTTTGTAATAATTTTTACAACCTTCATCTACCGTTATTCATCTGTTAAATATTGTTAAGTTCGTATTTCTTAGATTTCTTTTTATATTTAGTTTCAACTGTTTAAAATTTTAAAGTGTTACATAAAAATCCAGTTTACTTCAAAATTAACAGTTTTTAGTTATAAATTGTTTTTTTTTTAGTAAAATTTCATTATGTTTCTAGCATACATATTTTTTACTAATGAAATTCAAAAGAAAAAAATATATCCTTTGGCTATTTCTAACACATTTTCTTATCCGAAAAAAAAACTTGTAAAAACTAAATTAGACATAGAAATAGAAAATCAGTAACGTCAATAAAAAATAAGTAATTGATGTTTAATACCTCAAAGTAAGAAAAGTTAAATTTTGTTTAGTTTAAAAAATCTAAAGCTGTTGTTGATGTTAAAAAATCATTATTTAGAAAATTTATTGCCAAGAATATTTTAAAAAAAAGAAACATAATTTTAAGAGTCGTTTTGTAAAACCAAACAATAGATATTGATTATGTCTATAATATCTCAGGAAAGCTCACTTTCCGACCACACAATATTTATTGTTAAGATATATCTTCGGTAACCAGTTGTAGAACGAATTTCTAAACCGGTTCTAGGGGAAGGTTACACTTTGAAGCCATAGAACCGGTTGCTTTTAGGAAAACTTCTAACAAAATTATCGGAGTTTGAACTTACAATACAAGGAAACAATTTTGCTGGGTTGTTGCTATACTGTTAGTTTTTTTTAATATGTTTTCGTTTAACGTTTTTTTTTTGTTAAAAAATATACACAGGAATTACTTATAGGCACAAATATACCGTTAAAAAAAGTAACATCCGAATTAAGAGCAGTTTAATGTCTTATTACATGTCAACGAAATTTATGGTAAATTTTATATTTCAACAAAAAATTTAGAAAAACTTTAAATTGTTCTTATATTTTTGAATAAAACAAATTTTTTTTAGTATATAAATCATAAATTTATATTATAAAAATTGATTAATTTTATGCGATTTGAGCTTCTGCGTAAAATTAGAATATCAATTATTAAAGAGCAATATAACGACTCGCATATCGTTATATTGTCCATTGGCCATTAAAACATAAATTTATTTTTAGATTTTCTATTTGCTTCCTCACGCAAACAGTTTTAGAACCCCCGTCGTAAGGAATGTTTATACTCGAGTTTTACTTTTCTCTTTTAGACCCTATTTTTAAATTTTTTTTTTTGATTTTCCAAAAAAGTATCTCTTCGGACCTTTAATCCAGGGAGCATATATACATAATTTTAAATTGCTAGACGGGGGAGATTACCTCTCTCCTTTCTGCTATTCCCCGTAAATTGTAAATGCATAATATAACCAAAGTGATTTGACAGGGACGTACCCATTCTTTTTGAACTTCCATAATTAACTAATTCCTGGCCAAAATTCCAAAAGCGAATATAAATATTATTTCGTTAGAAATAATTTAAAATACATATTAAATTAAACGCAAATACAATCAGAAAGGGGACTTTTTATTGTTTATTTTCAATCATTCGAAACTCGTTTAAAATAACCATCAACTTTAAACTGACAAAACGTAAAAAAAAAACGATTTTTTTGGTTTGTTTTTCAAATTGAAAATTTTTTATGTAATTTTGCAAAACACAACACACAGAGATGTATATATTTTTATTTTCCATGGGTGTATCTATATTTGAATAATTTCTTGTCATTTATATTGAAATAATTGTATAAACACAATTATTTCAATAAAAATTACAAACTATTTTGGTAAAAAAAATATGATTTTCTATTTTTAGAAACAGAAAACATAAAATTTTACATATAACAGAAAATATCAACACCTACTGAATTTCGGTAAATTTGTATAGTTTGTTTTTTGAATGACTGATTCAAATAGTTAAAAAATATATTTTTATGTATTTCAATTGATTCTTAATTTAAAAACAAACTCTACGTATTACTTTTTAAATAAACTACAGTCGGTAACGGAAAATATATTGTAAGTGAATATTTAAAATTTCTGAATTTCAACCCAAGGGGCTTAGAGGGACGTTAAGGCAGAGACGTTTTCATTTTGGCCCCATTTAAAAATATTTAAAAATTCCGTCTTAGTGGATTTCTACCA
Source organism: Eustalomyia histrio (assembly GCA_949748255.1). Lineage (NCBI taxonomy): Eukaryota > Metazoa > Arthropoda > Insecta > Diptera > Anthomyiidae > Eustalomyia > Eustalomyia histrio. Next base: position 21,594,224 of record OX456526.1, read on the forward strand.
CACATAGGACTAAAGACTAAGTAAAATATAAAAAAATGTTTTTAAATTGGTAAACATAACTTTATTTTGTTTTAGTGTTTCAATTTCACTCATTCCGGTTCAATTCCATTTCGTTCCTGTTTTGAAGTGTTTCAATTCCACCCGTTCCCATTTCCATTTCATTTTCTCTTGTCTATTATTTCAATATCACTCGTTCCCTATTTCATTCAATTTCGTTCAACGAATTTATTGTGCCAATTCCATTTTTCCCATTCCATTTCATTTTGGCCCCTTATTTTGTGTTTCACTTCTAGTGGTTATCCATTTCATTGTATTTCGTTTCCAAAATAAAGTGATTCAATTTCAGAGGATCTTCAAATTTTGGGTTTGAAAAAATTTCAAAAAGTGTCATAACAGTGAATTAGCCCATACTCGAGGGTACACATATCTAAATTTGTTACCCCCCATTTCTGCCGCGTTCTTGGCGAAAATTCCAAGCAGTACCTTGACATTTTTAACCAAAGCGGTTTGGCAGTCAATTAAGGCGCACACTTTTCCTCTGCTAAACATATTTTTTACTTTGATCCTGAACCAAATTCCATAATTCAGACCGTGTAGTGGAGATTTACCCTTTTTAAACTTCAGGTTTCTAAACAAGAGTATTTGGCCGAAATATGAATGAAAATTTTTTCCCTTCTTTTAACCAATTTGCCCCTATCCGTAGGAATTTCAAAAAAATTGCGTCTTATCAGTGAGAAATACTCCGAGGAACACATTTTAAATTTCTGGTTTCTAGCGAAACGATTTGGAAGGTCGTCAAGGGGGAGATTTTTCCCTTTTTTGCTTCTCTCCATTGCAGCCTCCAAAGATAATGTCTTAGCGCTACAAAATCGCTTTTTACGAATGAAATCGGTAGATACAACTGAATATTGATTTTCACAACAAATTTTCGTTAACATAACTAACAGTTAACTTAACTGAATTTTGGCTGGACCATCCAACGTACTCATCAAAAACACCCAGAAAATGGATTCGTGCTGAAAACCAAATTTATTGCCAATCTAACGGTTCAGTTGCAGTAACCGAATTATTTAGTTGCGACTACCGAATTGTTATTGGGGCAACCGAAATTCAGTTAGGATAGTTAAATTACTTATGTCTCAATGGTTTATCTGTTGTCACAACCGAAAAATTCGGTTATCACAACCGAAAAATTTAGTTATCACAACCGAATAATTCGATTGGCAACAAATTCGGTTGTCTGAACAAATCTGTTTTATCTGTGAACATTTGAATATGGTAGTGCTAACCGGATTAAGTGGTTGTCGCAAACAAAGTACACTTTTCAATACGGTTGGTACTTTAATTTTCTGTGTATGATAAAAGAGCAATATGACCGTTTTTATATGGACTAATAATTATTTATTTTTAAATAATGATTTATGCCTGATTTCCTAATATCTATATGTCAAGTTTGTTTTTTTTTAAGTACGGCATGAACTATGTTCTTCAAAAATGTATTAAATTTTCTGTAGAAATATTATATTAAAATGATCAATTTATTTTGAACACCAAGTTTATGTCTTAAGTCTCTTGTTTCTTTGAAACACTTTCAACAGGATTATTTAATAAAATTTTAAAACATTTAATAATATTTTTGTTTTAAATTTTCCCAAAAAAAAAAAAACATTTTTTTGCAAACCCTTTTAAAATTAAAACCACCACAATGTATAAAAAAAATGTTAAAAATTTTAAAACGAGTGAGAACAAAAGACATATTTTAACTTTTTGGCATTGTTTTAAAATTGTTGGTTAGTTTTTTGTTTTCAAAAAATTTATTTCAACAAAAACAGTTTAAAAACAAACAACGAAAGAAGAAAATAACAAAAAGAAAAAAAAATATATTTAGCAAAAAAAAACAGAACAACAATTCTTTAAAAGAAGATAAAGACAAAAGAAAATCTTTAAAAATAAGAAATAAACAAAAATCTTTAAATAAGAAAAGTTTTCAAATATTAGATGGAAGGTTGAATGGTTGGATGGATGAATTGTTGGCTGAATGGTCAAATGGACGACTATATAAATGAAATGTTGACTGTTAAAACTTAGTATAAAACGTCAAATTTATGTCTTTTGTTGAGTATACACATCTTCAAAATATATATGTAAAATACAAATACAGTAAAAATCTAAAGAATACCAACATTTAAAATTTGCCCATTAAAAAAAAAAACAGTAAGTAGGGTTTAATATTTTTTTTATTGTATTTAATTTTTTTTTGTTTTCGAATTTAATAATAAAGAAAACATCTACAAAAAAAATATCAAACATTAAAAGAAATTTTCAAATGGGGGAGCAAATTACCCTTTGGGGCAGCTGCGAATGGCATTTGAAATGAGAATAATTGCAATGGCATGGTTATATTGAAAACACAATTCTTATTGTCTGCCATCATACAACAGCATTTATTTTTCTACCTACTGTTATGTTCTGTTAAGGTTTCTTTAAGGCTATTTTAAAAGTTTTGGTTTATTTTTCATATTCTGTTTTAGCTGTTATTATTATTGTTCATTTGGTTGGGTTGATTTGTTTTATAACTCCTAAAAACAAAAAATTTATTATGTTTTTTTTTTGTTGTTTCAAGTTTTTATATTTTTTTGGATTTTAATATGAGTTCAAATTACTGTTTTTTTTTTTGTTGGTATTTTATACTGTGTGTGTCTTTGCTTCTTAATGTTTATTTCAACAAATTTATTTCATATATAATTGGTTTTATGTTGATGGGCTTCCGCTGTCTATATGAGGTTTTTTTCTATATTTATAAAGTTTTATGAAATTTTGGATATCAATCAAAAGAATTAACAAAAAAAAAAAATCCAGACCAGGCAATATGAAATGATTATTATTTAATGTTTAAAGCTAATGTAGGTTATGATTAAAGAAATTATGGCTACCATAGGAGGAAAAAAACTATAATTTGTTTTTAATTTAAATGTTTTTTTTTTTTGTTAAAAAGAAAGTTTGTATAATTTGAAAGAATAATTTTTTTTTTTCATTTATCGAATTATTTTCATTGCAGACAATACACAAAACTACAGATTTTTTTAAAACAAAAGACTTAGTAAATGAACTGGATATTGTTAAAGGTCTTGCATATTAATTATGATGGAATGTCGTTGTTTAAAAAAATGTTTACCAAAACTCATATTTTTGAGACCATAATTTTATTGCATCTAAATCCACATTCCTTAGTAAATTCTGCTATTGTTTTTTGTTTTTCCATAAATTCCCAACAATGTATCTTATAACCTATAATTAGTTACACATGATAAAAATTATTCTAAACATAACAGATATACTATATATAATTATTTTATTTTTTTTATAATTTTGCTATTTCCATTATAAAAGATTCCCACAATTTTATTAAGTTAAAAAGCCATTTATTCGCACTTAAAACAAATACATAATATATAAATAAAGATTTCTTAGGTTTTTGTTGTCTTAACATTATTAAATTAAAACGCGTCAGTTAGTCAGACAGTTTATATTACAGGCCGACAGTCGACAAAGTACCAATACTGCAGCCAGCTCTTCCAACAACCACCGCCACCGCCAACCACCACCACCACCACCTCCTCCTATTTGGTTTGAGGTTTTAGAGTTGTTTTTTTTTTTTCAAAAATATAGTGAAACAATAATTGTATGTAATTTAGCATGTAACTTTTGTTTTTTCTCTTATTTTGTTATTATTGTTGTATTAAATTTTTGTTCCTCGTAATAGACTATGAACAAAAAGTATACAAAAGTTTATTAAATGTGTTCATTTTTCTATATACAGGGTGGCGCAAAAATAACCTTCCGATGTTTTTGGGTGTAATTTAAAAAAAATGAAAAACTTTGATTCTTCTTGTGGATTATTTTTATTTGGTCTTTTAATTTTTTTTACATCAAGTCGAGAATATGATGTCATGTAAATGGCCGCCGCCACAGTTGATTGTCATTTGAGCCCTTTTTATGGCATTTTCCATCACTTTGGCCAAAACTTCCGGCGATAGGTCCTCACATTCTTGACGGATATTGTCTTTAAGAGCTGCAAGAGTCTGAGGCTTGTTGACATAAACCCGCGACTTCAAAAAGCCCCAAAAAAAGAAGTCTGGAGCGGTCAAATCAGGCGATCTTGCTGGCCAGTGCAAATCGCCAAAACGGGAGATTAGGCGCCCGGGAAATGCATCCTTCAGCATATCGGTTGTGGCACGTGCAGTGTGTGGCGTTGCACCGTCCTGTTGGAACCACATGTTTTCCGATCCCAATTCATCAAGTTGCGGGAAAAAGAACTCGTTGATCATTGCTCTGTAGCGCTCACCATTCACAGTAACCGTTTGGCCCGCAATGTCTTCGAAGAAAAAAGGTCCGATGACTCCTCCAGCGAAAACAGCACACCATACAGTGATTTTGAGCGGGTGTAATGGCTCTTCGTGGGTTACACGCGGATTTTCAGTGCCCCAGAAGCGTAAATTTTACTTATTTACGTACCCGCTAAGATGGAAATGGGTCTCATCACTCATGATTATCTTTGATGAAAAATCATCTTCATTATTGCTCAAATAAATAGTCACCAATATTCCGCGTTCTGGAGCAGTGTAGCGTAACATTGTTTATTAACGTGTATTTCGCATGTGTTTACTACACAAATGTCAAAACAGAACTGACATTAGGGGCCAATCGCAAAATTTATAGCATTTTCTGATAGGAGGATTATTTTTGCGCCACCTAATTTTATATAAAATTAATTGCGATTTATTGAAGTTTATAATAAATTCATGTTTGTGTCTTAAGTCTTTTGTTGGTTATAAATTTGAAAGAGCTAGAAAAAATTTTTATTCTAAATAATTTTGTTCTCTTCCGATATCATTTGAATGGAATTTTCAATATTAAAGTTTGTGGTTTTTTAATACTAAAGATAGAAAATAATTTTCTTAATTTCCTTATGGTGTAGGCAGTGGCGTGCCAAGGTGTTAGCTGGCTAAATAAAATATTAACTAAATTTAGGTTTCCAAATATTTATGAAATTTTAATAATTGTTGAAAAATTTTTCAAAAAAAATTTAAAATTTATTTAGCTGCCTCGTACAGGTCCTAAGAGGAATTATTTAGTTTTTATTTTTTTTAACAAATAAAAAATCGTGATTCCAATTGTATTACTTTTTTTAATTAAAAATCTGAGAATAAAATAAAACATAAAATTTAAACTGGAATCTCCAAAATTTCAGAGTTATGAGTTTATTCTTATATCAAAACTTATGTATTTAAAATTGCTAATATTTAATTAACAACTTATTTTATATAGACTTTCAAAGCAGTTGTTGTAGTTAAAAAGTAAAAATTTAAAAAAATGCTGACAAGTCTTGGAAATTCTTGGCTTTTCTATTTTAAATGCAAACAAAAATATTAGTCATACAAACATTAGAAATTTTTCTATTTGATTCAAAAGTCTTTCAAACAACCTAATTGTTGTATTCGCATTTGAATAAAAAATTACTATTTCACGTTCCCATGATATCTGTGCTGTTTTTTTTTTATTTTTAAAACTTCGATGTAGTTCATGGTGGCGATTTGCTCCAAGAAATATGTCCTCAATCTTAAGATGCAATAAGCCCCATTTTTTGGGGAAAAATTTGATAATGAAAATTAACCCTAAAATTATAATGAAAAATGACACCAAATAAATGAAAATAAAAAAATTTAAAAATTAACCCTAATATGATAAAATGAAAAATGACCCAAAAATATTCAAAGCAAAGAAATGATGTTTATGCACAGCATAATCCGTATTTATATTGCATAAAATTATTAACATCCGAATCTACTCCTTATAAATACTAAAGGTACTTGGGCCAACCTAAAATGAAATATTTTTAAGAATTAGAATCAAAATCAATTTCAATAAATCAAATATTTTAGAGATGTGCAACCACTGCCTTTCAAAATAGTTTAAAAATTAAGTAAATTTCTTAATAAATTTATTGGTAACAATGAAAGAGCAATCAATTTCCGATATGCGGTTTTTGCAGCTTACGACATTCTTATAAAATTTTAGAGCGAATGGTTTTCCATGACATTGCGTCTTATATCTTGGCAATTTTGAAACCTATTAAGATTTATATTTATTCTTAATGTATGAAAAACAAAATTTCCGTCAGCGGCTCCAACTTCTACAACTATGAATATACGAAAAACAAAATGAAAATTTTTTAATAAAATCGCGCCATTTTTAGTATAAAAAATTTTCGCCTTCGGTGCCGACTTCTACAACTATTAATATATGAAACTGATTTACCCTAGCTTTACATGACTTCTGCTGGTAATTTCAAGCAATAGATACCTACGCTCAGAATGTTATGTAGTTAACTGTTTGTAGTTTAATAAAAAAGTTTTCCGTTCCATTTAAAAATAAAGGAACATACATTTATTTTTTAAGAAAATATCTATATTAACTTTTTTTATACATTTATTCGAAATAATTTACTATCATTTACCATTTTTTTCAGTTTCATTTATTTTTTTAAAAAAAAAATATTCAAAAAATTTCAATTTGTTTTTTTATTTAATACATACAACCAGTATATATAAACAATTTTTCAATACAAATTATAAGAACTTCATAAACACACATACATACACAAACACATTCACACAAAAAGTGTCTATAGCTATGCATACATACATTTTGTATTGTATGTACGAGTATATTAAAAAAACAAAAAATACAGAGGGAAACAATTTCAAATAAATGAAAAAAAAACATTTATTTTTTTATTAAGGAATTGGTAGGTAAAATTTTGACATTTATTTTAACTGATTATATCATTTGTTTCTTACGAATGTGTCAGTTGATTAAACAACATTTAAAAATAAATAACAAAAGGCATTTAATTTAAATGAAAATTAAGTAGACCGGTTTTTAAATGAAATATCATTTCTTTTAAATAACATTTTCTGTTATTTTAACTTATAAACTATTTTAAATGTACCGCGTGGACGAACAAAAATCAAAATGCTTTTAATAGGTGTATGTTGCCAACTTTAAAAAAATGTTTAGAAAATATATTTTGGGCACTCCCCCCGAAAAAAATCCTGGGCACGCCACTGGGTATAGGTATTCTTCTTCATATGTTTTTATTAAAAGATCCATTTTCGGTTAATTAACTTGTTGAAAAAGGTCACGTTTGTGTCTTAAGTCTTTTATTTTTAAGCAACCAAACAATAGAAACATTTTTATTTTACCAAACAATTCTTTATTTCGCTTGTTAAAACAAAAATTGTTCTGTTTCACTTTAATTTTCTTTATTTATGTATACTATACGTTCATAGTTTTCAACTTTTACAGAATTATGTTGTCTTTTAAATTAACTGATGGCAAATATCTTAGCAACATATCAACTCGTGTAATTTGCATAATGACTTTTTAATTTTATAGGCAGTCAACTTTAAGTAAGAAACCAAAAGAAAAACAAAAGAAATAAAAAGAAAGACTGTAGACAATAACAGAAATACTTTAATAACTATAATAATCAGGTATTATTGGTGCACTCGCTTGTGAAAGATTTATTTTCTATAACGTCTTTTTTCTGATTTTGTTTATAAACGTATAAATTTAACATTTAATTTTTTCTTTTATCAAAAGTGTTTCTTAAAAAAAAAATAAAATATATTTATTTTTCAGAAAAAAAACTATGTTAGTGTTATAAAAATTTTAGCAATATATACTGTATGTACAAAATAAAATTTTATAATACAAATGAATTCAGGCTTCCGTAAAAAGTGTAGTTATGAAAATATTGTGCAGATGATTTGTATAAAGACCCGGTGTAAATATGGCACGAATTCCTTTTAATTTTTAGAATGATTTATGAGGGTCCAAATGACAATTTCATATCAACGTTTATGTGGCGGCAAGGTCAAAAACATGGACCTATTTTAAGTTTCCCCCCTAGAACCATTACAAGGACATGCTTGGTAGAGTATGCCAGATTACAAGGACATGATCGGCAAAGAAGAACTGCAGTTTAATTAAGTTTCTAAAAATCAATTCTGAAAAAAACACAAGTTAAAAAAAATTAAATCAAGGCTCCGATTATATGCTAACCTTCGCTAAGTACAATTTTTTGTAATTTTTCTAAAAGCGGTCCAAATTCCAGTCAAGCTTCTATTTATATAAAATGAAAAGAGCAGGAAATTAAACCTATAATTATAAAGTTCATTTAGGCAAATAATAAATGGAATTTATTATTAAGGAATTAATTTTTCATTGATTTCAAAGTATCGTTTATTTCTGATTATCCAGTTCTTTCTCACAATATCCAAAGATGTGATTTTTAATGAAATTTGACAATTTTCAAATCTATGACGGGTAACTTATTTTAAAAACAACCAATATTAAACATTAATCAAAGATATTTCTATATAAATTTAACATTTATAACTATGCTTTAAGTTTAAGTGATTTGTTTCAATTTTTAACTTGCAATTTATACTATTCATTATTTATTTTTTTATTATTGATACAAAAGGTAAAAAATTTAATAAATAACGCCCGAATACTGAATGTCCCGTTTTAATTTAACCAACAGTCAAACTCAAACTTTACACGGGAAAAAACAAAAGAAGTGTTAGTTAAATTCCCAGGCAGAAGATAAAGGGAGATTGTAAAAATCTAAATTACAAATTTAAAATTTATTGGGAAACATCAAAAGATCTCATTTTTCACTAAATCATAAGAAGGGATTATATCCAATGAAAAAGGATCATAAAAGAAAACTTCCACTCTTTGTAAAAATCATTAGTTCCAATATAAATTTTCACAACACCGGAATTAAAATTACTGCTTAGTTTTCTCTCCTTTTGGTGGGCTTATATAGGGCCTAGATCCTATTTTGATCTGATTTTCTTTACATTTATTTAAACTTACAATACAAATTTAAGCCAGATATATATCTAAATATTGTTTAAGCCTAATTTAGATAATATCTTTAGGGAGATAAATTTAAATGTGGACCGAGCAAATTCAACAGGTTTCATTAGAAACTTAGGTAACAAATTTAATCAAAATACTTTTATACCAGCTTAAAACCAGATACTTCGCTACCGTTTGCTTTAAATATCAGATTTTAATTTTGAAAATAAATTCGTTTAACCATTCCAGATTCAGATTTTTATCTTGTCACAAAGTGGTCAAATTTTAATTTTAAACCTAAAATATTTTCCTTTATTGCATAAGCCCATATCCCAGAGAAAATTTCTAGCCGATGGTTTTTAGGCAAGATACTGATGGGAAGATGTTTACACTTTAAGCTCTATAAAAATGTCTCACAATCAGTGGATGTCTACAGAAGCTCTAGCAGTTGGCCGGGGTGATTAAGGATTACTTTTTCCATATTTATCCTAGCTTTTTTCACATTCTAATTAAGTGTTTTAAAAATGAATTTATCACTAAATAAGTCCATTATTCCTGAAATAATATAAAAAATTTTAGATTAATAGCAGAAGCCATTTGAACAGCGTCAATTCCTTATTTGATCCTCCTTATTCTAAGTGATTGTCTACAATTATATGGCAGACCACAAATTTTAGAAATCCTAGAGGCAGCAGTTTGAGATGGGTTATTTAATTTGCACTTCTTCCTCTTTTAGCCGTAGATCAAGCTTTAAAAAAACTTCATAATTCAGGCTATGTATCATTTTTGATACATACTACAGTTCAGTGTAATAGTGGACTAATTAAGACAATTTTTTCAAAAGTTTTAATATATTTATTTATGTTGATAAGTTCTTACATTTCTAAGTGCTGTTTATGCAATCTATACAAATATTTTTGGCATGCTTTTCATTACAGCATGGCTTTTTACATAAGAAACAGAATGACGATGTCCATTTATTCTTGTTTTCTCCCAAATGGTAGCATTTTTGACATCTAGCACGGTTCTTTTTCGGAGACTTGTCGGCTTTCTGTTTTTTAGATGCGCCAGCTTCATTATCACTTGGGTCGGCAATATTCTGAGTTGATAATTTTGAAAGAAATGCCAAAGATAGTTCATTTCTGGGACGTTTTTTCCGTTTTTCCATATAGGGCGTTGCCAATGATATTGCCAGCTCATGAAGGAAACATTTACGTTTTGTGTGTTTTCTAGTTTGCATCCAATTGGGATCGATTTCATTGTATATTATATAAGCATTTAATGCAGATATGTCGATAATGTTGGAAAATACAGTCATAGTCCATCGATTATTTTTACGTTTGCAACTATAGCAACTCAGCATTTTGTCAACAGTATCAACTCCTCCTTTTGTAGAATTATAAAAGGAAATTATTTCTGGTAACTTTTTCAAACCTTCCGCAACATTAGGTTCGTGATGCATTGTGCTCATAACAATTGTGCATTTGTCTTTGTGACTTATGTATGAAGCAAACGAGAGTAGTTTCAGGGGTAAAGGCGAAAGTTGATTCGTACCGTGGAATTTTCTTGCATTCTAACAGCTTTGGAGGAATTGATCTTTTATTATTACGCATGGTTCCTACCATTGTCATATTTCGTTGTAAAAGTTTTTGACCAAGACCGTGAGATGAAAAAAGTTATCCATGGTGACATTATGCCCTTTTAGTCCATCGACTAAATCAAGAACAACCCGTTCTCCCTGATTCCGCTCTGGATTTCCGGATACATCTTTGCCCAAATATGGCTGTATTTTCCATACATAGCAACTACGTGCATCAACAAGTAGCCAAAACTTCAAACCATATCTCTCCGGTTTTGATGGAATATATTGACGAAATTTACAACGACCATGAAATCCCAGTAATTGTTCATCAACAGTGACACAGTCGTTAAGATTATAGAAAGTTGAAAGTGTTTCAGACCATTTATCCCAGAGGTTTCTAATAGGAGCGAATTTGTCATTACTTCTCTGGGCACGTCTTGTTAGCACATCATCAAAGCGAATGATTTTGTGGATATATAAAAATGTTCTTTCAGACATGATTGACCGAAATATTGGCCGTCCGTAATATTCATCGAACAAATCATGCAAAGTCTCATTTTTAGATCTGGCAAGCGTAAAAATATACATTAATTTTTTGAAAATTATGTCTGTAGTGCTACTTACTTGTACACTCCGGCCAATAATAATACTGCCAAATAAGCATGAAGTAATTCCTCATCAATTTCAATATGATTGGTACCATGTAAATGCTTTCCGTATTTGTTGGAGTTATCAATTATAATTTTCGTTAGTTGTGGTGAGAAAAGTAGTAAGAATGATTCTCTAATGCTATTTACGCGGCTTGATGTAAATCTTGTAACACCTAATAGACAATAATCTTAATTCTACGACATTTCAATAAACAATCACTAGTAACCTGGGCGCAAATTGATAATATTTTCACTTTCCAGCCGACCAATGGGGTAAGGATTGCTACGCCAAGTAGTGCCATCTTTGGCAATAAGCAACGGGTCACCTTGTGTGCTATTGCTAGCACTGTCCTCATTATCTGAGCACGAGCTGCTTTCCTCTTCTTCTTCACAATCAGAAACTTCATGATCAGAAACATCTCGATCCTCTTCACTCTCATCCATCACTTCATTCACAAGTTCGTCCAAGGTCAAATACCGCGGATAAGACAGTACACTTTTCGTTAAATTATTTTAAGGTTTAAATTTTCAATTAATAATATCGCGCAACGAAATAACAAGAAAAAATGTTGCAAAAATCAGTAAACTTTGTTTCGAATTACACGCACAACAGTAGAGACACAATTGAAATGCCGTATGTATCAAAAATGATACATAGCCTGAATTATGAATTTTTTCAATTTCTCATAGCCTACTTAGAATTTTTTTTGAAAATGTTGCTTAAAATAACGACAATAACAATGTTAACAAAGTCTCAATAAATGTGGCATTCAACATTTTTTGAAATAAAGTTATGCTGACATAAAAAACGAAATGTATCATTTTTGATACAAAGCTCGATTAACGGTTAAAACCATTTATCACTTTTAAATTAGACATTTAAAAAAGTACCCCTATAGTGGTTTAGCACTTTCTGTAAAATTTTAAATATCCAGCTCCTCCTCATAAAATTTTCTTAAAATCCCAGCCTTAATCTCAAATATCAATTTTCCAGTTGAAGGCTGGACGATTAGGGAGGCATTTTCCCTTTCCACATCATTTTTATCAAGCAAATTACTGCATACATTAAGGACCACAAATTTTAACTTTAAGATATCTGGCCAAAGCCGTATCTGCAGGTCGTTACATTGGTGACTTTTTCCCTTTTAATCACCTATAATTACTACTTTCTCGACGAAAATTCCAAAAATTCAAAAATTAGTCTATAGCAACCAAAGCGGTTGGGGAACACTATTGATGGATGTATCTCAATTTTGATATCCCATTATTATCACGTTCCTGGCGAAAATTCAAAAAGATAGCTTATCAGTTAACCATACCATAATTTACGGAAAGTTAAAGCACACTCTTCTCCTCTTATTCACCAACCGTAACAGTATCCAAAAATCTCGTCTTAGTGAATGTCTACCATACATGATACTAAATTATTGAGAGGACTAAATAATTGCCTTCACAATAATTTAAATGGAATTATTTTCATTCCATTTCATGTGTTTAGTTTTTTTTTGTAATTATACTTCTTCCATTTCATTTCATTCCCTAGACTAATGTTTCAATTCTACTTGTTCCTCATTCCATTTAATTGCATTGCTCTTATCTAATGTGTAGCTGGACATTAAGGTCTTCCTTTTTTACCACGCTCCTGGGGTAAATTCCAAAAAATGTCTTGTATAAGTTTGGTTAAAATATGATTAAGTTCTTAAACATAAAAATTTCGAATAATTTGGACTTCACTTACCCCCTTAACACTAAAACCAAAAAATATGAGATTTTGCTGCTAAAATTACTTCAGTATTGCAAAAAAAATCAAAATCATTAAGTAATATAATGAACATTTCCGTAAAATATTAAAAAAAAATTGTATACATAACTGCAGTTTAAACTAAAAATTGCTAATTCTTGTTATAATTTGAATTTAATTTATAAAGTACATAATTTGATTTAAAAACGAAACACAAAATCTTAAGTGCATATGGTGTTCATGTATTACTTCGTCATCGCTGTAATAATCATCATCATCGTCATCATTATCTTCATCAAGAAACAAGAACCTCAGGGTATGGCTACTGCATTTGCATACCTTTTTATTTTATTTTTTTTTTGCATATCTTTAATTTTTCTTTTTCGTTCAAAAAAAAAAACTTAATAAAACTTCCCCTTTAAGGAAGTCTTCAATACATTTTTAAAAGACTTTGTTATTATTTTAGTTTAGTTTTTATTTTTTTCAATTGCTACGTAAAATCAGAAGAGTTGCTCTTGAAAAAAAAAGGTTCTGGAAATTTAACAACAACAACAAAGAAATATGCACACGCATATGTTACTTTCTTCTTTTGCTGTGCATATAATTTTTTTTAGCTTTTTTTCTTACAAATAACTGCCAACACATTTACTAAGCTTCATCAGGTCTATCATTATTATATTGCTATAAAAATGTTTAACCATATGATGGGAAAAGCAAATCTAAATATTTTTTTAAAAAATTATTAAATGTTCTTTTTACGTATGAGTAATATGAAATTATAAAATTAAATATTAATCATACGCATTTTAATTTTATTATTGTAAGAACTGTTGTCAAAAGATAAAAACGTATCAAATATTCTAAAAAGGTCGAAAAATTTATTTTAAAAAAAATATTCCTCTGTTGCAGATCAAAGCCCTGCAAAAAACTTTAACAAGCAGACTTTGTAAGGGGACTTGAGTGGCGAATTAGAGGTCACAGCTAATTAATTTTATTTCTACTTTTTAACTTGTTCTTTAATTTACTCGTTTAATAAAACTTAAACTCGGTTATACCGACTATATTATACCTTACATCTAGTCTAATTTCGGGAAGCGGTCTGGAATGGGAACCGATCTATATTTTATGAATAAGGCGAAAAACATAGAGATAAATCGTAAGAAATTTTCAGATAATGTTCATTTAAGTAAATACCAGGAAGGTGGGTTTATATGATCTCAGTTTTTTGGCATATGGAGGCATGAATTATGGTTCAATTAAACATTCACATCTGAGGACTTATGCTCCTTATAGGAACGACGGGAACATATATATATATATAAACATTCACATCAAGAACTTCCATCAGAAATTTAAACGCAATTCTGAAGGGAATTTTTTACGGGAGATAGGTTTGACTATAGACCAATTCCAACCAAATTCCATAGGGTTCTTCACTAATCCAGTAGAAACTTCTTTAGTAAATGGTTTGTCTGACAATTGTGAATTTAATTAACGAAAATAAGAAAATCTCGGTTAAAATTGATCTAGTACGCGAATTAAATGAACTCCAGAGGAAACAAAACTCATTGATATTCGCTAAGCAACACAATTTGCTAAATCTTATGTTTAGTGTTTAAAAATGGATTTCGAAATTGTTCGAAACTTTTTGATATTTTTAATAAGTTTTTTGTCACATGGGATAGATATTAAAAATACCTTCCTTGGATATATACTCAAAATATCTTTCTTTATATCAATTAATCACTTAACATGGGATTGCTTTTCTACAACATATCCAAGTTTCTTTAAGATTCGCATGTCAGACTGCTGTGAAATTTTCTTGTGAGCTAAAAATATCATTTTGATGACGATTTCTTTCTTAGGGGAAGTGCTAAGGTACGTATGATTAATATTTATTATTTAATGGCCATATATAACTTATACGTTAACCAAAATTTAAATATTCAAAATTCTAGAAAATTTCTCTTTCTTCAAATCTGTTGAAATTTGATGAATATTTTTCCTCAAATCTGTTGCATCTTTTAAAGAAAAGCCACTTCTGTTGTTGGGTTAAACATAAACAGCACAACCATGTGTGTTAGTTTCTTTTTTTTTTATGGCTTTATATGTGAATTCTTTTAACCGCCTCTTAGGCAATATGTTAGGAGTACCGTATAGCCTAAGACTATTTGCAGTTATTTTGCTTTTTTCTCTTTTTCGCATTTTCATATTAAAAACTAAATTAATTTATCTTGTTTTTAAAGCAAACGGTTAGTTGTTTAAAGCAGATGCCGACCAACTAATATTGTAAATATAATATTACTTTGTATGTCTAAACATTAATGTTAAAGTGTAGATTTTAAGTATTTTTTAAATAGTATTTGGTTGCTGGCATTTGTAAATTGTTTTTGTAGAGTCAATAGAACATAATTTAGGGTATTAGTTTTTTAAAACTTCCTGCGGAGTGTTGTTTTCTTTATTTATTTTTTAATTTACTTTGCTGCCTGGACTCTAATAAAGTCTTAAGATTAATAAAATATTATTTAAATTTTTGAAAAAGTTCTAACAGAGATTCATTTGTGAATTTCTCAAGATATTTCGATGAAATTTTGATATGTAAAAAATGGCTACAAAGTTAATTTTGATTACAAATTCAGCGGGCCAAGTTAATTTTTAAACTGTAATATGAGTTTCAAAATTGTTCAAGTGCCTTTTAGGATTTTTTTTTTTTTTGGATAAATTTTTACAATACCATTTATTATAGAATACGAAAGGATTCAAAAAGAATCCATAAATGTAAGATTGATCGGCTAAAATCTATATCTTAATCGTCATATAGAAAATCGTAAGTAATAAGAAAGTTAATTACCAAAGAATTTTCTATAGTGCACATTTACGAGAAGAAGATAACATTGTTAGTAAAGGGTGTCCCAAGAAGAAGTGTCATTGTTTGACATTTGAACAATTGTTATTGTTTGCTAGTAGAAGGTACGAGGTTAGTAAAAATGGAGCGCTACACGAATGAACAACTCATTCTCATTGTGAAATTGTTTTACCAAAATGTTGAAAGTTTTGCGGCTACAGTTCGCAAATTGCGATCAATTTGGGGTCACAATAATGCTCCAAAAGAGTCAACTGTAAAGAGATTAATGGATAAATTTGACAAAACTGGGTCTGTTAGTGATGTAAAGACAACAACGCGCCATCGACCAGGTCGATCGACCGAAAATGTCGCAGCTGTACGTGATGATGTCGCTCAAACTCCATCCACCTCAATTCGACACCGAGCTCAGCAAATTCGTGTCTCCAAATCCACTTTGCAGCGAATTTTGACGAAATATTTGCATCTTCATGCATACAAAGTTCAATTGATTCAGGAACTGAAGCCAGCTGACCATGGACAGCGAAGGGAGTTTGTTAATTGGGTATTGGAGAGACAACATGAAAATGCTGATTTTGCCGATAAAATCATCTTCAGTGACGAGGCCCATTTTCATCTCGATGGCTTCGTCAATAGGCAGAATTGTCACATTTGGGGTGAGGAAAATCCTCGAGTGATTCACGAGAAGCAAATGCATCCTCAACGTGACACTGTGTGGTGTGGTTTTTGGGCTGGAGGAATCATTGGACCTTTTTTTATGAAAATGAGGCAGGTCAAGCGCAAACAGTCAATGATGTTCGGTATCGTGAAATGATAACCAGTTTTTTCTTGCCTAGAATTGAAGAAATGAATGTGGAGGGCATGTGGTTCCAACAAGACGGCGCCACATGTCATACAGCCAGAGAAACAATTCAATTGCTGCATCAGTCATTTCCCGGTCGTGTTATTTCGCGTTTTGGAGATCAGAATTGGCCGCCTAGATCGTGCGATTTAACACCATTAGATTTTTTTCTTTGGGGTTTTTTGAAGTCGATGGTTTACGCGAGTAAGCCGACGACGACTCAAGCCTTAAAAGAGGAAATTGGACGCTGCATTAATGAAATCCGCAGCATTCATGCAAAACGGTCATTGAAAATTTCATTAAAAGATCGCGTGCATGCCAGCAAAGCCGGCGGCCATCTGCACGATATATTGTTCCATACATAACCTCATTCTGTCTACTTTACGATATAATAAAGTTTCACGATTTTTTTTTAAATATCTGTGTTTTATTTAAAATTTAAAAATTGCGTTCTTCTTGAGACACCCTTTGAAAAATTTAGCATCCAAGGAGTTTTCAGTGGTTCAATCGATCAAAGTATTTTAATTGTTAAACTGTCACCATATGAAAATCTTTTTTCTACAAAGCATATTCTCTAACCGAGAATCGAACCGCCAACCCTCTATCGTACAGACATTGTTTAGTAGCATCACCTTTTAACGAGATACACTATCGTCGTCATAGCGTTGAGTGTGGCTAATTGAAAGAACAAACACATGTCTTTCGGTATTAGCTGATAGCTGAAACATAGATCGTAGCTGACCAGATAGCGCTATCCATTCGGCTGATGTCTTTTTTTGCATTTTTTGTGTATTTCTCAATATTACAAATATTATAATTTTTCCATTCATTTGGAAAAGAAAAATTTTCATGATCTCTAATCCAAAAATGAACATTTCACATAACATTTTTTAGTTATTTATATTGAAAAGGGAATATTCATAAAACAATCCAAGACGGTCCTGGAGCCTTTCACTAAACGTAGGAAGCTCAACTTTGTGGGGCCAAAGATTAATGGCACGACCGGGGGTTTTTCTGACATTGTTAGGTTTCGGCGTTACGTTCAATAGATCCCTTACCTGGAACCAACATCTGGCTGCCATATAATATACCACCACAACATATTTCGGTAACTGAGGACGACTGTAAAGGTGCTTTGCTGATATGAGGGTAGGTGCCCTGCGGGGCCAAATGAGGATAGCAAGGTGATAAAATGTTACCAAAGAAGATTTTAGCATGGAATTACCAGATGGTTATTTTGTAGAGGGGCATATGTACCAGGTAATCTTGGGAACCCCAATTCACTGATGAATCACTGATGAATAAAAACAGATAAAATAGAATAAGCGTACCCTACCGATGGGTAAGTACCGATCTATATTTTAAACGGAGATATTCGCCATATATTTGTGTTTGCCGGGGCACTTATTTATGTTCTCTTAGATAGGCAAAAGGTATTCTTGACTTGTCCTGACCTACACGGAGTCTCTCAATAAACTCACTAAATGCAACAGACTAATCCTTAGTCGTGTTTCTGGGCACTAGGAGCAGGTGATCAACGACCGCGCTGATCGATTAACCAACTGTGGGGTAAGTCATAATTTTATTAACCCTGAACCTTTTAGTGGTGTACATGCGGGTATATAACAGAAAATCTTAGAATGTAAAGGCAATCCAAGTCCGTTGAGTGCTAGAATGCTGCCATTGGCTAGAGTCAGGCCAAGCGATTTTTCGCTAAATTTTGTGTAAAGCCCAAGAGACCACTCTCCGTAGACTGAATGGACTTAAGGACGTTAACGGGATTTTTTACTGTGAGATACCGTTTAGGGACTATGGGTCCGTTTGATACGTACACTTTTAGGTTCCTCAAATTGGAAATTGGTGGTGGAACATATATGCTGCATATATTAATTAATGGGTGGACATACTCGTACACTATCCCCCCCCTCCCCCCGCCCTTGGAATTTGTTCCAAGTAGTGTGATTAGCTTAATTGGGAGCTTCAGTTTTTAGGGCGAAGTGAGGCTGCTAAAAAGCACTACATTTAACTGAAAATCTTTGTGATTATCTTAAAACTTCGTTGTTACAGCCAGAAAATCATATTCGGCAAGCCAAATAAACTTTTTATTAGTATTTAAACTAAAACAAAATAAATTTAATTTCAAATATAGCACAATTGAACAAACCCATCGGATAGTGAACAAACCCATCGGATAGTGAACGCCATTAGAAAAGCCTTTGAAGAAAGAAAATATTGCTCCGCTATCTTCATCGATGTTTCTCAAGCTTTTGATAAAGTCTGGCACGTAGGCTTGTTACATAAATTGAAACTAAACCTACCGGTTAACACACACAAGCTGTTAGAAAGCTACTTGGTCGGCTTATTATTAAAGAAGGTGATTTTTTAAGTTCTCCTCAGCCAATTGAAGCTGGAGTCCCTCAGGGAAGCATCCTGGGCCCACTTTTTTACCTTGTATATACCTCGGACGTGCCAACAAACAATTACACCCTTACCTCAACTTTTGCTGATGATACTGCTTTTCTAAGCGTACACGAGAACAGTCGTGAAGCATATCGATACCTGCAGGATCATATATTTCAACTAGAACTGTGGTTAAAACAATGGAGAATAAAGGTCAATGAGCAAAAATGTGTACATATTACATTCACCTTGCGTCGGGAAACATGCCCCCCTATTAAAATTAATAATCAACTAGTGCCTCAACAATCGCATGTCAAATATCTTGGTATTCATCTAGATCGGCGTTTAACTTGGAAATGCCATATAGAAGCAAAATTAACCCAAATGAAACTAAAAGCAATTCAAATTAACTGGCTTATTGGAAGAAATTCTGTTCTTAGTCTTGATTGCAAACTACTACTTTACAAATCTATTTTAAAGCCAATATGGTGCTACGGTATTCAACTATGGGGCACTGCCTCGGCTTCAAATATCGAAAAAATTCAAAGGCGCCAAAATAAACTTCTACGAATAATCACAGCTGCCCCTTGGTATGTTAAAAACTCAAATATCCACAAGGATCTCAATGTGCCACTGGTAAGGACTATTATTACGAAGTATGTGGTAAAATATTTAAAAAGGCTAGAGTTGCACCCAAATCCACTAGCTCGAAATATTTTAAATGATAGCGGCCACACTCGCTTAAGGAGAAGAGACACTGAAGCACTTACCCATTAAGATGAGCGATAAACACTTATTTAGTAACAGAACCCGTGATGAAGAAAATTTTTGCCTGGCACTGGCAGGGCATAAAATAAAGTATTAGGATAAGATTTGATTAATTATTGTTAGTTCATATTTAATATATGAAGATTCAATAAATAAATAATGAAAAAAAAAAAAAATATATATACTTTTGTTAAATTTCACCCTCTATAACTTTTAAAATCGCCATGATTTCTAAAACAACAATGCTGATATTTCAATTCTTAATATAGATTCACATATTTGGGAACATTTACTTACTAGATTCAGTTATAAATTATTCGATCTTAATCCTATATAGGGTTAAGCTTATATATAATAAAAATTGTCATTATGAAAAAAAACGCAATTGCAAATTCTGCTAAACCAAACCAATACTCGTCCGATAATTGTATTCTAAATAAATTGAAATATTAATTGTTATAAAAGACTCAAATTTATACAAAAAAAGGAGAATTTTGGCTGCTTG